>VDFB02281492.1:946863866-946922946 GCA_007258455.2 Sequoia sempervirens
ATTCCTCTTCCAATAATTCAATTCATCTTGATGTATCTCTTTAGATGAAACCCACCTATAGATATTAATGTGTATTATAATAAAGACTTATTATTTGTTCAAAACTAAAGGAATAAACGTATATAAAGGTATTACCAATAATGCACTTCAAAGGATAAGAGTCATGGAAGAGTATGCATGATGGATTCAAAATACCTCAAATATTTGGATAATTTGTAAATAGTTAACGTGACATCATGATCAAAGGTGCTCGGTATTGCTGCGGGCAACACATACTACATGACCATTAACAAAAACAATGTTAAAATATGCATGAAATTATGTTATCACTAAGATATACAAATTTCTAATTATGTTGCCAACAAATGTGACATTCTAAAAAGTTACCTTAATCCAATTGTGCCAATCATGTGTTTTTAGCCCTGAGAACTTTGACCCATCTCTTGTGAATAAGTTTTTTAATGTCGCACCAAAACCAGAAGGAAATCTTATGCTTTTCATTGTATCAATGATGTTTTCTTTCTCCCTTGACGTAAAAATCCATGGAGCATGAAAAAATGTGTTGTTTTCATGCAACCACATGTTTGGCATGATATTGGCAACTTGGAGGTCCTTTCGTAACTTTATTTGTGCTTCAAGGTTGGTTCCATTTAGATGTTTCCACAAACACTCTACCACATTTTTCCTGATGTGCATAGTATCAAATAGGTGGGCTATTGGCAAGTTCTCATAATATTGTAATTTGTAAAAAATAGATAGTCTTTTCATTCCTAGTGGAAAGCCTGTCCCTTCTTTTTTGTCATATAGTGCTTTCCACCTAGCAGGGTTCATCTTTCTTGGCTTCCTCATTTCCACCTCCTTTCCATTGAACTTTTTTTTGTCACGCACTCGATAGCGATGATTTTGTGATAAAAATTGTCTGTACTCATCATACATAGTTTTATTCAGATCCTTTGACTGCCTATACAATGTTTTCGGCCCACATGATGGACAACCATGTTTCCCCTTTGTTTGTAGCCCTGAAATAAGAATGGAAACGATATTTAGTAAAATGGTAAAATGAATAAAATAATTAGAAATGTAATTTATAATATATTACCACAACAAACAGAGAGTCCCGGGGCATCATGGATTGTCCAGATAAGGATCACATGAAAGAGGAAGTTTCTATCATTGATAGGTCTTGATACATCATACATATTTACACCATCCCATAATTCACGAAGCTCATCAATGAGGGGCTCCATGTATACATCCATATCCTTTACCTGATACTTCCCTAAATAAACAAAAAGTTTTTTATTAGGATTTAACTAAGTTGAATTTTTCTTTTATATAATTTTCAAGAAACCATTGCATTAATATGCTCTAGTACCTGGTATGATGATAAGAGTTAACATTGCATGATCCTTTTTCATTGCCATCCATGGGGGGAGATTGTTGTTAATAATGAAAACTAGCCAAACAGAATATGTTGTTCTAAGATCTCCAAAAGGATTGACACCATCCATTGCTAGAGAAATTCTTGCATTCCTTGGCTCATTTCTTAAATGTGGCCATTTTTCCTCAATCTCTTTCCATTGTTTGCTATCTGCAGCCATACGCATGACACCATCTTGGCTCCTCCCTTGTGCATGATAATGCATATATTTTGCCAACTCCTTGCATTTGAACATCCTCTCAAATCTTGGCTTTAGTGGAATGTGTCGTAGTACTTTATAAGGAACCTTCTTGGATACTTGATCTTGACGATACCTGTTTGTGTGACAAACTGGGCACTGTTGCAAATTTGCATTATTTCCATAGTATAGTATATGGTCATTTGGACATGCATCATATGTATTGTACTCCATTCCAATGTCTTTCATCACTGAAGATACTTCTCTATGAGAATGAGGCAACTTATTGTCCTTTGGAAGTATTTTGTTTGCCAAAAGTCTACATGAAGCAACAAATGATTTTTATAAGATAAGTATACACAATATTCAAAACTTTCAAGACATTTAGATCATTAATTTATAAGAATATTGAATCCTACCTTAATATATCGGTAAAGCATGTGTTTGTCAATCCATGTGTAACCTTCAAGTTCAACAACAACACAAGTGTCGCCAATATAGAACTATCTGCATTTGGGAAAAGAGGTGTCCTAGCCAACTGAGCTAGGGCTAAATCAATAACTTCTTCAGAAGATGTATAGAAGTCTTGGATAAATTCATTGATACCAGCCTCATTTATTTGCGAAGTGGTTTCATCCATAAATGTGTCTTGTTCTTCATCTTGAGAGCGGCTATCATCAGTGACATCCATTGGTTCTTCAAGAATATCAGGAACTGGAAGCGGCTTTTCACCAAAAAATCAATTGAAATGATCAATAATAATTTATTAAATAATATGCATATTTATTTATGATAAGAATAACAATTTGTTAATTATAGTGTACCTCTTCTATATAAACTCCATACTTCAATTTATGGATACCAACAAGTTGTCGCTTCTTTAGTTTCCTATTTTGGCACCTTTTGCAAGTGCAATATATCATTCCATTAAAGTATTCATCTATCCCTGGAGCAGGTCTTGCTGCCCGTTCATCTGAATATTCAGATGATGATGATGTACTATTTCCCTGAATGCACCATGTACCATCAACAATAAGAGTACAAATTTTAACTTGAGTATTACTTCTTTTTGAAAAGAACGTGACTCTTAGGTGGATGATATGATATAGCTTAAGAAATTTGAAACTTTGAAAATGTGGTTTTAAGGTTACTATGTTACCGGGTTCTTCAAAAATGGACTTTGTGCCCACTCTGGCAGCATTTGGGTATGGGAGCAGCCTGGGGAGCACCTGGGAGCGCCCAGGCAGCCTAGGGTTGCAACCTATCATTGACTGATTTGATGCATCTAAACACCTTTGTACAACTTATTTTTCAGTTTTTCCAGGCCATGCTTATACTAAGTTTGACCCATATATCAATCATGATCATCATTTTTTGTTGCAGCAGTTTTTGATCTATTTTAGCTTTGGGTTTCAAATTAATTTCAAAGGTTTTTTTTTTTCAAGGTGTTTTCTAATTTGGAGGGTTTTATTGATGTCACAGAGTTTCATAATTCATGTAAATTACTCTAAAACATATGTTTTTTCATCACTAACTAGTCCAATCTTTCAATCATAAAAATTATATGAAACATTACTCTATGTGCTACCAATTAAATCCTAGGTTAGTGTTTCATTTCATTAAAATGATACTGCAATACCAAAAACAACAACATAAATACCTAGTCTGCCATTTCGTATAGACACCCAAAAAATAGCCTAATAGAAAGCTACAAAGCAAAGTGTGTGGATGCTAGTTAGGATCATTACATAAATAGCTGCTGAAATATATGAAAACATGTATCCCAAAAAAAACCTATAAATTATACTAAAATATAGCTTGAGTGACTAAAAAATATGAAGATTTAATTAAAACTTACATAGAAATTGATTATAAATTGCTGATGTAGAATAACGTGAAGTACATGGATTTAAATTAATTATAACAGTCCACATACAATTACCATATACAATAATTTAGAATTACCATATACAATTTATTTAGAATTAGCCCAACTGACTCTGATCAAAAGATAATTAGTCTTTTACTTGCCTACTTAATGGATTTAAATCACTAACAAATACAAAATGAATGATAAATACAAAATCTGTTATTTTATTAAATTTATCTCTGTTATGTGTACACTTCATTAAAGACAGTTGTTGAGCAGATCTAAACTGTGTATACATATCTCCCTACTTGTACTAATCCCACAACAACTTGCCTTACAATAATATATCCAGTTCAACTTCTTGTTTTTCTCAATATGATTCTACTAGTCAATGACCTTGGAATTGTTTGTCTCATGGTTTCATTGCCGAGTTTGCTCAAGCTGGATTTAGTCAAAGCTTTACACAAAGATTTAAATTGTTGAGAGTAACTTGCAATATTCAGCCTCCAAAAACTGTATATATTTTTACCATAAACCAGGTGTTTTGCAAATCACATTAAGTTTTTTAGATGGTGAGTTAAGACAAATAATAGAAGCCTTAAATAGAGATTGCTCAAAAACCTCCACTTAGCTTCACCAATCAACTCACCTACTACACTTTTTTATAGTATAGGTGCTCATATAGTAAATCTAAATGCCTAGTTAGATTCCCTTGATAAATATTATTTACTTTAGCCAAAGTTTATTTGTTTTACAGAATTGTAATTATCGGCCTAAATTTGAAATCTTTAATCAGAGAGATTTAAGCATTCATGATGAATTATATTAATCATTCAGACATCTTAAATCGGGGACCATCTGGCCTTAACCGAAACTAAATAAACATGTTATAATATATTGAAATTAGATTTTTTCTTGATCGGTTCAATGCCCATGGTTTTCTATTCTAACTAGCCTCTTGGCTAGGTCTCTATAGCTCTTCTAAGGCTAGACCAAGGGGGATATGGCAGGTTGGACGTTATCTCCATATTAGCACATATCACTCCAATTTGAGATAATCTAAATGTACCAAAATATAGTGGGAAATAATCTAAATGTACAAGGAAATCCACAAGGAGGGATAAATCATATTGGTGCTCAAGGTGTTAATCAGAATGTGAATCACAATGTGCATGCAAATTTACAGTAGAATATAAATCAAAACTTGCAAAACCAAAATCAACCAGCTCTAATCAAGGGAATCCAAATCCATGAAGGAATTAGAATGTGAACCCTCTTGCTAATCCTAATCAAAATATATTAGGTAGAAGGCCTATGCAATTAGAAATATATAGGTACCTTGACTTCACTGGTATATTTGGTTATCCTGATTAGATTCTTGACGACATAAGAAAGAATTTGGCAAAGTTTTCTAGAAACACTACTCTGTCTAGTGAAGATCATCTGAAAGATTTTCTAAATCATATGGATGAATTTGAGGTAGAGCACGAAGATGTGGTTATGAAGTTATTTATGCAAAATATTTAATTAATGATTAGAATTTACAACAACATTAAATCAACCTATCAGAAGTTTTGACTTCTTGACCCTGCTACCCACAGCTAATTTTATTTCTTAAATAATTGAGAACTTACATGAAAGATAAGCTGTTGTATTTTCTAGTCCATTTGAAAGAGTTTACAGAGGAGGTTTTGTTATAATTTGAAAAGTTATTTTTGTTTTTAGTATAGTTGTTAATATGCTCAGTGTTCCAGAGGATCCCCAACAACTCAATAGAGAAAATTTTGAACAGCACAACGAGAAAATTTTTCAGAGGCAAAGCAATTTTGATTAACAAGAATGGGAAGCCATTCTCCTCAGAAGAAATCCCAAAAGGCACTATCCTGGCACTTATCTTTGATCATAACATTTCACGATGGGATCGAGAAATGCTGGAAAACAATGTTGACGAGCTCCTAATAAATTTGACTGGCATGAAAGTCATTTATATTTGGAAATCTTTCAATTCAATCCCAACAAAACTGGAAGACCAAGTTATTGCCTATACACCTGACCATTCTAAAGCCCTCTCCTTATTTGATAAACCCTTAGCAATAACTGTAGGCCCTGACTTTTGGGACCTCAGAACATATATAATTAGAACAATCGTTGATAAGGACATAGCAGGCTGTATGCTCTTCAAAGGATGGGATAGTATTTCAGGTATGTTGGTGGGGAAAAGTTTCAACATTCAAGACTACCACGGACTTGAAGAAATGATTGCACTAGGAACTCCACCATACAGTAGTCAAAAATTGCTGCAGTTGTTGTTCAGGGAGAAAGAGAGAGTTCATGTCCAAAAAGAATAATTCGGTACTTAATGTTCCTGCTCAATTTTATTCTAAAGTAGAATCATAAGAAGAAAAAAAGGAGGAGTTTTTTCTAATGTATTTTAAAATGATGTGTTGCGGTCACAGGAGAAGATGGTCTTCCTACTCATTTCAACACTGGAGATATCTCAAACCCAAATCTTATTCTTTTAGGAAATGTACAAAGAGATGCAAGATACAATTACAAACCATGAATTTGAAGTTGAATGGATTTGGCTTCCAGTCACAATTGTTGATGGGGATATGTTGAAACAAACTTATAACAATCTCAAACAAACCATGCAATGGAAGAGACTTTAGAGCAATGTTTGATGGATCCATCAACTCTCTCAGTTTTCTTCAGGGGAAGAATGGGGTTCTGTGAAATGCCTATACTTGTGTGCTTGGCTCCTTCGCGTCTTTTTTCTGCCACAGATGTGATACCCCAGGTGGCGATATGGGGGCCAGAAGCATGGTTATTTCTCAATAATATCCAATCCTCCTGAGGAACCAGCGATTCGAATAAACTGAAGGAAATGCAGAGTTTACCGCACCTGCACTTTCTCTTTACAAATTTCAAGGTAAGTTGGATCAAGCTATATTTACCCAGCACCATGTTAAGAGTATAATGAGATGCTCTGAGAAATACTTTTGTAGTGCATAGGTTGTGTTCGTACTGCAAAATATGAGATAAGTTTTGGGATCCAACTGAGTGATAGTTATATTTTGATTTTATAGGAGGTTAGTGACGAATATTTGAGCAGCTTTCACATGATCTGGTTATATGACGGAGATCCGGAGAAATTTTCAAAATTTAACTCCAAGTTAAGCCATGTAATAAAACAAATGGGCAAAGAATACCGAATCGCGATAGTTTATGTGGGCAGGAGAAGCTTTCTGCCCCATATTAACAATAAAGAAGAAGAAGCACCATTGCATAAACAGAAGTTCAAAACACTAATGACATTGTATTGTTGAGCCTGACCATTGGGAATGTGAAAAGATTCTGGCACTACATACACTATTTGGTATATCTGATAGCATCTCAGAAGGAAAAGAATGAAAAATTAAAGAGTCTTCAAAGACTACTGCTAGCTATTCTGTCTCTTGATTGCCTATCCAGAAGAAACGGTACCATTTGGATGATGGCAGTTGATGGAACTCAAAATGACATTTTCACAGGGAAAGGCAAAGATCTAGTGGACCTGTTATACAGTAATTGCTTCATTTAGCATCACCAATAATCTCCACATGAAAATTGTGATGGAAATAATTCACATATCTCATAATGCTCTCTCTTGCAGCAATGTTAGAGACAAGTTTTGTTGCAATGTAGAAATCAGTGTACTCGAAGGTTTTTGACAATTCTAATAGCGGCTCTATGGGGCATGTTTAACAAACCCTTTTGCAATTTTCCAATTTCACTATGATGACAGAGATAATTATTTTTCCCTCTTGCACAACATTAAGTAAATGTCTTGATTCTAGAAAATACCCTGCTACCTTCATCATCCAAGCCAATTGCTCCAACTTATGTGTTATCTTGACAATTATGTTGGCATGCTTTGTGATGTAATACCTTATAGAACAACCCAACCACTCTCATTATTAGAGGCAAAAGACAACAACCAGCTTAACAACTAACACGAGCATTAATGATTTACAAGCCTTTCATAAATCCTAAGGCTTGATACTCAGTAAAGCAAGCATTGATATAAGGGACAGGGAAAGGCAAAGTTTTGTATGCTCCTCAAATTTCACTAGCATTTAGATATGAAATATATGAGAGAATGGAAATTGGTGCACGAGTAGCCACTTCAGAAGAAGTAAAATGCTTATTTTTTCTATCATGCTATTTCATTTAAGTAATTAAAAATTTCACTATTGGTTTGTCTTAAAGCACAAGAATTAGCAATATAACTAATAATCTTTATTGATTCATTATTAATTAAACACTTGCTACAGGACTATGTTTGAACATACACTATTTTCTCTATAGTTATTATGGAGTAACCTATGTGCATTTTGCATATCTAACTTATTATGATAGTTTTGTAGTACATGGCCATATTTTATGTAATAGGATGCTTAAGAATGGCCTTATGACCAGTGAAGGCCAGTCTTTGTGTATATACTATATAATCCCCATAATTCTAATATGTAATGCAGTGTCCTTCTAATGGGTTAGTTTTAGTTTTGTTGCTTCTTTGTCATGTCAAAAATGTATTGACTTTTTATGTAAATGTAAATAAAATTTTCTCATTTGGGTTGTAGTTGGACTTGTGGGAGTTGAAGCACTGAAGTGTTTAAATAAGTCATCTTTGTACCATCAGTAGATAATGATCCATCTTACAGTGCAGATATGAAAAAAAGTGAGGCAGTAGATTCAACACAAGCATAATGGAAACACTCATGGAGGTTATTGAGTTTAAATGCAAGAAATGATAAATGTCTGAAAACAAGGATGGATTTTAATGTATCACTTGGTCCAATAGAAGAAAAAGGAGAAAGTATTGTGGAAAGAATTGATCAGATCAAGCTAACAAGCCATTGGATCATTGTTAAGAACAAATTAACAAGCACATCTAGGATGCCACACCATTTGATCATTGTTAAAATACTTCAAAACAAAAAATAGAAATGAAGATGAATTTTAGATTTGAAAGCATTCGGGTCACACATCTTGATTCCACCAAAGAGAGTTACATCATTAAAAGAAAAGAAAAGTAATAAGGAGACGAACAACAGAACCTCAATTTTTCTTGTAAGCTCTATTTTAGGGTCAACAAGATGCCATGAAAAATATTTTTGGAAAGACGATTATAGGAACAAGACAGTGGAAGTGAAATCTATTAAAGTGCCAAAGGAAAAAGCCTTTTGTTTTCCCTGTGATAGAAGAAACAAAATTAACAGAGGATCAATTACAAAGTACATTGATAGATTATTACTTACAATACAATTTTGTCCTATCATGGAAATGGACTAGTACTAAATAAAATTTTAGGCAAGTGGTTTTTTTGTTGTAAAATTAATACTCACCTACTAAGCAATGCATCATGCATGGAAAATCTTTACTAGGCCAACTCTCTGCCAAAATTTGGGCCTTAAAAGTGTTCCATGCATCCCAAGACTAGGGCTGGTTTATATCCCCAATGTTAAGGGATTCAATGAAAAAGTCTCATCCATCAATCAACAACAAACTGAGCTAAGGAGATTGTTGGACACTACTAAATGAAATCCAAGAATCAAACTTTTAAGCTGAGCAATCTTGATGATATGAAGATTACACATACTAGCAAAAACTCACCCTATTCCAGTCCCTGTTCTAAAGTTACCAATTTGGCACAAGCAGGGAAGTAGCTGGAAAAGGTTAACAAATTTGGCTTTACTTGTGAAAATTATATTTATGCTTATACATTTTGCATACATGTCATGGATTTGATCCTTAATGATTTCCTGGTGTAGATCAAAGGTTCCAGTGGTGGGATGGATTGCTAAAGAGGCTCTGGAAGGGAAGCTCTTGGAAGACTGGGCTAACAAATTAAGGGCCTCAGAGTGTCAGCTCGTGGATGCCAGTACTGGATTTTCTGAGATCTTTGTTGTTAAAGATGAGCTAGAACTCACCAACATTAAAAAGGCTGCCTTTTTGAGTGCATTTGTTCTGAAAAATGTTGTCTTGCCAAGACTGGAGGTTGTTATAGATGAGGAGAAGAAGGTTACCCATTCTGATCTGATGGATGATACGGAGAAGGCCATTCTTGATCCACAGAAAGCCAAAGTAAAGTTGAAGGCTGATAATGTTGATATTTGGTACTCCCCTATTTTTTAGAGTGGGGGAGAGTTTGATTTAAGGCCTGGTGTTGTTAGCAATGATGATTATCTTTACTATGATGCCACTGGTGTTATCATTTGTTCAATTGGATCCAGATATAACAGTTATTGCTCAAATGTGGCAAGGACTTATTTGATAGATGCCAAAGATGTTCAGGGTAAGGCCTACAAGGTTTTGTTGAAGGCACAAGAAGCAGCAATAAGTGCACTCAAGCCGGGAAACCCTCTTAGTGCTGCCTATAAGGCAGCAGTAGATGTTGTTCAAAGAGATGGCCCTGAACTTTTGCCTCACAAAATCTGCAGGAACAGGAATAGGGATTGAATTTCGGGAGTCTGGATTGAGTTTAAATGCAAGAAATGATAAATGTCTGAAAGCAGGGATGGCTTTTAATGTATCACTTGGTCCAATAGAAGAAAAAGGAGAAAGTATTGTGGAAAGAATTGATCAGATCAAGCTAACAAGCCATTGGATCATTGTTAAGAACAAATTAACAAGCACATCTAGGATGCCACACCATTTGATCATTGTTAAAAAACTTCAAAACAAAAAATAGAAATGAAGCTAAATTTTAGATTTGAAAGCATTTGGGTCACACATCTTGATGCCACCAAAGAGAGTTACATCAAGGTGGGAAAACAACCTAAAATTCATGGACATATAATTGTACATTCACAAAAACTTAGAACATGATTGAAAACATATTTAGATTTGGAGCAGTAGTTCACTGGGAGATCGAGAATAGAAAATTCTACCAGAACTATGGCTTTTGAACTCCACGTTTTAATGGCTTCATGTGCTAAAACATCATCATGCTCAGCAGGTTCCAACATCCAGAGAAGCATAGCTCTCTTTCCAAATATAAAAAATTGTGAGATAGAATCTTTTCGTATGCAATGGCTTTAAGTAGTATCCTTAAAAAATGGCATTAAAAGAAAAGAAAAGTAATAAGGAGACGAACAACAAAACCTTAATTTTTCTTGTAAGCTCTATTTTAGGGTCAACAAGATGCCATGAAAAATATTTTTGGAAAGACGATTATAGGAACAAGACAATGGAAGTGAAATCTATTAAAGTGCCAAAGGCACAGGCCTTTTGTTTTCCCCATGATAGAAGAAACGAAATTAACAGAGAATCAATTATAAAGTACATTGATAGATTATTACTTACAATACAATTTTGTCCTATCATGGAAATGGACTAGTACTAAATAAAATTTTAGGCAGGTGGTTTTTTTGTTGTAAAATTAATACTCACCTACTAAGCAATGCATCATGCATGGCAAATCTTTACTAGGCCAACTCTCTGCCAAAATGTGGGCCTTAAAAGTGTTCCATGCATCCCAAGACTAGGGTTGGTTTATATCCCCAATGTTAAGGGATTCAATGAAAAAGTCTCGTCCATCAATCAACAACAAACTAAGCTGAGGAGATTGTTGGACACTACTAAATGAAATCCAAGAATCAAAATTTTAAGCTGAGCAATCTTGATGATATGAAGATTACACATACTAGCAAAAACTCACCCTATTCCAGTCCCTATTCTAAAGTTACCAATTTGGCACAAGCAAGGAAGTAGCTGGCAAAGGTTAACAAATTTGGCTTTACTTGTGAAAATTATATTTGTGCTTATACATTTTGCATACATGTCATGGATTTGATCCTTAATGATTTCCTGGTGCAGATCAGAGGTTCCAGTGGTGGGATGGATTGCCAAAGAGGCTCTGGAAGGGAATCTCTTGGAAGACTGGGCTAACAAATTAAGGGCCTCAGAGTGTCAGCTCATGGATGCCAGTACTAGATTTTTTGAGATCTTTGCTGTTAAAGATGAGCTAGAACTCACCAACATTAAAAAGGCTACCTTTTTGAGTGCATATGTTCTGAAAAATGTTGTCTTGCCAAGACTGGAGGTTGTTATAGATGAGGAGAAGAAGGTTACCCATTCTGATCTGATGGATGATATGGAGAAGGCCATTCTTGATCCACAGAAAGCCAAAGTAAAGTTGAAGGCTGATAATGTTGATATTTGCTACTCCCCTATTTTTCAGAGTGGGGGAGAGTTTGATTTAAGGCTTGGTGCTATTAGCAATGATGATTATCTTTACTATGATGCCACTGGTGTTATCATTTGTGCAATTGGATCCAGATATAACAGTTATTGCTCAAATGTGGCAAGGACTTATTTGATGGATGCCAAAGATGTTCAGGGTAAGGCCTACAAGGTTTTGTTGAAGGCACAGGAAGCATCAATAAGTGCACTCAAGCCAGGAAACCCTCTTAGTGCTGCCTATAAGGCAGCAGTAGATGTTGTTCAAAGAGATGGCCCTGAACTTTTGCCTCACCTCACGAAATCTGTAGGAACAGGAATAGGGATTGAATTTGGGTATTTTGGTCAAATCTTCATTATGTGGGAGAAATGATAGAATAGTGATAAATTTTTTTATGTTTTGGATCAAGGAGAATGAAGGGTAATGAACATTAGTTTATATAGTTAGATATTTGTTATAGGTAGTTGCATATTTCAGTGAGATTCTCAAATATATATATACAACAATGTATTCTTAAAACATAATAAAAATCTCAATGTAATGGAGACATTTTAAGTTTTATATATCCTCCATTATGAAATGTGCATTTTCTGAATGATCTATACATCATCATTTCACTTTTATTGTTATTTTATATTTCTTCAGTTACATTATTTATCTTGTTCACACCAACACTATCAATCATTAAGATATAGAATAATGAAAAACTGAAGGCTTAATTTTTTTGGGTACCTCATTTCTTCTTCCCTTTTCTAATAACTTTGCATTTAATCTATCACTAATTTTCTCCCATCCTAATAATTGGTCACCTGAACCAAAACATTAATATTAAAAGCTCTTAACACAATTGTATAGAACCACTTCGTGTTACTAAGATGAACTATAAAATATTATATATAATATTCATAAAACTAAATGCCTTAAATTAAGGGGAGAACATTGCTGAGTAAATTTTGTGTATTCGAGAAATATTGAGTTCGTAAAGCTTAAATCATGATACACTTTGATGTGAGCTAGGCATGTAAGGAACGGCTGTTTTGTGCGATTACTCATTGCCAAGCACGTAAATTTCACTTTCTATCATGGAGAAAAATGACCTTCACGCAATGCAAAAGCTGTAAATACTATAATTTTAATATGTCAGGCCAGGAATCCGGAATTTGTCGAGATTTTAGGATACTATTAGGACAGCAATATGATTTTATAACGTAAAAGAGTGGATAAAGAATGAAAAATTGTTCGAACAAACATAGTATGAAAGAGTTAATGTGATAGAATTTGCTCAGAACCCAGATAGAATTTGCTCAAAACTTAGACATACATAGGCAGAGGAGTAAGGAATTTTGACAAGATCTAGGTTTTTTAAAATTTTACCTGTTTACTTGGAGACGACCCACAGGTTGAAGAAAAAGGCAACCCACGGGATGAAGAAAATGGCAGCTAGGGCATAATATTTTCTGCAAATCCGGCAAAAACACAATACTGTAATCATCACTTCCCGCCACACCCTGCATTCTTATAAGCTTCCTTCCCACCACACCCATTGTAACCCTTCCTGCCTGAAGAAACTCCATCTGAATCAGATGTCGTAGCAGCAAACGGGAGAGCCAACTCATAGAGCGATCAAAAAGCTGCGAAAACAGCAGTTTTGTTCGAGGGAAAAGCCATATGTGGGAAATAATTAATATATTTTTTGGAAAAGGTAGGTATTTTTTCTATTTTAATTTGAGACAATGTAAAGTAAAAAAATAAAACTTAACTAGCAATTGCACCTTGGTGTGCAATAGGTACGCTGAAGAGGTCTAGAATATCCATTACGAAAATTTTATGTCTATATTTTGCATACAACTATGCAATGCAAGAGATCGATTGGTAGGCCATTTTGGAAATGATTTTGTTTGTGCAACAAAGGTCTCAATGGAGAGGTGATAGCTTCAAATGAAATATGCATCCACTTACAAGTATCCAAACATGAAAGAAACAAAACCTTTGAATCAAGAAGATAATCAGGCTTCATTAGTAGTAGGCTCATGTTATGTTTATCAAGAAGATAATCAGGCTTCATTAGTAGTAGGCTCATGTTATGTTTTTCATAAGGAGAGAGGGAGATAGAGGGAGAGATATGGATAGAAAGAGGGAGATATAAAGGGGGGAAGAGTGAGAGAGAGGTAAAGAGGAAGATAGATATGGGGATGGAGATGGAGAGGGGTATGGAGAGGAGAGAGAGGGATAAATAGAAATATAAAGAGAGGGAGGGAGAGAAAGAGAGGGAGATAGGTAGAGGAGAAAAAAGTAAAAAGATATAGAAGAGGGAGTAATAGAGAGAGAGGGGGGGGAGATAGGGATAGAAAGAGGGAGAGATGGGGATAGAAAGGAGAGATAGAGATAGATATAACTTAGGAAAGATAGAGGGGTTGAGAGAAAGATGGAGACGGAGAAATAGAGATATTAAGAGGGAGACAATGAGAGCAGGATGGAGAGATAGAAAGATAAATATATAAGAAGTTATATATAGAGAGGTACAAAAAGGGATATGTAGGGATATATAAAGGGGGGAAGAGTGAGAGAGAGGTAAAGAGGAAGATAGATATGGGGATGGAGATGGAGAGGGGTATGGAGAGGAGAGAGATCGATAAAAAGAAATATAAAGATAGGCATAGGAAGTTATATATAGAGAGAGATAGAGACAATGTAAAGTAAAAAATAAAACTTAACTAGCAATTGCACCTTGGTGAGCAATAAGTACGCCAAAGAGGGACACATGTAATCCTTTGATTGTTAGATATAGTGAGGGAGGAATAGGGTGTGTGTGTGTGTGTGTGTGTGTGTGTGTGTGTGTGTGAGTGAGAAAGATATATGGAGAGAGATAGAGAGGGAAGGAGAGGGAGGTAGAGAAATAGAGAGGAGACAAAAGTAAAGAGATATAGAAGAGGGAGTAATAGAGAGATAGAGGGGGGGAGACAGGGATAGAAAGAGGGAGAGATAGGGATAGAAAGAAGGAGAGATAGAGATAGATATAACTTATGAAAGATAGAGGGGTTGAGAGAGAGATGGAGAGGGAGAAATAGAGATATTAAGAGAGAGACAATGAGAGGGGGATGGAGAGATAGAAAGATAAATATATAAGAAGTTATATATAGAGAGGTAGAGAGAGGGATATGTAGAGAAGGAAAGAGTGAGAGATAACTTGTGATAAAGATAAGTAATAAAGAGATGAAGAGATAAATAGAGAGGGGGAGAGAGATAAAGATAAGGAGGGAGAAATGGAGTGTGTATGTGTGTGTGTGTGAGAGAGATATATATGAAGATAGAGACAAAGGGATATATTTAGGGAGAGAGGGAGAGATTCAATGGAGAGAGGATAGAGATAAAATAGAGATATAGAAAGAGGAAGTGATAGGGAGAGATAGAGAGATAGGTAGTGGGAAAAATGGAGGGGGAAGAGAGAGAAAGAGAGATGGAAGGAGAGAGGAAAGGGAAGAGGGAGAGAATGAGAGAGGGAGATTGGAAGGATAGAAAGATAGAGATAGGGAGTTATATATAAAGAGAGGTAGAGATGAGGAGATATATGTATAAAGATGGGAAGAGAAAGAGAGAGACACTCTTTCTGTCTATGTCTCCCTCTCAATCTCTATGTTTCTCATTATCTCTCAATTTCTCTCTTTGTATCTCTCTCACATTTCTCTTTATATTTTTCTTACATTCTCTCTTCCTCTCTCTCCCTATCTCTCTACCTTACTCCTTTATTTTCCCTATTTATCTCCCCCTCTCTCTACTTCTATATATCTTTGTCTCCTATTTCTCTTTATCTATCTCTTTATCTAATCTCTCCCTACAGTACTTTATATCTATCTATGTCTCTTATATTCTCTCTCTCTCTCTCTCTCACTACCTCTATCTTTCTCTCCCCCTCTCTCTCTCCCTATTTATTCCTCTAGTATATCTCTACCTCTATCTCTATCTCTATATCTCTATCTCTCTTCTATCTCTCTATATCTCTTTGTCTCCCTCTTTATCTCTCCATAGATCTCTATTTATCTTTCTCTCTATCTTCTTTTCTCTATGTGTGTGTGTGTGTGAAAGATATATGGAGAGAGATAGAGAGGAAGATTTGTATAAATATATAGAGAGGGAAGGAGAGGGAGGTAGAGAAATAGAGAGGAGAAAAATGTAAAGAGATATAGAAGAGGGAGTAATAGAGAGAGAGGGGGGGAGATAGGGATAGAAAGAAGGAGAGATAGAGATAGATATAACTTAGGAAAGATAAAGGGGTTGAAAGAGGGATGGAGAGGGAGAAATAGAGATATTAAGAGGGAGACAATGAGAGGGGGATGGAGAGATAGAAAGATAAATATATAAGAATTCATATATATAGAGGTAGAGAGAGGGATATGTAGAGAAGGAAAGAGTGAGAGATAACCTATGATAAAGATAAGTAATAAAGAGATAAATAGAGAGGGGGAGAGAGAGATAAAGATAAGGAGGGAGAAATGGAGTGTGTATGTGTGTGTGAGAGAGAGAGAGATATATGAAGATAGAGACAAAGGGATATATTTAGGGAGAGAGGGAGAGAAATGGAGAGAGGATAGAGATAAAATAGAGATATAGAAAGAGGAAGTGATAGGGAGAGAGAGATCTCAAAAGAGGGAGAGATAGAGAGATAGGTAGTGGGAAAAATGGAGGGGGGAGAGAGAGAAAGAGAGATGGAAGGAGAGAGGAAAGGGAAGAGGGAGAGAATGAGAGAGGGAGCATTGGAAGGATAGAAAGATAGAGATAGGGAGTTATATATAAAGAGAGGTAGAGATGAGGAGATATATGTATAAAGATGGGAAGAGAAAGAGAGAGACACTCCTTCTATCTATGTCTCCCTCTCAATCTCTATGTTCCTCATTATCTCTCAATTTCTCTCTTTGTATCTCTCTCATATTTCTCTATATATTTTTCTTACATTGTCTCTTGCTCTCTCTCCCTATCTCTCTACCTTACTCCTTTATTGTCCCTATTTATCTCCCCCTCTCTCTACTTCTATATATCTTTGTCTCCTATTTCTCTTTATCTATCTCTTTATCTCTCCCCCTATGATACTTCATATCTATCTATGTCTCTTATATTCTCTCTCTCTCTCTCTATATATTTATTCCTCTATATCTCTACCTCTATCTCTATCTCTATATCTATATCTCTCTTCTATATCTCTATATCTCTTTGTCTCCCTCTTTATCTCTCCCTATGGTACTTTATATCTATCTATGTCTCTTATATTCTCCCTCTCTCTCTCTCTCTCTCTATCTTTCTCTCCCCCCCTCTCTCTCCCTATTTATTCCTCTAGTATATCTCTACCTCTATCTCTATCTCTATATCTCTTCTATCTCTCTATATCTCTTTGTCTCCCTCTTTATCTCTCCATAGATTTCTATTTATCTTTCTCTCTGTCTTTTTTTCTCTCTATTCTCTTTTTGTATCTCCCTCTCCCTATCTATATCCATCCATTTTTATCATTGCCCCCCCCCCTCTCTCTCTCTCTTCATTTCTTTCTCTTTTTCTCCCTTTTCCTCTTTATATCTTCTCTATCTTCCTTAAGTGTGCAATGGGTACTCTAAAGAGGTTTGAAAGGTGAATTATCATATCCTTAATCAAATGACACATGTGGTACATTGAGCATAACTCCCTAGGGACACATGTAATCCTTGGATTGTTGGCATGAATCGACTAATCAAAAGTTAGTCTCCCTCTCTCTCAATAACGTTTAATTTAGATTTTAAGTTTGAAATTTATTTTATTATATAAATTAGGATAAAAATAAAATGAATAATTATAAATTAAATTATTTCTAATAACTTTTAATTATAATTTGTAATTTCATAAGCATAAATAAATATGTAAAATAAATTTCAAAGTTAAATCATACTACAAAGGAAATGCAAAATTACAATATCCATTTAAACAAATAATTTTAAAATAATTAAAATTTAATAACATGAATAATTATAAATTAAATTATTTCTAATAACTTTTAATTGTAGTTTGTAATTTCATAAATATAAGTAAATATGTAAAATAAATTTCAAAGTTAAATCATACTATAAAGGAAATGCAAAATTAAAATATCCATTTAAACAAATAATTTTTAAAAAATATTAAATAATAAACTTATTGAGAATAAATAATTAAATAATAGAATTAAAATTTAAAAAAATGTACTTAAAAAATATAATTAATATATTGCAAACAATAGTAACATTAATTTGAAAGTAAAATTGTACTTCAAATAAAATAGTAAAACTAAAAATAAACTGTATTAAAACTGTTAAAACTAAAATTTTAACTTTTATATTAAAAATTACAAGTAAGATTAAACTTAAAAAACTAAAAAATAAAATGAAAGGTAAAAAATCAATTTCTAATTTAAATATAGATAATTTTGATTTGATTTGATTTAATTTTAATAAATTTTATGTGATTTAATTTAAAATGTATATTAAAAAAATTTAAATATAAATATTTAATATAAATATAAATTTACTAAAACCTACAATAAAAAAACTCTAATAACTACTCAAATATTTTTTTAACTTTAAAAATTATTAAGAATAAATTAAACTAAAAGAAATAACACAGAGCATTGATAATCGAAATAGGCACGTGGCATATTCTCTTTATCACGAAATGCCAAATAAATAAATAAAAATGACAAAAGAAAAAAAATAGTGAGAGACAATGTAAAATAAAAAATAAAACTTAAATATATTTCATTTCTATTGTCTTAATTTGAGACAATGTAAAATAAAAAATAAAACTTAAATATATTTAATTTCTATTGTCTTAATTTGAGACAATGTAAAATTTTAAAAAAAACTTAAATATATTTAATTTCTATTGTCTTAAGTTAGGACAAAATAAATAAATTAATATAACTTAAATATATTTAAGACAAAATTAGTATTTTGTTTTAAATTATCGTCTTAAAAAGCCCCTCAATGTAGTAGTGTTACAAATAGTCGGTCTAAGTTGACAGCCTTCCGGCCTTACAATAGAGATTAAATTACAGGGAAGGTCCATTTCCAACGCCGTTATCTAAGAGCAAACTATTGCTTTACAAACACGCATATAATAGTTGATCTTTTTCAACATATTCATCTTCTTTGCATGTGAAGTTATATTTGTCTTTTTTGCTTGTATTTCAGGCTCTCTCCAATCTTCTTTCCAACAATGGAAACTGTCAAACGTCCAACAAGGCTCTGTTCGGAATAACTGTCGGTGTTCATGGGATTGTGTTTTTTCTTTGCTCGTTGGTAGACACGTTCACAGACGCCTCTACTGGAAAAGCATATTATGGGATTGCTATCTTCTTTTTATGAATATTTTTATTTTAATTTATATTAAAATAAAAGTATAATATTAAAAAATTAGAATTAAACTATTAGTATTATAGGCGTTCAAATGAGAGAATCTAATGTTTATCAGTTTCTCCTTTTTCTTTGTATGAAGATAAGATTAAACTCTATTAGTAGTATTTTAAAAGAGATGAGAAGGTTTTATGTGGATTTATGAAAAGAAAATCTATATGATATATATCATGTATAAATTAGTAATCACACCTTGTGTGCAATGGGTATACCGAAGACATATTAGTTAATTTTTTGTCAAGTCTACTTATAATGAATCTGAAACCTTTACTTAAAAAAAGCCCACACCATATAAAATAATATTTTGATCTCCTTCATGTTAATTGTGATCCAATTTCAAAAGCACAAGGTCCCTCCGAAACTCAACAAGGTTTGTGGGGTGAGAGAAATATCCAAAACTAACAGCCATGATTTCTGATTTAACAATAATCATATAAAGAATGCATTAAAAGCGAAACATCCAACTTTTGAGCAAAATTGCGAAATAAAAAGTATTCGAAACAAAACTAAATAGAATTTTTTATTTATTTTTTGTTAATTGTAAAACAAAAAAAAGATTTCTACATCAGAATTATAATGTAACTGCATAATACTATGTATTAGGCTTTCGTAGAACAGAGCTATATCTGAGCCTGTGACGAAATAAGGGATCCTGTTAAGAAAACTTATATGCCAAACAAATTCCATGCTAGAATTAGAATGCAACTGCATGATGACGGTATTTAGATGTAAAAAACCATGGAAATCTAATCCCTTTCCCAGATGTAAAAAACCAAGGAAATATGATCCTTTTCCCAGATGTAAAAAACCAAGTAAACTAATATGGAAAAAATACTGCCAAGGTAGAAGTAGCATAGAAAAATAAAACAAAATTTTATTTCTCTAATCTTAAAACTTGAAAAAATGGCTCAACATCTAATTCAAATGCAAGAAAGAAATAAGGCAACAAATTGAGTTTTTTTAACAGTTAGGCTAGTTGATTCTTTTGGAAGAAGAAAAAAAGGTTTGAATGCTTAGAAGAAAATTTGAAGGACAACAATAAGTGAAATAATAAAAAATTGCAAATTGTTAGGGAAATGAATGTTGCCAAAATTCAGGCCAGACTTGCTTCTTTTGGAAGAACATAAAAAAGGTTTGGATACTTAAAAGAAAATTTGTAAGGGCAGAAATAAGTGAAAAAATAAAATAATTAAGTTAACAACCTTCAACAAGTGGATAGCATGTAGATAACTAATCTGAATTATCAACGTAGAGATTGTTATGAGAATATTTTTTTGTCAAGGAACCTTGTAAAAAAACGTAAGTGTGATCTAGATTATCATTGCAGAAAAAATGTAGAGTGTTAATTCCAAAAGCACACTACTGAAACTCTGTATAATGTAATATTGATTCATCACTAGACAAGCTAACACTAAATGAAATGATCCTTCTGAATCAAATCCATGAATGCACCATCTAGAACAAGAAAGGTAAGAAAAGACTAGACCTTTCTGCCTAATGATTAGAAAATGTTCAGAAGGAAGTTCAGACAAAAGATGAGGACAAATTTTAGAGATAACAAAAGTGCAAAAATGAAATGGAAATAATTATAACTTGCTATATCAATTTGCATACTCTGTCATATGTGTGGATGAACACAATGTAAGATCCCCAAAGTACCAACATTATTTAAAAAAAAATCATCTTACACCCAAAAAAGGTTTTATCTACAAAATTTGCTAGTAGAACTTACTCATCCGGGGTAGTAAGGTCTAAGAAAATCATGTTTACTGAATCATTATTTAAAGTTGCAAAATATTAGCAACAAATAAACCTGTGAGGTTGATATCCATTGCCAACTCTAAAATAACTATGTATATTATTGCCACAATCCCTTCTTCTTTGGCATGGTTTCCTTGAAGCAATTCCATCCCATTATAACCAGAGATATTAACATCTTTTACTGCCTCAAGACCAGTTTGATAAGAATTTTTGAAAATACCTAGCTTTAAGTCCTTGTTCTTGATTCTCTCAAACACCTGTCAACATCCTTTGTGTTTGAAACACCAACTGGGGATAGTTCACCCATATTGTTTAGCAGTGATTGACTGATTTCATTTGATATGTCCACTTCTTCCATTCGCTATAAGGATGATAAATTTGACTAACCATTTGTAGACTGCTAAAGATTAGGAACTTCTAACCACTGTCTAGTGTCAAGGTGTTGAGAAATCCTTCTTCCAAAAGCCTCGCTCCAACTATTTAGAGAAAATATTGGGGTTGCTTAGATGGAACATGTTGTGTACTTTTTGATGCCTAAAATTCACAATAAAAAATGGGTCAATTCCAAATAGATGTAAATCAAGACATCTATGTTGCAAAAAGAATACTAAACATTGTAATTGAGAAGTTATACAAAAATAGATGCACAATGAGAGTTCACATCTATTCAAGTATTTGTCACTGATTAAATCCAAAAAATAAGTTTCAAATTTCATCAAAAGCACAATGTTGCGAACTCACTCAAAGACATGATACAATAACTCTTAGTTGTCAAAAAGCAATCATATAGTAGAACACAGATTATGATATGATCATGTTATGACTTGAATAGTTTATATTAGAATACTTTGCAGGATTCTATATAGACAAAACATTATACTTTAATTATGTCAGCTGAGATGATATTCAATAGAGATATCCAAGATATCTCCATAGACTCTTTTAGAATAAATTATTTTATTAATTTTTTTACATTGAACACAAAACAAAGTATTAGGTCCAAAGAAATAATAAATTATAATATTTTTCATGAAAAAGTTCCTGAAATTTGAACAGATTTGTCTCCCCTTCTTTCCACATTCCACTTATAGAATCCACCACACAAGTACAAATAGAAAATTTTCTAAAATAACATGCAAGATTGTTTGGTTTAAAAAATAAACATCCTTTAATGAAGGACATTATGTGACAATTAGAAACTCTCTACAACAAAATATTGTTGAGAAATTGTTTGACTATTGTTTCAAAAGGTGTTTGTAGTAGATAAATTTGAAATGTTATTGTGAAGTGTAAAAAAATTCGGATCAGCTTCATATAACTTTAACCATGTTTCTATCTCATGTCCATTTGAATAAAGACATATGGAGAGAATCATTATTAGAGGAAAAATCAATCAACTGGCTATTAGGTTGGCTCTCCCTTGTTTATAAGGATTTTTAGGTTGAATTGTTAAATCGTTGCACGTAATTAAACAATTTTTGATGATGCTCATTCTACAACTTGTCTTGCATTTGCAAGAATCACAAAGGCTTATCGTCAGTGTTGATAATTGTCTTCTTCCCAATATATGGATTCTTTCACTATTTACATTTTTAAATAATGCCATTAAACAATTTTTTTTTGGAATTTTTCGACAGTATTGATGAAATTTTCCTTGTGTGGATGTGAAAATCTGCATTTTGGTTAAAATCCTAATACACAAAAAGCCTGATTATTATTTTAAAACAAAACCAACAATCAACATCCTCTAGCTTTTCCCACTTGCACCAATAAATCAATTTATTGATTTATAAAATCAGCATTTTCCATCAATATGGCATCTTTGAGGAATATTCCCTCAAGTTTGAATTCAAAAAGAAGTGGACATGTACACCCAACAAAGCATTTATGAGGCCTTACATGTCTCTTACATGTCCCTTGCCAAAGTCAAACTCAGCATTTATCTCTCAAATTCAAATTTGAATCTCCCTCTCTTGGGCACATTGGCCAAAATGTGCTCATCCTCAAGCCTATCACAAGTTGACAAGTGGCCTCTTCTCATTGGCTAAATCTTTGCCCCACATTCATCCATTTGGCTATTTCTCTAATCAAAATAATCTATAAATGAAAGGCTTCATTCTTGATCAAATCCTCCACAACTCCACAATCATTCATGTAAAGTCACTCTCTTCAGGAGAACTGATTTTGCCCACCATCACTCCATCTTCAAGTCATTTCATCATTTAGCTTATCTATCAAGGATTCAGAAAGGGCTATTTTCCACAATAGCACCAATCCACTATGAAATATAATTTTCTCCATGTTTTATTATATGCTTTCAATTTATCTATCTAAATATTTGTTGCTTTGATTGAATTATTAGCATGTGGAATTATTTCATAGGGATGTTAATTGTTGGTTTTGTTTTAAAATACTAATCATGCTTTGTGTGTGTTAGGATTTTAACCAAAACGCAGATTTTCACATCCACATTATGGCACTAGAAGGAGGGCTCCAATGCATTCTGGTTTTAGCAATCAGTTGTATGCTTGTGGAATTCAGTTTTTATGTATGCTAGATCCATTTAGTTTCTAAATTATTTTCAAAATGACATTATGGTTGCTAGCTTTACGCCTATCAGATGCATTTTCTTAAAAGTTTTAAAATACCTTTTAATCTTTGTCCTTACGTAGCTTCTTTCACCTGTTAAATGGCATTTGTTGGAAAAGTTTCTTACACTTATGCATCTTATGGATGACCACGCCCTATTTGAAATACCCCATCAAATATATGCTGGCAAATGGTTGACAATTGGGCTCTACACCAACAAAACAAGTTTCCTTAAAAGCTTCTTCTTTTGTTTATCTGTGAATTGCATCTGATTTTTTGTTACGCTATTTCAAAGAGTGAAGTTTGGGAACGTCTCTTTTACACCTGCTAATTTACATTTGCTTGAAATTGTCTAAAGCTCTTTCATTGAATCCATATTGTGTTCATTATGCAATTACTGTAGTCCATAGAACCAAGTCTTTTAAGGAAACTTGTCAAATAGTTCAAAATTTGTACACTCTTTTTTTCTGGCATGGTTAAAAGCGATTTCTATTACTATTTTTGATGTAATAGTTTTGATAATAATATTTTTGACAAAGGTTAAAAGTGATTTCTATTGTGTTTCTCCATAGCTGTTGGTTTGAAAATGATAAACCATAAATGCATGCTACATTATTAAAAATAATATATTCGTGCAACTTGTCTTTGTCAAAGAACGTGAATAATGGTACCTGACAGAGCTTTTGAAGAGTGACATGGGAATTGGACTACTCATGGATTTTCTATGCCATTCCATGAGATTGGTCTATCTTAGTGATGCATGTGTGAGCTAGACGGTGGGGTTATGGAGAGTCTAAGATAAAGATACCAGAAGTTTTAATAGAAAGGTGCATCATTCTCTCAACTTGAAGAAGTCAAACATTTCATGTGGTCATTTTCAATAAAGCAAACAGATCTACGCATATCTTGCAATTATCTCCTTCCATGAGACCACGGTTGTTTGAGGAATCCTGTCACACAGTTCATGTGTCTTGTCTATGCTTTCATAGCTTGCATTTTCCTGTAAGTTTCTAATGCCTCTTCTAAATCCATTTTGTGCATATCCTGCAATCAGCGTATTGCATGAGATAATATTTTCTTTTAGGCATTCTATCAAACAATTCACATTCCTGATCAATGCTTCACATTTCAGCTGCCAGTGGCATTTGCTTGAAGCTTTCTAAAGCTTTTTCAATAAATCCATTTTGTGCATATCATGCAATTATTGCGCTCCATAAGACTACACTGCTTTTAAAGCATACTATCAAATAGATTCGGTGCATATCCTGTAATAATGGCATTTCATGAGATGAAATTTCTGTGAGGGCTCTTGTCAAATGGTTCATGTGCCTTCTCTATTCGTTATTTCTCACAAGTCTTGTTGTCTCCACTTGCCTTAACTTTTAATGGATGTCCATACACCTTTTCCAAAGCTCTCATTTATGAACATGTGAAAGGTCTTTACTCATTTTGGATTACATTAACTGCTACTGATCTCACCGCTGCTTCTACTACTGATGTCGCCATTGCTTCTGCTGTATCACTAACTACTATTTCTATTGATTAGGACATGCATCATGCATCATGTAGTTGATTCACAATCAATATTTTTGTATAGAAGGCTGCAAATAGTCAAATCTGTCAAATCTTCGATCTTCGATGTAAATCTGATCTCAGTTGCCTCCCAAAATCTTTTTTTGAGATATTTTTCAAATAGATGTTTGAATAGATTGAAGTAGCAGTTGTAAAAAAATTGCTTTTCATCGGCATGCTTGACAGTAGACACAATTTGTGTAGCATCTTGAGATAATGAGTATGAACCTATACAATAGTTGAGGGTTTTAGTGTAGGGTAGAAGTATCTGCTACAAAGTGTTTATAATTATGTAGGCATTAAATGAAAGTGATGGTCTTCAATAGGATAGGTTGTTTTCATATTTGAATAATGCATTCATTGGAAGTGGTGACTTTAGGAGCTTCTGTGAGTTTTAATTAAGAGGATTTTGAATCTAAGGGTATCAAATAGTAGAGGAAGAAATTAGGCTAACATTTTCTAGTATTGTGAGACCTTGTTAAATGTTCTTTATTTTTAATAGGGCTTGTAAATAAAATTTCTTTGCATCTTACAGTCTCATCTTGCTAGAAAATAGAATGAAGGATTATCGATCATCTTTAAATTTTTTTGAAAGCACATCTATTGAAATTGATTTCTTTCAATATTTATTTCCTGAATTTTTTCTTAACAATTAATCCTCATATGTCTTTATCTTGCAGATTCCATTTGCACATGGAACTTGCAAATTTGAAGCGTAAGAAACAACCTTTGAAGAATCTTGGAGTAGAGAGAAATTGAACATTGAAATTTGGAGTTGATAAAGCATTTTTTAATGCTTTGAGCTTCCATCGCACGCCTTAATTTTCTGTTTTAGGCTAACTCATCTTTGGTTTTGGGATTTAAAATGAACATTACCTAGGCTTTTAATTTTCATTGCGAAAGGGTTAAAACGAACTTTAGGAAAAATTGACTAGATTTTGTTCAAGGTTAATAAATTGAACAAAAGGTATATCATTTGTCTTTTAGTGCTCTAAAAATAATTCATTATTGTTGTGTGGGATCTAAATGAATATGTGCTACATTATTTTGTGAGAGCTTACTTGAACTAACTTCATGGAAAAGGAAATATGCGCTTCTCTCACGCTTTATAGCGATCTTGAGAATCAAAAGGAATTTTTCATGATTTTAGGTTGAGATAAAGCAATCACCTCCACATTTCAGTTTGGGTTTAAAATTGAACAAAATCTTGTGCAAGTGTGAGTAGAGCATCATCGCGTATATTCTCTCTCTTTGTTACCATCAAACATTTATCGAGTTACGGATTTTTGTTTTCACTCGCTTTTGTTTATCCTAGAGGGCCTGCCTTGGGGAAAAAGTACTCACCCAAGGGAATGACTCAATCGGTAACACTCTAAATCCAAGAGTATTTCCAACTGGGATATAAATGTGGGTATTGGAGTAAATGCCAATATCACATAGTTGATTCTGACGAGATGGATTTGAAAGGGGACTCTCGCCGTATGTGTCAATCTCCACGAACAGAAAGTCTGAACTAAAACCCTTGTTTGTAGTGGCCTATTAACTCATTCACCAAGTTTATCAAAGTGGTGCATTGGAACTTAGATTCCAAGAAGTTACTTCCATGTCCGATCTTGGTTAAAGTATAGAGGTTAAGACTTCATTCTTAACACACCTTTATACTTTTTCCTTCGTTGCATGTAAAATCATCTCTTCTACTATGAAGGGCATGAGGCAAGCCCACCAGGAAAAATGTACCAATTGATGTAGGATGTTATATTGCTTGTGAGTTAGTTTGAAAACACATTGCTTTGATCGAAAACATTGGAAAACCAACATTCAACATGAGCATCAAATCTCAAACCCTTTAGGAGAAGCAAATATCCTTGAATGAATTCACATGTTATTGCTTGCCTTTGGGATTTTATCCTTAGAGGATTCTAACCATTTGGATTTCATCTCAATTTTCTCCTACTAAGGTCAACAATAGGTAACTCTTGCCTGAAATTTCCTTGATTTCCGCATAACACACTTTGCAGGATAAAGGGAAAGTTGAGACATTGGACATCTAGATTCAAAATCTAATCAAGAGCATGTTTGTGGTAAAAATAATCCATTAAGCAAAGATTAACTCAATTGGACCCCACATATGTGCTTGGCATCTTTTGGTCATATGGTTTTCATGCAAACATTGGTCTTTTAATCTATATTACTTTTAGAGAAAGGCATGTTCTTTTAATTTATCATCTTCATCCCACAAAACAACTTTAGAGCTTTGGAAACATCATTCTAGACTTGGGTAAATCATCAAAATCAAAATCACCTTGTTTAGTTAGGTGTTTGGGAATGCATCCTTTCTCATACATTTAATTGAATTAGCAATCCTTTGAACACGTTCATCCTAAGATCACATCTAACATCTTAGGGTTTACAAGTCCATTATCCAAATCAAACAATCAAAATCAAGCCCTAAGTCTAGCATTGATACGAAGTCCCTAAATGTTCAACACTCACATCATTCACCCCTTTCATCCTTCATCTCGTCATTGGTCCTAAGAACCTTAGAGGTCACCTTTTACAACAAGGTAAAAACACAAGGAGAACATCGAATACAAACTTGATCCATACATCATGAGTAATCCAAGTCAACTAAGCTATCAAAGCCTTACAATGTCGATTGATTATCAACACTCACATCTATATGAACCATACATGGGATCATTACCTTCGACAAATTTCAATAGTACAACAAATGTGAGTATGCCCAAATCAAAGTTTGGGACACTTTTCCCAATGGTAGATTTAAATCCAAGTCCAAACCTACAAATCTATTAACCAAACAATCAATGCATGAGCCTTCAAATGAAAAATGTCATCCCACCAAATCCCTACATGCCAAATGCGAATGTACCAAGTACAACTTTACCAAACATGGGCATTTTGAAACTAAACTTGTAAAAATTAGGGATAGATATGTTTGTGAATCACACAAATGTTGTTCAAAGTTCAAACAAGATGTTAACAACTCCAAGACAAGGTAACACCATGTGAAATCAAAGTTACCTAAATCAAGACAATGTTCAATTTCAACCTATAATGCCAATATGAACACCATCCCAAATCAAAACATTGTCCAAAATCAATTTTTTCATGATCCCATTCAAATACCACAAGTGTACATCCCAAATCTGCTTCAACAAAAGCCAAATCAAGGGAATCAAATTCAAAATCAAGATCAAATTTCACTAGAGAAACTTGCTGCACATGCCAAATTAATTGAATTATTGAGCCAAGAGATATCTTCACTCTAAAATCAATGCACCCATCCATTGGTTAATCCATGTCATCAAAGCAGTGAGTTGTGTCCACAATAGCATCAAGAACAATATTTTCAATGTCAAGAAGATGGACCTCAAGATCAACCCCATCTTGAAGATCAATCACCACATCTCCAAAATCAATCACCACAAGGTCAATTTAAAGTGAAAATCTCACAAAGAAACAAGTGAGAATAAACACCACTTGGGAGACCAATTAAATCAGTCCTGCAACAATTGGTACAAGAAAATCTCATCAAAATCCCCATTTATGTGAATTATCAAAAACCAGACAAAACCACCAGGGTATAACGACAAGCACCTCTGTGATTATCATAGAATAAAGGGACACAAAACATCAAATTGTGTTTAACTCAAAAAACTCATCCAAGACCTGATTGATCAAAAGATAATCACTATTGGGGATGATGATAGCATTAGAAATCTCTCCACCATAACTATTGAGAATAAGGAGCAAGATCAATCCATCACTGAGCACCTTGAAGTTGTGTCTACTTCATCAGAAGATCAAATCAACATACATCAAAAGTCACTTTTCAATCATGATCAAAATCCACCAACAATTCCCAACAATGATCCAATTCAATAAATGTCAACGTCACTTGACCCTATGGTTGAAGACACTGGAAATCCCTCCACCACAATTGTTGAAAACAAAGATTAAGATCTATCCATCAATAAAGATGTTTTCACCTCATCCAACAAGGCATCGACCAATGATCATGTTGAAAATGTCTCTACATCACCTTATGAGTTAGAGAACATATCTCAATAATTTATTTCAAAGCATGATCAATGTCTTTCACCAAAGTCTAGCAATGGTCTTTTCCAAGAAATATTGACATCCTTTGACCTCGTGGTTATAGATACTAAAGGAATCTTCAACTCGACACTTGATCCAAGTCCATTCAAAGATCAAGAGAATATTGAGACATTCCACATGCCTAATGACAACATCCAAGAACCCTTTGTAAGCAATCCACCTTTTGAAACTGACCCATGTCAAGAACTTGATCCAAAGCATGTCGAAAGCAACTTCGAAATCATTCAAGATCAATAATTTGTATCCCCAAGATACTACAATGATCTAATGGACACTCTCCTATCTATGCAAGATGCACATACTGGACTCCATCTACCCATGAGATGCTTTCTATGGATGGCACGTATATGATCTTCATCTAGAATAAGATTCTATTACACAAAAAGAGCAGGTTATCAATTCCTACAGTCAAATAGAGTTGTCAACAACAACAGTATCATATATATCCAAAATTCAGAATGAGGACATCAGGTATGCAGATATCTAGCATTGTCCACTGAAGGAAACAAGTCAGATAGAACAAGATATATTCCAGAGTTAGCAAAACAACAAATTGAAACAACGTCATCTACAGTGATCATTGATTAGAGAATGCATTCTAAACAAGAGCTCTCGGAATAAGCAGAATCAAAGCATGAAGGTACTACTACCACCATACTGGGGGAAACTTCGTCTCAATCAAATGTCAACATAGGGAGCATGAAGAGTCCTTATGATGAATCTGATGCCAATACTACAACCAACTACGTCACGAATCTTCATCCACCCATCATCCCATCCATGAATTGGGACCAACATCAAAAGAAAGATTTGAATCAAAGCACAAAGAATGTTATCAAATCAAAAGAAGTTGAGAAGCATAATGGACAAATCAAATACAAATGGATACCAAAACATGTACAAAGAAAGATTATCCTTATCAAAATCCATCAGCCAAAGAAACTATGGGGAAAAATGAAAGAGGGCAAAGTATCCATCAAGGATGTCCTCAAAACCAAAAGCAGGCCTTTTTAGCGACATACAAAGTGTATCAAGCAGTTGGTCCTAATTCCATTCACACTTCCATATCCACCCATCATTGCTCATCTTCTCAAGTTTGGAGAGTCAAAGGTTCCAAACTATCAACCAATCCATCTTTTATCCCTAAACACACTCCATCCATGCCTCTACACATGATATACAATTCTCAAATTGACCATGTATTGGAAATGACCCTTCATCATAAGGATTCTGAAGGCACTCTATCACGATGTGCGCATAGAGACAAAGTTAACTTCAATATCGACAAAGCAAATCAGGAATCCCAAAAGCTACATTCAAGTGCACGTATCTTAGCAAAGAAATTTTTTCAGGCAGGATACCGATGGCACATTATGACAGAAGCATCTACATCAACACCACTAGGTAGGTTAGCATGAATCTTTCAAAAAAATAAAAAATAAAAATAAAAATATAAAAAATCAAAAAAAAAAATCAGAAAAGGGATTGGAAATAGTAAAGAGAAAAATCGTCCTCTAGTGAAAACCACTATGGTGGTGCTTTGGGCCAGACCATAATGAAAACTTGAAAAACAAGCATCATGTGTAGAATCAAACATCTACGTGTGCCAGTTTAGGTGAAAGCATCTCATCCCATCTGTAATAAATCTAGCATTCCATCCATCTTATCCATAATAAATCCATTTCATCCATGAACTATATATCCAATCCATTTTTATCCTCTACATGTCCATAGTCCAAGTTATCTTGATCTTCATGAAATTTTGGGGCACACTTTACACTTGCTTATGGTAAACATCTTGACATGGGTCATTTTCATTGATCCTATCATATCCACCGTTATTTGAGCCATGAAGCATTATCCAAATGAGCATTCTTTATTTGAACACCTTATCTTATCACAAGATAATCCTTGGAATCCTTTGCATGCTTGTCATATCCATCCGCTCATACACCTATCCAAGCATCCATCCATGGCATTCCATACATTGCTAGACATTGGAGACAGATATTTACATCTTTCTTTTAGAATAAATCTTGATGTATATGCTCCAACTTGTGTGGTGATCCAAACATTGGAAAATGTGAAACCAAATTGGTCAAACCACTTGTGAGCAAAAATCCAAATCACTAGCCCATGGCATTTTTTGACAAGAAGGCGTTCCTTATCAGGCTTTATCTTTCATCGAACATCAATCCAAATAGTTAATATCAGTCACATCTAACACACCCTTCAAACGTCACATCAAATCATTCGAACAAATTTTGTTCTAAATCAAGCCTCATCAATCCTGATCAATCGAATCCAATCAATCCATCATCATCTTAGGGATATCTTTCCCAATCCTTGTGTTGCTTAACACTATCCTTGCATTCTTGTGCATCCTCAACAATGTTATGATCATCAATCCTAATCAATCCTAATCAATCCAGTCCTTGCAATGTTGTGTATCCTCAACAATGTTATCATCATCATCAATCGATCGATTTGATCAATCAACCTTCGCTTGGTTTTCAAAAATATCTCAAACAGAGAACTGATATCGTCACACATTTCCATATCCAAAACATAAAAATCATGCAAAAATCCAAAAACATCCAAAACATATCAAAATCCAAAAACAAATCAAAAATTTAGAAAACATCAAAAACATGGAATCCGAACTACGTTGTCTCTAACCTTAAACGTAGGAAAGGCTAAACTTTGATAAGCCCTCAAGACATCAAAATCTAAAAAAATTCAAAAAAACACAAAATCCAAAAACATTCAAAAACCATCAAAATCCAAAAAAACATTCAAAAAATACAAATCCAAAATCATTCATAAAATCTCAAAAAACACAAAAACATTTGAAAAATAAAAAATCAAAACATTTGAAAATCTCAAAAAATACCAAAACAGCCTCAAAATATTGCAAAACGTCAAAAACATCCAAATATTTGAAAAAATCCATTCGTCCCATTTCGCTTTCACCCGCGATAATCAATCATCCATAATAAACTAATCGTCGCCTTCATCCTTTGGCAAAACAAATAGAAACAATCACAACAATCAGAAAAATCAAACTTCAAATGTAAAATCAAAATCGAAGCAAAAGCAAACTTCAAATGCAAAAATCAAAATCGAAGCAACAAACTGCTAAATGTAAAATCAAACATGTCAATCAACCTTATATCAACAGCCTATCAATCAACTTATCAAACCATCATCATCCTATACAATGCATGTCCTAGGATATATCGTTTCGACAATGGGCATCATTTCGGATATCACTTGGATTCTTATCCTATCAAAACACATCCATTTGGCTGAAGGTATGAAGAACATTTGGCTTGTTTGTGTACTTGATCTTTTCTTTTGATTTATCCTATTGCACTCATTCCGAGGACCTCTTGATGATATTCGAACGAAGGGATTTAGAGAGATAGGAATGGGGCAATGATCGTTATCCTTTTGTCTACTATGCTTGTTGGACGTTCTTGTAAAATAACTTGCCAAATACTTTCTTTGTTAGATATGTATAGAGGATGTTTTGGATAGCTTTTTGACTATTGCATTGATTGGTTATACCTTTCCATGTTTTGGTCTGGGGTGTTTGAAACTTCTAAAGTGCATCCTAGTAAGGTTTTCGTATGTCAAGTGTGAACAAGAATACTCCCATCTATTTGTCGAGTCAAATTCCATCGCAATAGGTACAACGCCATCCTGGTCCTTTATACCTTGATGCATCGTGCTTAGGCATGTTATCAAACATAATGTAAGTAACCCTCTTAAAATCCCAATCCTTGATAAGCAAATCATCCATCTATCATCATCATTTCTCATCATCATCTCTCATAAAGTTGGCCTATTGGATCCTCTTGTCATCATCTAATGTGTTGTTTTTTGCACTAACATCATGTCATGAATAATTAATCATCATCACCAGTGCACCCATCGTGCATCCACCAGCCATCAGTATTTTGCATATCATCCCACATGCATGTTCATCGTCATAATATAGATCTATTAGTCTAAGCATCTCATAAATCACATATTTGCATAAAACATCCATTGCATAATCACAGCATATCAAATCATCAATCTCATCCATCTCACATCATATCATCATTTAAGTTGTTTAAGATAATATAGATTTGTTATTCTGAGCACCTTAAAACCATCCATTTTGAACTTCTTTATCGCGAGATCAACCCTCATATTGAATCTTTTCGCTCGATCTCTTGAGGGGTCAATGCACCAATGTACTTCTTTTCGCTGGGCCAACCGAAAAAATCATATTTTTTTTGAATTTTGATTGCTGAAAGTTTATTCTTTGAATAACTCCACATTCTAATAATGCAATCAAAGCAACAAAGATTTAGATAGATAAATTGAAAGAATATAATAAAACATGGAGAAAAGTATATCTCATAGTGGATTGGTGCTATTTTGGAAAATAGCCCTTTCCCAATCCTTGATAGATAAGCTAAATGATGAAATGCCTTGAAGATGGAGTGATTGTGGGAAAAATTAGTCCTCCTGAAGAGAGTGACTTTACATGAATGATTGTAGAGTTGTGGAGGATTTGATCAAGAATGAAGCCTTTCATTTATAGATTATTCTGATGAGAGAAATATCCAAATGGATGAATGTGGAACAAAGATTTAGCCAATGAGAAGAGGCCACTTGAAAACTTGTGATAGGCTTGAGGATGAGCACATTTTGGCCAATGTGCCCAAGAGAGGGAGATTCAAATTTGAATTTGAGAGATAAATGTTGAGTTTGACTTTGGCAAGGGACATGTAAGAGACATGTAAGGCCTCATAAATGCTTTGTTGGGTGTACATGTCCACTTGTTTTTGAATTCAAACTTGAGGGAATATTCCTCAAAGATGCCATGTTGATGGAAAATGCTGATTTTATAAATCAATAAATTGATTTATTGGTGCAAGTGGGAAAATCTAGAGGATGTTGATTGTTGGTTTTGTTTTAAAATACTAATCATGCTTTATGTGTGTTAGGATTTTAACCAAAATGCATATTTTCACATCCACACCTTGTGGTAGACAACTCAATGCACATTTAATGTAAGAGTTTCTTTAAGTGCACATTACAATGCATCAAATTCAATCTCAAAAGCTTGGTGAAATCTAGGAAAGACAAGCACTAATCCTAATCATAGTCAATTCTTTCATTTTCAAAATCCCTTTGTGTATCCCTCACCAAGTTATGGTTGCCTTGGTACCACCTATTTTTACTAGTTCAAACTCCAAGCAACATGAGCAACAACAATACACCTCTAGTAGAAGTTTTCTATTCCTAGGATGTTGTGGAGCTTTATGAAGATCAAAGATATGGTCATTCATTAATTCCTTAAATATTCTCTAGATTAACATGAACACCTTATTCGTCAATATTGTATCTCAAGTAATGAATCTGCTTCAAGGAAAAGAAACACTTCTCTAAATTGGCATAAAGCTTATGCCTGCATAAGATTTATGAAAAATATTGAGAATGGTTCATATTCTTCCCCATGTCTTATTGAAAACCAAAATGTCATTAAGATAAACAAGAAAAAAATTAACTGTAGGGTAACAATGGTATTAGCTGACTATTTTGTTTTAGCTAATTAAGAATGTTTAGAAAAACCTTTTCACTCGAAACTTCACACATAGCCAGGACTCACTTTGAATGGGCCAAACACCCTATATTGGGTATCCATATTTTTTATTTTGTCTCCTTGATCAAAATGCTACTTTCTCAGATGGATTAGATGTTTAGATCTAGGAAAGTTGTCTATGTGTGTTTATAAACTATATATGATGTCTATAGGAATTTTGACCTGTTAACAAATTTCATATGGTAACTACAATTTGGAAAGAGAAAGTGTTTATGGTTTTCGTGAGGGGAGTTCTAGCACACATTTTGTGATTAGAGGTATGTTCTTGATTCTATACTCTATGTGATTAGTTCATCAATTTGATAGCTAGTTTTTAATTTTATTTTGAAAAATACCAGTTGCTCAAAATGTTCATTCCTAGATATTGAGCTAATCCTTTACTTCATTTTTGCAACACTTCTCCTTAACAACATCAATTTTTCACAAGAAAATTATTACTAGCTTTGAAATCCACTTGAACTCACTTGGTCAATGCTCTTGACCTGTATAAGTTAACTAATTGTTATAGTTAAATTGAGAGTGATGTACTACTTTAATCTATTCCATGTTGTATGCTTTTATTGTTGGAAAAGATATTAAAAAGAACTACAGAGCTATAGCTTTGTTAAGACTTTGCAGGGAACAACACGCTCACAAAGAACTAGAAGCAATAAACATTAGTGAAGATATAATTCAAGTATTGGGTACAGTGTGTAGAAAAAAATGGCTTCTAATGATGGTGAAGAGAAATTTATTGCTACCACTCATCACATTGTCAAGACACTTTGAACTACAAATAGCATGACTGAAGACATGATTCATATTTTCTCCAAGTTTGATCATCGTTTCTCAAGCCTAGGTGAGAATTTCTCAAGGAAAAATGTAGATTCTTGCACCTCTGAAGGTGAGAATTTCTAAAGGAAAAATAGAGGGAAAATGATGATTTGGGGAGGCAAAGGAGTAGAATCCTTTTTGTATCTTGAGGTAATAGATCATCTGCAGAGGATGATAAAATCATTAAACATGGTGCCAGATGATGAGAAGGTTTTGATTTCATTTGATCGGGCATAGAACATCCTTCAACAGGCCATGTCCTGTTTGGAGGAAGAATTTAGGTTGCTTTTAGAAGAGTATAGTGAGTTGGTTGATCCTGACTGGATTTTTTATCTAATTTCTTGGCCTTGTTTGAGTACCTCAATCAATGATGATAATACTTCTCACACATTTGTTGAGATGAAGGAGATGAAGATGATGTTCCCATTGCTCAACAAATAGCTAATTTGAATTTCACTATCGATATGTTGCCTTTGGAGGTTGTTCTTGATCTTAATGATATTACTAAGCATATGGTGGAAGCAGGGTATGTGGCAGAGTGTTGCCAAGTTTATGACAACATAAGATGGGTTTTTCTTGAGGAAAGTATAGTTAGATTGGGTTTTGAAAAGCTGTACATGTTTTTTTTAGGAGTGAGTGAAAACTCTGTGAGAGATTCTTTGCAGTTATACCTTCTCTTTCAGATGCTTGCTTTGTAGAGATTTCCAGAAGAGTGCTTGCTTTGTAGAGCTTTCCAGAAGATTCATAGGTCTCCCAAAAAACTTTTTAATGTTGGAAATGTATGGAACTTTGTGTGATCTTCTTCTTGAAATAATTGTTGTATTTTTTGGTGAAGCTTGTTCTGAGATAAGATTAGAAGCATCTGCAGTTTGGTTGCAATTATTGGAAGCAACAAGGGCAATGTTTGTGGAATTTGAGAATGATATGCAATGAGATTCTGCAAAAATTCCTATACCTATAAGTGCCTTGCGTTCTCTTACATCTTATGTAATGAATTACATGAGGTTTACATGTGATTATAAAGAGACTCTTGAGCATTTTCTAGGAGATGGCAGGGTTGAAGATACTAGAATTCCTGATCGTTCTACTAGTCTCTCCCTTGATGATTGCAAGAATAGTGGGGATGAGTTCTCATTGTGATCCATCCAAATCATTTGGATTATTGGACTTCTATAATACAATCTCAATGAAAATTCTAAATTGTACAAGGATCCTTCTTTTCCTTACTTGTTTTTGATGAGAAATGTTTCTATGGCAGTGTTAAAGGAAAGGTTCAAAAATTTCAATGACTTGTTTGAACAAATTCATAAAGTAAAGTCTTCTTGGATTATTAGAGTATGTATTTCAATTGTTGAGATGGTAATTCTAGCTTATCCCTCTTTTCATTAAAATCAACAAATTGTTCTACACTTTTCTTAATCTTCATCACCCTTTTTTGGCAATGATGAGTGTACTAAGTAATCGAGCAAAGATTCTTCTCTCTATTAAAAGATTACAGTACATTGGGTTCCACTATCAAGCTATTAAATTTACAAGATCAAACAATTGTATTTAGAGTCTTAGAGACTTGGACTAAACATGCAAATTGATGTCCACCATTATTTACTTTTCAACATCTACTTTTCCAAATTTATGGAAAATAATAGCTTTCCTATACACATTAGATAAGGTATCCTTTTGTTGTAGGAAATTGAAATAAATAGTTGAAGTATCCTTTTTTTTGCAGCTAACCTATTCAAATTTTTTAGCAACATTTGTGATTCAAGATGACTATTATAGGTGTTTCACTCTATTGCATAATTTTTAACATTTTTGCTCAGTTATATTTTATAATGTTTGTTCACAAAAATTGGTGATATGTCCATTGTAGAACTCGATAGACATGTACAACTGGATTTTTCTCAATATCACAATGTCCATCTACTATTGTGAGGGCTTTAAGAAGAAGCAAGAGGGTGACTATACGTTCCATGATACATTTTTTTTTTTTTGTAATATTCTATAAAAATCATCACTCCACAAGAAGCAAGAGAGTGACTATATGTTCCATGATACATTTTTTTATTTTTGTAATATTTTATCAAAATCATCACTACATTAAGAATTGTGAACAAATTGGACAGCTTCTTAATTGTTGATCGAGTTTCATAGTTGTCCAAATTCTATCACCTTCCAGAGTTCTTTATATGCAATAGATTTTATGTCCCATGGCATTATGCTAGGAAAAATTCAGCTGGAAAAAAAAAATTATGTACAAAATACTATCCTTTCAAGGAATTTATTTGAAAGCTTTTATAAATGAGATCTATTGCTAGATTTTGTTATTCCCACAATAAATAGGAAATAATAGAACTTTCTCTATTTACTTTTGTATATAAATATTATGCATTCAATTCATTTGCAAAATACAAAATCCATTATTTATTCTATGTTATAAAATTCTCTCTCAAGAACATAAACGCTCTCTCACAATGTCAAGGCATGTAGAAGATGTCTATCTCCTTTACTATAACTTGAGGTGAACAACAACATTGACAAGATGATCAATAATATAGAATAGCATACACAAACCGTCTAAGCAATCAACTCTCCTTTTGTTAGAGAATTCCTATGAAGGATTTTAGAGATTGTGCAGGAGCAAGACTAGCATAACCCATACTGCATGTGCCAAGCCACTAGAGAGGAAAGTTGGTTTCTTGAGGTAAGCTAATGGATTGGTCTATGCCAAGTGAATCAATTCATGGTTGTAGAAGTGGAGCTCCAACTTCGCTCCAACAAGAAACCGCAAGGAAATTCACCCCTCCCTTCACAGTGAGTTTTTCTCACAAGGCAAACAAATGCTCTCTGCTTGCAGTCTTATGACTCTTTACAGAACTCTCACAACAATCTATATTACCATGATACTTTGTGTCATTTCAGAGTTATTTAATTCCAAGGAAACATGCTAGAATGATACAAACCAACACCACTAACCATATAATCTAATGGTTCATTTGTCACTTCACTATTTTTAGTGATGATAGAGGGCACTACTATCATTGTTTCCTAACTTTGTACATAGCCTCTTTTCACTGTTGGCTCCAAATAAAATATTTGTAGATCGAAAGCTCTTAGACTCATGGATATGTTGATGCCTTGGCAATTTCCTATTTTGGCTTTCTAGGCATTCCTCTTTGTAGCATTTGCTTCTATGTCTAATACAATATCCATTTCTCATAGAAAAAATTCAAGAATGTAATAACTATGTAGAAAACCAATGACCAACCTAATTACAAGATCCATCAATTTACATGTAAAAAATACAAGTTCTAAAAAATTTAAATTTAAAGAGTTTTTCACTAAAAAAATACATAGGAATCCTAATGGGAAAGGTTATGAGGCTTTTACTACATAATAGTAGCAAATAAAATGGAACTGTGTAAACACAAATAAAGGAATTACTGTATTCAATGTGCAAGAAAATGTGATTGAAAAGATGTCGCTAAAGTTGTGAAACTCCAACACTTTCACAAATTGTGGTAGAGAAGTGCTTTATCAAATGCATCACTTAGACAACTTCAACTTAGTTAAATTTTAAGTTAAGCTACCATTAAAAATTCATATAAAAAGCTCCCTCTTAGTAGAAGGGGAATGAAATAGGTATGTAAGGAGGTAGAGGTGATTTTAAATGGGCATATGTTTAGCAATGAAATTCTAAATAAGAGAAAAAAAAATTACATGTACTCTACCCAAATATACAAAGGCAACAATGACTTAAGGAAAGTTCTGGCAATGCTAATTTGACCAAAAAATTGAACTATGTAAAGAGAGATTTTCCTTTCAAGCATAACACTTAGTACATCTAAATTGTTTGCTTTTTATGATAATAAGAAAAAATTTTATGGACAAAAGCAAAGTGTGGAAGCATGGATAAGGCATGTAAACTATGAACTATTTGACAAAATGCCTCAAAGAAATATGCTCTATGGACTACAATGGTTTTAGGAAATGGAAAAATTGAATTTGTGTGTAAACCCTTAGTAACTTTCAAGCAAACGCAATTGATAGATGTAAAGAAAAATTCCAAAACCTTTGCCAGAAACTTCCATGCTTGTGCTAAAGGGAGCCTTGGTATAGGATATGGAACAACCTCCCTCCCTACATGCAAAATGAGGGAGTATAGACAAGGAATGAAAATTTCTTGATATAATCCTCAAATAAATCTTGGTGTTAAAGCTAGATTGTGTATGGAGGTGAATTATTAACTATAAAAGGAAAGCATATTATGAATTTGGAATTATGGCCTATGTTACTAGTAATGGGAAATTGCCAAGTACTAGAAGATGGAAAATGGGACATAAATGAAGCATGAAAAGGTTTCTAAATTATCTAGAAGAGGCATCTTCCTAACTGAGCTAAACTCAGACTCTCTGGAAACAGTCAAATGATTCACAAAACTTGTCTATGCATTGGGCAACCGTATTTTCTTAAAAGTTACTAAAGCCCTATCAACAAATTGGAGAAGTGAAAGGTCAATACAGTGAGGAAGAGTTCATTTTAATAAACATAATCTAAAACCCTTGTTGAACCCTTTTACTAAACTTGCATTTGCTTGAAAGGTTCATTTTAATAAACATAATCTAAAACCCTCATCGAATCCTTTTTAGGTTGCAGTGCAAAAAATTAGACAAGTGAAAGGTCAATACAGTGAGGAAGTGAAAGGTCAATACAATGAGGAAGAGTTTGGAGGAGTGGTAAGCAATTTGCAAAGTTTGGAGGAGCCAAAAAAAATCCCAAAAAGCTATTGCAAAATAACTACGTGCCTGAAGATAATTGTAGAATTTCTATGAAGCCCAGACTAACGATTCAAAACTTGCGTGGACATAAACAGAGAAATCTTTTTTAGTCAAAACAAGATTAATATAAATTGTAAGGAGGAAAATGAAAACAGGGCAATGGACTTACCTCAAGATGCAAGTGAAAATGTGCAGGGCAACGAACTGTTGAAATATTGTTCAAATCAGATATTCTATAGAAACCCTAAGTTTGGAACATGTCAATACCAGCATGAAAGAGTGGCAAAAACTAGTGAATGGTTGAGACTCCTTTCATCATAGTTTGCATCTCTCTCGCAATCTACATAGTTGAGGGTAAAAGGAGTTTGAAAACTTCAGCAAGGAAAATATTGTTCAAATCAGATATTCTATAGAAACCCTAAGTCAAGAATGTGTCAATAGCAGCATAAAATAGTGGCAAAAACTGGTGAATGACTGAGACTCCTTTCATCGTAGTTTTCATCTCTACCGCAATCTGCACCATTGAGGGTAAAAAAGAGTTTGAAAACTTCAACAAGGGAACGCCTTGGACGTAAATATGTAAAACCAAATAAAGGAGAAATTGGAGAGAAAATGGTGCATCGGAAAAGATCATTTCATGAGATCTTTTCATTCTTTTTATATGTTTTTTTTCTTTTATAAAATGCATTGTTCATTCAAATTAAAAAATTATATCTTTGGCTTCAAAGGTTTGTCAAATTTAGCATTCAAATATTTAATACTGACCATTTTGTAATCATTTCGCTCACAAAATTACTGACTATGTAATTTAGACTTTCACATTAGTTTGTTAATTTATTCTATAAATTAAATCACATGTTATATTTGTGTTCTCTTAACTGTTTTTGTTAGTAGATTAATTTCTTTCTTTCTAGTTTGCATCTAAAGCCTTTATTTGCAAATCTAAAATTCTCAAACCTCTTACAATTTAATGAATATGCAAATTTATCTTTTCATTATCGTATTTATGTTTATCCCATTTTATATTTTGAATCCTATGCACAATAAGCCATACATAAATAAGAGGGTTTTATAATCAACATTTCACCATTTTAATTATGATTTTATTTCAATTTTCTTCTTCCCTTTTTTCATAAGTTTGAAGTAAATTCATAGTCTAAGATCCTATCAAGAGGAGGCTTCTAAAATCCTAGAGGTTGTTTTTTAAATCACATTCCACATTTGCAAAGCTTACCATGATGATATGGGTTTATATTTATGTACAAATTTGAATGTCACTAGTTCCTTTCTTCCTTTTCTCCCTCATGGTTATACATCTCTTTTAGTTTCCTATTTAAATTATTGTTTATGGTGACTACCAAATAGTAGGCCTCTTCTACTATCTAGATATTCCACATACTTATCTCCTCTTTGATTGACTTCCTCATCACATTAATGTAATTCACCACTATATGAGCCACCTCTTGAAGATTCCATGACATTGTTATCTACTGGTAGTACTCATTACAACTATTTGTTGTCATGTTCCTCTATAGTGATCTATGTAACTCCTTTAGTAGTTTCAACTAATACTTGGCTAGGATAAATAACGAATTCACCTTCTCCACCATTTTATCCCACTTTCTAATTCTCGTCTTCTCTTTTTGGTTCCTTTCTAAATTAACATATTTTTACCAAATTGTAGTAGGACCTTTTAAAATTAACTCTCTATGTCTTGATCTCCTCATACTTAAAATACTCTTTCAACTCAACGATCCAATATATAAGCTCCTTAGGATCCAAATTTTTAAAATCATTCAAAATTCCCATTTTTCCTCTTATTGATTTCAATTATGACCTTCAACATCTTCTCTTCCTTGTCCTCCTTGCTTCCACTATATTCTATAGGATCTACCTCCAATTCCTCATCTCTCCTTAGCACTAGATTTGGGGTTTATCTAGTAGTCTTTCTCAAATGTATCCATCTAATTCTATGTATCTTTTAACATTTCATACATATCCTCCACTTTATTTAGCATATTGAAAACACCTCACCCTTTATTTAATGATATTTGGGCTTGATATTTACAAACTTTAGTCCCCCAACTTGAAAAATATTATTTAGTTCTTGCATAGTAACAGATTATTGCAATGCAATTCCTCTTTTTTTTTTTCTTTTTTTTTTAACTAGGGGAATCGGGTGCACCACGGCCCCCCATATAACCCCCCACCGCCGGTAAACTTTTTACCATGACCGGCAGTGCTGGCAGGACACACCAACTGGTACCACAGGAGCGCCGGAGAGTCGAACCCATGTTGGGCGCCCTGCTACAGGGAACACCTTAACCAACTGAGCTAGGACCGGTGCCCCACAATTCCTCTTATTTTACATCAATACTCTCCACCCCTTTTTATCAAAACTAATATAAAAAACAAATGAACTAGGTGCACTCACATACACTCCAAATCTAATGTGTGATCCACCTCACTCTGATAAAATCTTATGTAGTCATAGTAGGAGGTTCTATTCAAGGACTATATATCCATCTAACCAAAATAAATGAAAAAAAATGCATAACTCACCGACACAAGATGTAACCTCAGAAAACTCTCAAAGAGGGATAAACAAACCTCTAGAATATTTGACTTCATGACTAAATTTTAACTCATATTGGGATACTTATATGCTAGGCTATATATTCAATTCAATACACTTATGATGACATTTCAAACATAAGTACACCACATAATAGCCCTATATTTATATATTTTTCTAATGAAATCCACTATGCCACAATGTGATTTCACTCAAGATTACACTCTATATCATATTCTTTGTTCTTGAATCATAATATTCACCTCATAGTCCCATTTGGATCACATTCCACCTCTATGATCTCATATTTAATTTATATATTTTTCTAATGGAATCCACTGTGTCACATTGTGATTTCGCTCTAGATTGCACTCTATATCATACATTTTTTTATAACTCACAATGTTCACCTCATAGTCTCACTTGGCTCCCATTCCACCTCTATGATCTTTTATTTTCCTATTTCTTCTATAATTCTTCACTTCCTCTTCTCAATCCATAAGACAACATATATAGCATCTACATAATTTCCAACTAATCTCCTTTACCTACAAGATGGAGCAAATCCCAATGCGACATGTAATATATTTTCAACCTGAGATTAAAAAAAAAACTTGTAAATTTAAAAGGTAAAATGATGGATTCTCTACATGGTACACCACATACATACTCATTAGCCAAAGAAATTATAGTAAATATTACTCTATTGATGTGAATTCCAAAATAGAAATAATGAAAATTATTCAAAACTATCCAACCATAAACACTGTCAAGGTAATTTTATAATAATTTCTTCATCCAAATCACACCAAATATTATAATAAAATTCTTTAACATAATCTCAACCTATGCTCAAAATTAAAAAATCTAGCTTCAAACTATGGTGATATATGTTAATTTCGTCTATCACAAACTAGTAACCTCAAAATCATAAGTGGAAGAAAAACTAAACTAACCAATAAATATTAACTTTTATAAAATGATGCAATATTACTACACAACTAAGGGATGTTCTTACATCAAATTATCTACATTTTCAAACACATCTTTAGTTGTCCACATGTTGTTGATGATGTTTATCCCTATCCTCTTAATGGTATAATTATCTCAACTTGAAGATGGATATTTTTAATCTAGGAATACCGAACTACAATAACTAAATTTAAAGACACTTGTGCATCAAACCTTGTAATTTTTTTTATAAAATTCCATGCCCAAGTAAGGGAGTCCTAATGGGTTCACCATGCTCAATAAATGACAAAATATCCTCAAGGTTTCCATGGTAAAAAAATCCTAGAAAAAAGGCCTCAAGATGGACCCTAGAGGTTAAAAAGACATTTTATAGGCATTGAAATAATCCCAAAACCCTAAATATTGAGTTTAACCAAAGGATTTAACATATTTAAATCATAAAATCATTCACCATGTCAAAAATAGTTAAAATCCATTGAAGTGAATAAAAGTGATATAAAAATTAACACAAGAAGACTACTAAAGTGGCCTTAGTCACACTTAACCAAGAGCAATTGGCATAACTAAAATAATAAGTAGCCAACATCTCATTAATCTATGGTGTCAAGCATGATAGTGGGTGATCCTTGATAATCCTTTAGTGCTTCAAAATTTCCTAGCCTATGAGTCTTGCACATTCATTGCATTCACTAAATCTCATCATGAATACCATAGCTAAAGTAAAACAATATTTAAGTGCACCAGTTACACATCTACATGCACTTATAACTTTAAAGTGCACTAAAGTAAAAAGAAATCAATATGTGCAAACAACTTTAATAGGTAAATCACGCACTTATCTTATAGATCTATAAATTAAATAATAGTTTGTAAAATCCCACCATTCAAATATTATAAAAATATTAGTTTATCTAAATACTTAAATGTCGTAAAGTTAAAAATTTATTTAACTTATTTATATCATTTTTTAAAAACTCAATTCATATCTCATACTTGATACTAGCAACAAATTTTAATATTATATTTTATCACATGCATAGTTTATTTCACCACTATTGTTCAATATGTATTAAGATTCTCATATAAAGTTAATCAACATATTCATTAGAGTTTGCAACATTTATATAATCATTTACTGAAGGAACCATAACAACTATATATAGCTAGGATGAAAATATTAGATCAATAATTATTAGTAAACACCATAAAAATAAATAAAATCAAACAACCTAATCATCTAAGTAAAATTAAAAAATGAATTCAAGTCATTTTCATAATTAGAAAAAAGAAACTCAAATGAGGTTATTCACATTGATACAATTCAATTTCATGTTATGGGGTTCCCAAATGAGCTTATCTTAGCTGGGCAATTATTTCTCTAAAGGGATATAACCGATATAGCTTATTATCAAATTATAAATTTCATCTTATTGATAAAAGGAATCAACAACATCGAAAGAGAGACATATACCAAGGTATCATATTCATTGTCTCGTTATAGACCATGAGAGTGAAATTCCAATCTCTATTAGGTGCCATCTTTGTCAATATTCACTACAAGAATTATCAAAGGTAGGGAAAGAGCCATATGAATATCTTATCCTACTCTAAGGGTCAAATAAAAGGTAGATTTAATGTTAAATTCCCTATGTTATATCGCATAAATGATGTGAAAAAATAGAGAAGTATAAGTAGAAAACCATAATCTATCCCAAAGTCATACCATAAACTTGTATAAAATAAACAAAATTTCTCTCTACCACTCAACTCTTCTGGGGAAAATTTTATGTCATTGGGAAAAAGAAAAGGAAACCATATTAAAAATGGATTTGAACATGTATAACTTGTGGAAATTATTTTAAAAAAATATATTACAATGGTAACAAGAATAAGAGTAGTGACTACAAGACAACTAAAAAATAATAGATTAACATGTATAATATTATAATTTGCATTATTGTACTAAATAAAATTTTATTGAATAACAAGAGTGATGGAATGTATCATAGAGTGTCTAGTAGTCTATTCCTAATGGTACTTGATTTTCTTTTTGAAACAATAACTACTTTATTTTGTAAGAGGAGATAAAGTGAATCATTAGGATGCAATTATTTTCCTTTCATTATTCGTATTTGATACTTTTATCTTATAAAACAACTACGTTCATGTGACATTGATATGGAGAGTTTAGGATTCTTCATATTAGTGTGTGCGATTGAGATGTTCTTGGAGTTAGTTGTGAAGATTATATGGTTGTGAACCACTTTTGCTATCTATAATAAAACAATTGAAGTGTTAGATCCTCCTACATTCTAATCTATAAATTATTTGAAAAAATGGTGCCACAATAGCTTTTATTATTTCAACTTCCACAAAAAATATGAAAAAGTATTTATAAATAAAAATCAAATAATTTCACTTAAGACTTGACAACTTTTAACAACTTAAAGATTATAATAAAATAATTCTTTATACATTTAAATTAAATAGAAATTATTAAATTTTTAATAATATATTAACTGAAACTTTCAATATCTAATGTAAAAAATAATAATATCAAATAATTATACATTTGAAATTGAATGAGTGAAACAAAAATAAAAATAATATAAATTAGTTAGTCATTTGATATTGAATATAGATCACTAAAAGCCATAAGATTGAGCTCGAAGGAATTCCCCTATCTCCTGACTAATAGTCTACGGGGCATAAATAAATTACTCTATCCATCTCAGCGATAAAACGCATGCTATATTTATAGGCAGTCAACAAAACATGGAAGTCCTAGGAATGAAAGCAAGCGGCAACTGCCCTTCAGCGAGAGAAATATTTCAACACATCTTTCCTAACAGCCCTTCAAAATCACGAATGAAAACAAAAGTCTAAGTTGACCACCCGCCGGCTGCGCAATAGAGATTACATAACAGACCATTCCATTTCCAACACCATTATATAAGAACAAACCATTGCTTTACAAACACAGATAAATTGATTGATTTTCTTCAGCATATGTATCTTCTCTTCACGTTAAAGATAAGATTAGACTCTATAATATTTCAGTTATTAGTACTTGTCGTAGTAATATTATTGCAATTAATTTTATTTTTTCTAGTTAATTAGTTATTAATAAGTTAGCTTTCAACCAATTAAAAATAATAATTTAAAAAAAATAATAATAAAATTTAATTTTTTAAAGTTAACTTGTATAATATTTAACTTTATAAATTAGAAAAATTATTATTTTTGAATATGATTGGTTAAGAAGTTTGGTGTGTTATTGAGGGATTTTTAAGAAAAGTGAAATGACTTATTATTTTTCCTATTTTTAAGAAAAATTGAACTATTATTTTGCCTATTATTAAGTACAATTGAAATTAACTATTATTTTGCCTATTATTAAATACATCTATACACTGTTTAAATTTTATTTTTATTTTTGTAAAAAATTATAATCTAAATAAAAAATTATTTAAATTTACATTATATAATCAATAAATATTAGTTAATATAATATAATCAATAAATTTATATTATATTATACATATTGGTATGTAACATAATTATTAGATAATTTTTATATTTATATAATAATTATCATATTTTTCTTCTAATTATATTATACTATCATTTGATTTGATTTTTATTTTTTTTGACATTTATATTATTTTTATAATATTAAAAATTTTAATACATAATTATTTTTATATAATATAATTAATATAATATTAATAATCATTAATATTAATATAAATGCATGTAACTATTTTTTATTATTTAGACATGCATTATCTTACAATTTACATTATAATGATTAATATATTATTATAATTTTAATAAAATTAATTATTTTGACATTTTAAAATGATTCTGTTAATATTATAATTTACAAAACTCGCATTTAATTTTATTCACATTAATAAAACTTAATTTTTTTATTAAACTAAAATACTATAAAGGCAAGTACTAACCACTATGTGGCACTTGTTTTTATTAATACTTATTAAGAACATAAGAAGAGTGTAATGCATAAAAAGAGAAAAAAGATTGAAGGTAGAAATAAAGGAAAAATATTTTAGTTTAGAGGGGAAATGGGATGTAGGGAAAACTAGCTTTTTAGATTTTTTATTCGTTCTTTTCTTTTTTTACTCTATAAAACATATTTTTTATTAAAATATTTTTTATTTTATTTTTTTGAAATTTTTTATTAGATTTGGTATTTGAGTCTTTGATGATAAATATTTATAATCACTTTTGGTGTAAAATTATTATGATTGTGTAATCTAACCTTTCACATTAATTTGTTAATGTATTTTATAAATAGAAACATATGTTATGTTTTACTATTTTCTCATTTATTTTTCCTAGTAAATTAATTTCTTTCATTTCAGTTTACGTATGAAACCTTTATTTGTAAATTTAAAATTATTAAACCTCCTACAAATTAATGAATATACAAATTCATATTTTCATTATTGTATTTGTATTTATATTATTTTAGAATTTTAATCCTACATATAATAAACAATATGTACACAAGAGGGTTTAATCATGAGGATTTCACCATTTTAATTATGGTTTTATTTATATTTCATTCTTGTCTTTTTTTCATAACTACGGATTAGATTCATTGAAGATCTAATGAAGTGGTGGCTTCTAAAATCTCAAAGTTTGTTTTATAAACCACATTCCACATTTGTAAAGATTCCCATCTTGATGTGGGTTTGCATTAAGATGCAAAGTTATATGTTAATATTTTTTTTCTTCCTTATCTCATTTATGGTTCTAGCTCTCTTCCAATTTCCTATTTAAATTATTCTCTATAATGATTGTCCATTTCCTTTCTCTTGATCTCTTTTCCTCCCCACTTTGAATTTTTTTCTAAAGCAACTTTTATTAACTAATTCCCTATTTTAAATCAAACTCCTATTATATCAAAAAAAGGTTTGTTAAAAATAAACTATTATTTTTAATGTAAAAACACATAATAATACATATACAAGAATAATTTTATGTTAATAATGATTTTTTTATAAAAATATTTTTTTAATTTTTTACTCAATCTTGACACTTTTATACAAATTAAATATACTTTAAATAAATTTTAAATATTTCTTTATTTTACATAATTTTATGTAAAAAATCTATCTTTTCAAAACAAACAAATATATTCTCATATAAAAATATTATATAATCAAATATCCATGATATTAATTTGACAATACAAGAGAACTTATGGTGAGAAAAATAATGTCTTACAGTAAATAAATTTTTTAACTAACTATATAGTCATGGTAAATATTGAGAAGAGTAGTAGCTTTGTGATCACATCAATATAGAAATAGAAAACTTTTTGTCAAAGGATAATAAAAATAATAAATTGAGAGATCTTCCTACACAAGTTGAAAGAGTGATAAACCGAAATACTTAGTCATTTTATATGTAAACATACGTACAAATAGAGAACTTAATCTTGAAAGGTTCAAGCTTCTGTAACGATTAACTTCCAAAATTTTACTCTCAGATTTATAGTTACTCTATCAATACGAGCACATATGTTTGAGCTTACATACACAACCAGAGTATGTAAGTACACACAATTACATTTAAATGGTTCAGCTTTACACTCCAATAAATAATGGCAGAGCCATAAAATGTCTAAATATAGTATACTCTATAAGAATTTCAGAAAAGAGGGGGAATCTCACAATTTCAATTTGATAACGAAGAAACTGGAAATGAATCGGAATCATTGGGGCGCATATAGAGGAGACGAGGAGTTAGGGGAACAGGAGTGGGAGTCGTAGGAGAGTATACCAATAAGCCGTCTATGCGTTTTACAATCTCTTTATTCCTCCTTATCCACCAGTGAGAAGGGATTTTAAGCTTTTCAATCAACAAGTCAGAGTGCTTGTTCACCAGAGCTGGATCTCTTCCGGATGATTTAAAAGGCAGCTTCTTATTCCCCTGAAACCCATCAAGTATGTGGAGATAAACCTCTAAATTGTGGAAGCTGGCTGGATTATACGATCGCTTCAGCACCGGAGAGCTGCTACTGTCCAAAGTAATCGGGACTCCCACATGAACATATGTCCATGGAAGCCAATGCAGAAATCTAGTAAGCCATCCCATGTTCTCGTTGATAAAAACTCCAGGAACTCTGGGAACCAAGTCCCATGTATTTACCAAGCGCAACACTTTAACGCCGATCTCCTCCAAATGTTGAGAAAATGCTAGATTTCCTAAACGTGGAGAAGCAAAGGCAAAGACTGTGACAGGTATTGACTTCCTATCATTTTCTTTCATGACAATCTGCTTGATATCATATGCACATAGAGTTGCTAACGCAGCTCCCAAGCTATGTCCTGTGAACGTTATGCTCACATCTTCATCTTTGTACTCACTCAATAACCTTGTTATTTCTCTCACCACAATATCTCTTGCACTCAGTCCGGATTCCACAGAATCTCCATTTGCAGAGTTATAACAGCTCAGAAATCCCTTCTCTATTTGAACACCTGGTTTGAAAGTTGTTTGTAAGTTGGGACATTGTGTACTCTTAGATAAAGTGCCAGGAACTAATATATCTCTCAGATTTTGCATCCATTCTTGAGGTGTTTCAGTTCCCCTCCACGCAACAACTATGTCTCGTCTTCCCAATCTCTTTATCTCCTTTCGGTCTGTGCAAACAGCAATAAATCCCATCCATGCACCGCTTAACCCAGATTTTGGCTTGAAGAACGACTTTAACACGGCAGTATTGGCGTAAATATATCTGGATACTTGATAGCCACGCCCAATTCTAAGCAATTCCAATCTACGCCCCAGCGAACTTCTGCTGCGTTTAGAATTGCCATAGTATTTGGAAGAATGAGTGTTGTCAAATGAGTCATAGCACTGCTGTGCAAAATCACCATATCTGAGTATCTCTGCTTTGAGAAGTGGGTTGATGGGATCAAGCATGCCTTTCCAATCATCACTACCCTGAATAAATCTCCAAATATCTCCAATCTTGGTGTGGCTTGTCTCTTTTGCATCTCCTTTTACTTGCTCAGTCGTTAGAGGCCCACTGCCCATAGCTAATGGAGATATTGCCATAGATTCTCTATGCCACTTATGATTTACTAAACAATAATGAAATTTATGCTCACAGCTTTGGGATATGAACCAAAAATGAAATTTATGGTCAGACGATTACGATATGAAACAAAAATGAAATATATGCTCAGACCCTTGTCCCTTTGGTATTTGCAGATTGTAATAATAGCCGAATGATAGAAATACAATACAGTTTGACGAATATATAGTAACAATATGTTAATCAACCCTACCATTCCAAACGAACATTCTTGAAGACGGTCTTCAAAGTCTTCACAACCACCGTTCTCAACTACACTGAGTCAAAACATGTGGCTACTCTTGCAAGACCAGCGTACACGTTTCAGTTTACTATCTTGAAACAGTACAGGGTGAAATGAAAACACTAAAACACAAAGCCAACTGATGAAAACCTTTGTTTGTTGCGAAACAAATAAAGAATTGACGTGACTTCTCTCCCATTTCTATGGCGTAACTTCTCTCTCATTTCTATGAACACTCAAGCTGGATTCATTTTTTTTTTTTAATGATGGATAGTAGATATTTTGAATCAAAATTATATAAAAACAAAATATTGTAAAACTCAATCACATGTCTACAAGTTGATGTAAAATTTTATACATAAAAGAAAATTTGTGCAATCCTACAATGGGGAGGAGAAGGGTCTAAGGGTGGTTTCTCCATCTATAATTTTTTTCTTTTTCTTAATCAATCAAAGTCATGTCGACAAAATCAATGAAAAGTTTCAATTAGGGGATTTTCTCACTTATATGTTAAGAAAAGATGTCACAATCAAGTAGAGAAGTAGAAACTTGACCATGTGGTAGGGGAGACCAACATTGATGTGTATGCTAAGCATAATTGTGGGAGTCACGTCCAAAATTTAAACTATCGAGACAACCATATGAAGGGGAGACAACTTTGCTCAGAGGAGAATGTAGCACATGACCAACCATACAAGAAAACCTTTACCCAATGCTTAATAAGATTCTACAAATAGAAAACCTATAGATGAAGTTTATTAACTTGGACTTGAATGTAAATATTACATCTCATCGATATTAAATTTTTCTAATATATACACCTATTGAGGGTGGGACATTGCAACAACAAGAGGAGGAAACACCAACAAGTATATGGATGGAATAGCTACTAGAGAGAATGATAAGAGATTGAAACAATTTTAGATTCTAGTGGTCGGTCAGAAATAATAGATGTAGTTAATACAATGAATATTAGGTGGAACAAAAGAATAGGCTACTAGAGGATTATAGTTAACTGATATTTTCAAAGATATTCCACGCATCTAACCTAGAGCAATATTGCAATCACTTGTAGCAAAGGAAATACTAAATCTCCCTTAATGTTTCCACAATAGTTAAATGAGATGTATCATAGAGCATAATAGACTATGCCTTATCCAACTTTAGATTAATCTACAAGAGGAGAGAGAAAAAACCCTGGGATGCAATTGTTTGTGTTCCATTATTTATACTATATATTTTTTTACTATTTTAAAATTATTAGATTCCTAGTATATCATTATAGAGTTAAGGATTCTTGGTATCAATTTTTCCTTGAGATGATTTTGGAGTTAGTTGTGAAGATGACATGTGTTGTGAGCCATTTTTTCTATCTATAATAATTATCAAAATAATAGATCCTTCTACATTCTAGTATTTGGATTATTTGGAAAATGGTGCTAGAATGATCTTCATTACTTCAACATAAAAGAGAGGATACGAAGATAGGCATATGTAACTTGAAATCAAATAATCTCTTTAAGAAGAAACCTAACCATTTTTACAACCTGATAGACAATTATTTCATATTTCTTTGTACATTTAAACTTAATATAAATATGTTAATTTCATTTAATTGAAATGTTAAGATAAATATTTTAAAGATAAGACTATTTTTCACTATCAAGTATGTCCAACAAAGATAAAAAATTAAATTACTATAAACCAATAAAAGGTAGAATATTAAATGTTGAAGGCATTCACCATATCTGCTTAGTAATAGTCTATGAGACATACCATAGGTGTAAAAATTAGTGATGAAACATTGCAAGTTTTTCTTTACATGAATGAAGGCGTCATCAACATTGAATTTGTGTTGTGCGCTTCATTTTGAGAGAATAATGTCTAATAGATTCATTGATTATAAATGTTGTTGTTTTTGTTATGTTTAGTAAGTCACCAATATGAGAATTTAGGAGATCTAGGAGATGAAATGACAAGCACAATGAACAATATGCAACTATTGTGTTTAAATGAACCAAATGATAATGAATACAAAGTCTTGCATATATAGGCAAAGAATGTGCAGTCTACCTATGAGGTGAATTGACAAGTGCCCCATAATGTGGTACAAATAAGAAGACAAGTAATTGTAGACATTTAAATAGCAGTTACATGTTGTTTTCCACTTAATTTACTCTTTTATAATTTTCTATATAATAAACAATTTCCCCTCTTAGAATACATAAAAGCTGAAGGTTTACAAATCTATATTATTTATTATTTATATTGCTTCTCATTGTTGATCATAGCACTTGTTATATAAGAATTGTTTGCACTTATTACTGTCCATATATTAATGACCAATTGAATTCCGGAGAACTGAATGGAAGTTAAGATTTTATCCGAAGATGCGTAAAAATCTCCTTCACTTCTTCTATCGATCAATTAGTGAGGACAGAAGGTAGAGACTTTGGTAACTGTGATTCTAACATTCAGAAAAGTTCACTTCAATAACTTGCCAATGAACATGGAATCTCTATAATTATTGTTGATGTTAACCCAAAGTCAACTGGCAACTCCCTCACGCCATTGTATGTTCCACGTGAGTTTGTAATTATGGAGAAAAACTAGGGTTTCGTGACAAATATAACTGGTCATCAGTCGTCAAAAATCAGTGCCGAAGTTAAACTGTAAACGGCAATCTTATCTTTCTAAAAGATGAACTATGTTCTGCAAAATATTGACGCGCATAGTTAAATAAAGTGCTATATTTATAGGTGGGCAACTTAAATTTGAAATACTATGACGTAAAGCAAGCGTCAACTGTCTTCTGGAGACGAATTATTCAACACATCTTTCTTAACGGCCCTTCAAAGTAATGAATCCAAACAAAAGTGACATTTTACAAATAGTCGGTCAAAGTTGACAGCCTTCCGGCCTTACAATAGAGATTAAATTACAGGGAAGGTCCATTTCCAACGCCCTTATCTAAGAGCAAACTATTGCTTTACAAACACGCATATAACAGTTGATCCTTTTCAACATATTTATCTTCTGTGCAAGTGAAGTTATATTTATCTTTTTCGCTTGTATTTCAGGTTCTCCCTAATCTTCTTTCCAACAATAGAAACTGTCAAACGTCCAACAAGGCTCTGTTTGGAATAACTGTCGTTGTTCATGGGATTGTGTGTTTTCTTTGCTCGTTGGTAGACACGTTCACAGACGCCTCTACTGGAAAAGCATATTATGGGATTGCTATCTTCTTTTTATGAATACTTTTATTTTAGTTTATATTAAAATAAAAGTATAATATTAAAAAATCAGAATTAAACTATTAGTATTATAGGCCTTGAGATGAGAGAGTCTAATGTCTATCACTTTCCCTTTTTTCTTCATGTGTAGATAAGATTAGACTCTATTAATAGTATATTAATAGTATTTTAAAAGAGACGAGAAGGTTTTATGTGGACCTCTGAAAAGAAAATCTATAGGACATATGTATATATATATATCATGTATCAAATGTGAAGATAAAATTAGACTATATTAATTGTATTTTAAAAGAGATGAGAAGGTTTTATGTGGACCTATGAAAAGAAAGTCTATAGAACATATGTATATATATATATATATATCATGTATCAGATATGTAAAACAAAAAAAGAGAGAAATTGGAAAGCAAATGGTGTATGGGAAAAGATATTTTCATAAGATTTTTATTATTTTTATATATCTATTTTTTTCTTTTATAAAATGTATTGTTCATTCAAATTTAAAAATGATATTCTTTGCTATCAAAGGTTTGCCAAATTCATCATTCGAATCTTTAATGGTGACCATTTTGTAATCATTTCGCTCACAAAATTAGCGACTATGTAATTTGAACTTTCACATTAGTTTGTTAATCTATTTTATAAATTGAATCACATGATATTTTAGTGTGCTATTATCCATTTTTGTTAGTAGATTAATTTCTTTCTTTCTAGTTTGCATCTAAAGCCTTTATTTGCCAATCTAAAATTCTCAAACCTCCTACAAATTAATGATTATGCAAATTTATCTTTTCATTATTGTATTTATGTTTATCCCATTCTATATTTTGAATCCTATGCACAATAAGCCATATATAAATAAGAGGGTTTCATAATCAACATTTCACCATTTTATTTAGGATTTATTTCAATTTTCTTCTTCTCTTTTTCCATAAGTTTGAAGTAAATTCATAGAAGATCCTATCAAGAGGAGGATTCTAAAATCCTAGACGTTATTTTTTAAACCACATTCCACATTTGCAAAGCTTACCATGTTGATATGGGTTTACATTTAGATGCAAAATTTGAATGTCATTAGTTTCTTTCTTCCTTTTATCCCTCATAGATATACCTCTCTTCCAATTTCCTATTTAAATTAGTCTTTATGCTAAGTGCCAAATAGTAGGACTCTTCTACTATCTAGATATTCCACACACCCATCTCCTCTTTGATTGACTCCCTTGTCACATTGATGTAATTGACCACTATCTGAGCTCCCTCTTGAATATTCCATGACATAGCTATTAGCCGGTGGTACTCCTCACTACATTTATTTGTTGGCATGTTCCTCTATAGTGAATTATGTAAATTCTTTAGTAGTTTCGACTAATATTTGGCTAGGTCGAATAACGATTTCACCTTCTCCACCATTTGATCCCATTTTCCAATTCTTATCTTTTTGTTCCTTCATAACTTGAAATATTTTCACCATTTTATAGCATGACCTTTTAAAATTCACTCTCTAGGTCCCTGATTTCCTCATACTCAAAATACTCCTCTAAAACAATGATCCAATATGTAAGCTCCTTAAGATCCAAATTTTTAAAATGACTCAAAATTCCCATTTCTTCCTCTTATCAATGTCAATTATGGCCTTCAACATCTTCTCTTCCTTGTCCTCTTTTCTTCGACTATATTCTATAGGATGTACCTCCAATTTCTCATCTCTCCTTAGCACTAGATTTGGGGTTTCTCTAGTTTTCTTTCTCAAATGTATTCATCTAATTTTATGTATCTTTCAACATTTCATATATATTCTCCACTTTGTTGAGCATATTGATAACACCTCATCCTTCCTTTGATGGAATTTGGGCTTGATTAAAACTACCTTACGGTTAGTGATTCATCCATATCCATCACTTGTAAATGGCCTAATAGTTGACACTTCTATTTACAAGCTTTACAAGCTTTAGATGGATTCCCCCAGCTTGAAAAACCTTATTTAGTTCTTGCATAATAACAAATTATTGCAATGCACTTCATCTTATTTCACTTGTACCTTATTTTGCATCAACACTCTCCACCCCTTTTACCAGAATTATTCTCAAAAATATATCAACTAGGTGCACTCACATGCACTCCAACTCTAGTTTGTGATCCACCTTAGTCTGATAAAATTTGATATAGTCATAGTAGGAGAGTCCATTCAATGACTATATATCCATCTACCCAAAATAAATGAAAAAGAATACATAACTCAATGACACAAGATATACCCATAAAACCCTCAAAGAGGGAAAACCTATACTCTAAAATATTTTAGTCAAAGTTATAATTTTTCATAATGGGATACTTATATGCTAGGCTATATTAAATTCAATACACTTATTATGACATTTCAAATATAAGTACACAACAAAATAATCTTATATTTATATATTTTTCTAATGAAATCCACTATGCCACATTGTGATTTCACTCAAGATTGCACTCCATATCATACTTGTTTTTCTTCTCTAAATCTTCACCTCATAGCCTCACTTGGTTCCCATTCCACCTCTATGATCCCAAAATTAATTTATACATATTCTAATGAAATCCACTATTCCACATTGTGATTTCACTCAAGCTAGCACTCCATATCATACTTTTTATTCTTGACTCACAACCTTCACCTCATAGTCTCACTTGTCTCCTATTCCACCTCTATGATCCCTTATTTACCTATTTATTCTATACTTATTTACTTTCTCTTCTCAATCCATAAGCCAACATATATAGCATCTAAATAATTTTTAAATAATCATCTTTAGCTACAAGATGGAGGAAACTCCAATGTCACGTGTAATGTGTTTTCAACCTAAGATAAAACAAATTTATAAATTCAAATGGTAAAATGATGGATATTCTCTACATGCTACACCACATACATCCTAATTAGCTAAAGAAATTATAGTAAATATTACTCTATTGACATAACTCCAAAATAGAAATAATTACAATTATTCAAAACTATCCAACCATAAACACTTCCAATCTAATTTTATAATATTTCCCTCATCCAAACAATGTCAAATATTATAATAAAATTATTCAACATTATCTCAAACTATTCTCAAAATTAAAAAATATAACCTCAAACTATGGTGATATATGCTAATTTTGTCTATCACAAAGTAGTAACCTCAAACTCATAAGGGGATGCACAACTAAACTAAACCATAAATATTAAAGTTTTATAAAATGATACAATATTAACACACCACTAAGGGATGCTCTTGCATCGAATTTTTTACAGTTTCAAACATGGACCTTCAATTGTCTACATTTTTTTTATGATGTTTAGCTCTATCCTCTTAATGTTATAATTATCTCAACTTGAAGATGGATCTTTTTACTATAGTAATGTGAAACAACAATATCTAAAGTCAAATACACTTGCACATCAAACCTCTTACAAAATTTATAAAATTACATACTCAAGTAAGTGAGTCCATATGGGTTCACCATGCTTAATAAATGAGAAAATATCCTCAAGGTTTCCATGGTAAAAAAATTTACCTAGAAAAATGGGCTCAAAATGGACCCTATAAGTAGAGAAAAACATTTTATAGGTATTGAAACAATCCCGAAACCCTAAATACTGAGTTTCACCAAAGAAAACATATTAAGATCATAAAATCATTGATCATGTCATAAATAGTTAAAATGCATATAAATGAATAAAAGGGACATAACCATTAACACAAAAAGGCTACTAAAATGGCCTTAGTCACACTTAACCAAGAGCAATTGATATAACTTGAATAATAAGTAGTCAACATCTCATTAACCTATGGTGTCAAGCATGATAGTGGGTGATCCTTGATAATCCTCTAGTACCTCCAAATTTCCTAGCCTATGAGTATTGTACATTCATTTCATGCACTAAACTCATCATGAATATCGTAGCTAAAGCACAACAATATTAAAGTAAACTAATTACACATCTACATGCACTTATAACTTGAAAGTACACTAAAGTCACAATCCATCAATATGTGCAAACAACCTTAATACCTATAAATCACACATTTCTCATATAGATCTATAAATTGAATAATAATTTATAAAACCCCACCACTGAAATATCATAAGAACATTAGTTTAATTAAATACTTAAATCTTGTAAAGTTTAAAATTCATTTTTACTTAGATATATCATTTTAAATAAACTCAATTTATATCTCATACTAGAAAAAAAAAAAAGTATTACATTTTATCAAATGCATAATTTATTTCTCCACAGTTGTTCAATATGTATTAAGATTCTCATTTAACTAATCAACATATTCATTAGAGTTAGCAACATTTATATAATCGTTTACTATAGGAATCATAACAACTATATATAGTTAGCATGAAAATATTACATCATTAGGTATTAGTAAACACCATAAAAATAAATATAATCAGTCATCTAAATAAAATTTGAAAAATAAATTGAAGTAATTTTCATAAGTACAAGAATA
>VDFB02281492.1:946923046-947002054 GCA_007258455.2 Sequoia sempervirens
AAGCCTTAGGATTTATGAAAAGCTTGTAAATCATTAATGCTCGTGTTAGTTGTTAAGCTTGTTGTTGTCTTTTGCCTCTAATAATGAGAGTGGTTGGGTTGTTCTATAAGGTATTACATCACAAAGCATGCCAACATAATTGTCAAGATAACACATAAGTTGGAGCAATTGGCTTGGATGATGAAGGTAGCAGGGTATTTTCTAGAATCAAGACATTTACTTAATGTTGTGCAAGAGGGAAAAATAATTATCTCTGTCATCATAGTGAAATTGGAAAATTGCAAAAGGGTTTGTTAAACATGCCCCATAGAGCCGCTATTAGAATTGTCAAAAACCTTCGAGTACACTGATTTCTACATTGCAACAAAACTTGTCTCTAACATTGCTGCAAGAGAGAGCATTATGAGATATGTGAATTATTTCCATCACAATTTTCATGTGGAGATTATTGGTGATGCTAAATGAAGCAATTACTGTATAACAGGTCCACTAGATCTTTGCCTTTCCCTGTGAAAATGTCATTATGAGTTCCATCAACTGCCATCATCCAAATGGTACCGTTTCTTCTGGATAGGCAATCAAGAGACAGAAGAGCTAGCAGTAGTCTCTGAAGACTCTTTAATTTTTCATTCTTTTCCTTCTGAGATGCTATCAGATATACCAAATAGTGTATGTAGTGCCAGAATCTTTTCACATTCCCAATGGTCAGGCTCAACAATACAATGTCATTAGTGTTTTGAACTTCTGTTTATGCAATGGTGCTTCTTCTTCTTTATTGTTAATATGGGGCAGAAAGCTTCTCCTGCCCACATAAACTATCGTGATTCGGTATTCTTTGCCCATTTGTTTTATTACATGGCTTAACTTGGAGTTAAATTTTGAAAATTTCTCCAGATCTCCGTCATATAACCAGATCATGTGAAAGCTGCTCAAATATTCGTCACTAACCTCCTATAAAATCAAAATATAACTATCACTCAGTTGGATCCCAAAACTTATCTCATATTTTGCAGTACGAACACAACCTATGCACTACAAAAGTATTTCTCAGAGCATCTCATTATACTCTTAACATGGTGCTGGGTAAATATAGCTTGATCCAACTTACCTTGAAATTTGTAAAGAGAAAGTGCAGGTGCGGTAAACTTTGCATTTCCTTCAGTTTATTCGAATCGCTGGTTCCTCAGGAGGATTGGATATTATTGAGAAATAACCATGCTTCTAGCCCCCATATCGCCACCTGGGGTATCACATCTGTGGCAGAAAAAAGATGCGAAGGAGCCAAGCACACAAGTATAGGCATTTCACAGAACCCCATTCTTCCCCTGAAGAAAACTGAGAGAGTTGATGGATCCATCAAACATTGCTCTAAAGTCTCTTCCATTGCATGGTTTGTTTGAGATTGTTATAAGTTTGTTTCAACATATCCCCATCAACAATTGTGACTGGAAGCCAAATCCATTCAACTTCAAATTCATGGTTTGTAATTGTATCTTGCATCTCTTTGTACATTTCCTAAAAGAATAAGATTTGGGTTTGAGATATCTCCAGTGTTGAAATGAGTAGGAAGACCATCTTCTCCTGTGACCGCAACACATCATTTTAAAATACATTAGAAAAAACTCCTCCTTTTTTTCTTCTTATGATTCTACTTTAGAATAAAATTGAGCAGGAACATTAAGTACCGAATTATTCTTTTTGGACATGAACTCTCTCTTTCTCCCTGAACAACAACTGCAGCAATTTTTGACTACTGTATGGTGGAGTTCCTAGTGCAATCATTTCTTCAAGTCCGTGGTAGTCTTGAATGTTGAAACTTTTCCCCACCAACATACCTGAAATACTATCCCATCCTTTGAAGAGCATACAGCCTGCTATGTCCTTATCAACGATTGTTCTAATTATATATGTTCTGAGGTCCCAAAAGTCAGGGCCTACAGTTATTGCTAAGGGTTTATCAAATAAGGAGAGGGCTTTAGAATGGTCAGGTGTATAGGCAATAACTTGGTCTTCCAGTTTTGTTGGGATTGAATTGAAAGATTTCCAAATATAAATGACTTTCATGCCAGTCAAATTTATTAGGAGCTCGTCAACATTGTTTTCCAGCATTTCTCGATCCCATCGTGAAATGTTATGATCAAAGATAAGTGCCAGGATAGTGCCTTTTGGGATTTCTTCTGAGGAGAATGGCTTCCCATTCTTGTTAATCAAAATTGCTTTGCCTCTGAAAAATTTTCTCGTTGTGCTGTTCAAAATTTTCTCTATTGAGTTGTTGGGGATCCTCTGGAACACTGAGCATATTAACAACTATACTAAAAACAAAAATAACTTTTCAAATTATAACAAAACCTCCTCTGTAAACTCTTTCAAATGGACTAGAAAATACAACAGCTTATCTTTCATGTAAGTTCTCAATTATTTAAGAAATAAAATTAGCTGTGGGTAGCAGGGTCAAGAAGTCAAAACTTCTGATAGGTTGATTTAATGTTGTTGTAAATTCTAATCATTAATTAAATATTTTGCATAAATAACTTCATAACCACATCTTCGTGCTCTACCTCAAATTCATCCATATGATTTAGAAAATCTTTCAGATGATCTTCACTAGACAGAGTAGTGTTTCTAGAAAACTTTGCCAAATTCTTTCTTATGTCGTCAAGAATCTAATCAGGATAACCAAATATACCAGTGAAGTCAAGGTACCTATATATTTCTAATTGCATAGGCCTTCTACCTAATATATTTTGATTAGGATTAGCAAGAGGGTTCACATTCTAATTCCTTCATGGATTTGGATTCCCTTGATTAGAGCTGGTTGATTTTGGTTTTGCAAGTTTTGATTTATATTCTACTGTAAATTTGCATGCACATTGTGATTCACATTCTGATTAACACCTTGAGCACCAATATGATTTATCCCTCCTTGTGGATTTCCTTGTACATTTAGATTATTTCCCACTATATTTTGGTACATTTAGATTATCTCAAATTGGAGTGATATGTGCTAATATGGAGATAACGTCCAACCTGCCATATCCCCCTTGGTCTAGCCTTAGAAGAGCTATAGAGACCTAGCCAAGAGGCTAGTTAGAATAGAAAACCATGGGCATTGAACCGATCAAGAAAAAATCTAATTTCAATATATTATAACATGTTTATTTAGTTTCGGTTAAGGCCAGATGGTCCCCGATTTAAGATGTCTGAATGATTAATATAATTCATCATGAATGCTTAAATCTCTCTGATTAAAGATTTCAAATTTAGGCCGATAATTACAATTCTGTAAAACAAATAAACTTTGGCTAAAGTAAATAATATTTATCAAGGGAATCTAACTAGGCATTTAGATTTACTATATGAGCACCTATACTATAAAAAAGTGTAGTAGGTGAGTTGATTGGTGAAGCTAAGTGGAGGTTTTTGAGCAATCTCTATTTAAGGCTTCTATTATTTGTCTTAACTCACCATCTAAAAAACTTAATGTGATTTGCAAAACACCTGGTTTATGGTAAAAATATATACAGTTTTTGGAGGCTGAATATTGCAAGTTACTCTCAACAATTTAAATCTTTGTGTAAAGCTTTGACTAAATCCAGCTTGAGCAAACTCGGCAATGAAACCATGAGACAAACAATTCCAAGGTCATTGACTAGTAGAATCATATTGAGAAAAACAAGAAGTTGAACTGGATATATTATTGTAAGGCAAGTTGTTGTGGGATTAGTACAAGTAGGGAGATATGTATACACAGTTTAGATCTGCTCAACAACTGTCTTTAATGAAGTGTACACATAACAGAGATAAATTTAATAAAATAACAGATTTTGTATTTATCATTCATTTTGTATTTGTTAGTGATTTAAATCCATTAAGTAGGCAAGTAAAAGACTAATTATCTTTTGATCAGAGTCAGTTGGGCTAATTCTAAATAAATTGTATATGGTAATTCTAAATTATTGTATATGGTAATTGTATGTGGACTGTTATAATTAATTTAAATCCATGTACTTCACGTTATTCTACATCAGCAATTTATAATCAATTTCTATGTAAGTTTTAATTAAATCTTCATATTTTTTAGTCACTCAAGCTATATTTTAGTATAATTTATAGGTTTTTTTTGGGATACATGTTTTCATATATTTCAGCAGCTATTTATGTAATGATCCTAACTAGCATCCACACACTTTGCTTTGTAGCTTTCTATTAGGCTATTTTTTGGGTGTCTATACGAAATGGCAGACCAGGTATTTATGTTGTTGTTTTTGGTATTTGCAGTATCATTTTAATGAAATGAAACACTAACCTAGGATTTAATTGGTAGCACATAGAGTAATGTTTCATATAATTTTTATGATTGAAAGATTGGACTAGTTAGTGATGAAAAAACATATGTTTTAGAGTAATTTACATGAATTATGAAACTCTGTGACATCAATAAAACCCTCCAAATTAGAAAACACCTTGAAAAAAAAAACCTTTGAAATTAATTTGAAACCCAAAGCTAAAATAGATCAAAAACTGCTGCAACAAAAAATGATGATCATGATTGATATATGGGTCAAACTTAGTATAAGCATGGCCTGGAAAAACTGAAAAATAAGTTGTACAAAGGTGTTTAGATGCATCAAATCAGTCAATGATAGGTTGCAACCCTAGGCTGCCTGGGCGCTCCCAGGTGCTCCCCAGGCTGCTCCCATACCCAAATGCTGCCAGAGTGGGCACAAAGTCCATTTTTGAAGAACCCGGTAACATAGTAACCTTAAAACCACATTTTCAAAGTTTCAAATTTCTTAAGCTATATCATATCATCCACCTAAGAGTCACGTTCTTTTCAAAAAGAAGTAATACTCAAGTTAAAATTTGTACTCTTATTGTTGATGGTACATGGTGCATTCAGGGAAATAGTACATCATCATCATCTGAATATTCAGATGAACGGGCAGCAAGACCTGCTCCAGGGATAGATGAATACTTTAATGGAATGATATATTGCACTTGCAAAAGGTGCCAAAATAGGAAACTAAAGAAGCGACAACTTGTTGGTATCCATAAATTGAAGTATGGAGTTTATATAGAAGAGGTACACTATAATTAACAAATTGTTATTCTTATCATAAATAAATATGCATATTATTTAATAAATTATTATTGATCATTTCAATTGATTTTTTGGTGAAAAGCCGCTTCCAGTTCCTGATATTCTTGAAGAACCAATGGATGTCACTGATGATAGCCGCTCTCAAGATGAAGAACAAGACACATTTATGGATGAAACCACTTCGCAAATAAATGAGGCTGGTATCAATGAATTTATCCAAGACTTCTATACATCTTCTGAAGAAGTTATTGATTTAGCCCTAGCTCAGTTGGCTAGGACACCTCTTTTCCCAAATGCAGATAGTTCTATATTGGCGACACTTGTGTTGTTGTTGAACTTGAAGGTTACACATGGATTGACAAACACATGCTTTACCGATATATTAAGGTAGGATTCAATATTCTTATAAATTAATGATCTAAATGTCTTGAAAGTTTTGAATATTGTGTATACTTATCTTATAAAAATCATTTGTTGCTTCATGTAGACTTTTGGCAAACAAAATACTTCCAAAGGACAATAAGTTGCCTCATTCTCATAGAGAAGTATCTTCAGTGATGAAAGACATTGGAATGGAGTACAATACATATGATGCATGTCCAAATGACCATATACTATACTATGGAAATAATGCAAATTTGCAACAGTGCCCAGTTTGTCACACAAACAGGTATTGTCAAGATCAAGTATCCAAGAAGGTTCCTTATAAAGTACTACGACACATTCCACTAAAGCCAAGATTTGAGAGGATGTTCAAATGCAAAGAGTTGGCAAAATATATGCATTATCATGCACAAGGGAGGAGTCAAGATGGTGTCATGCGTATGGCTGCAGATAGCAAACAATGGAAAGAGATTGAGGAAAAATGGCCACATTTAAGAAATGAGCCAAGGAATGCAAGAATTTCTCTAGCAATGGATGGTGTCAATCCTTTTGGAGATCTTAGAACAACATATTCTGTTTGGCCAGTTTTCATTATTAACAACAATCTCCCCCCTTGGATGGCAATGAAAAAGGAGCATGCAATGTTAACTCTTATCATACCAGGTACTAGAGCATATTAATGCAATGGTTTCTTGAAAATTATATAAAAGAAAAATTCAACTTAGTTAAATTCTAATAAAAAACTTTTTGTTTATTTAGGGAAGTATCAGGTAAAGGATATGGATGTATACATGGAGCCCCTCACTGATGAGCTTCATGAATTATTGGATGGTGTAAATATGTACGATGTATAAAGACCTATCAATGATAGAAACTTCCTCTTTCATGTGATCCTTATCTGGACAATCCATGATGCCCCGGGACTCTCTGTTTGTTGTGGTAATATATTATAAATTACATTTCTAATTATTTTATTCATTTTACCATTTTACTAAATATCGTTTCCATTCTTATTTCAGGGCTACAAACAAAGGGGAAACATGGTTGTCCATCATGTGGGCCGAAAACATTGTATAGGCAGTCAAAGGATCTGAATAAAACTATGTATGATGAGTACAGACAATTTTTATCACAAAATCATCGCTATCGAGTGCGTGACAAAAAAAAGTTCAATGGAAAGGAGGTGGAAATGAGGAAGCCAAGAAAGATGAACCCTGCTAGGTGGAAAGCACTATATGACAAAAAAGAAGGTACAACTTTCCACTGGGAATTAAAAGACTATCTATTTTTTACAAATTACAATATTATGAGAACTTGCCAATAGCCCACCTATTTGATACTATGCACATCGGGAAAAATGTGGCAGAGTGTTTGTGGAAACATCTAAATGGAACCAACCTTGAAGCACAAATAAAGTTACGAAAGGACCTCCAAGTTGCCAATATCATGCCAAACATGTGGTTGCATGAAAACAACACATTTTTTCATGCTCCATGGATTTTTACGTCAAGGGAGAAAGAAAACATCATTGATACAATGAAAAGCATAAGATTTCCTTGTGGTTTTGGTGCGACATTAAAAAAATTATTCACAAGAGATGGGTCAGAGTTCTCAGGGCTAAAAACACATGATTGGCACAATTGGATTAAGGTAACTTTTTAGAATGTCACATTTGTTGGCAACATAATTAGAAATTTGTATATCTTAGTGATAACATAATTTCATGCATATTTTAACATTGTTTTTGTTAATGGTCATGTAGTATGTGTTGCCCGCAGCAATACCGAGCACCTTTGATCATGATGTCACGTTAACTATTTACAAATTATCCAAATATTTGAGGTATTTTGAATCCATCATGCATACTCTTCCATGACTCTTATCCTTTGAAGTGCATTATTGGTAATACCTTTATATACGTTTATTCCTTTAGTTTTGAACAAATAATAAGTCTTTATTATAATACACATTAATATCTATAGGTGGGTTTCATCTAAAGAGATACATCAGGATGAATTGAATTATTGGAAGAGGAATGTTCCACTTTTGATGTGTGATATTCAAATGTACTTCCCTCTGAGCTTCTTCAATTCTCAAGAGCACTACCTTGTACACCTAGTAGAAGAGATTGAACAGTGTGGTCCTATCCATATTCAGACAATGTGGCTCGTGGAGAGATATATGAAGGTTCTAAAACAATTTGTGAGGCAAAAGGCTCAACCGGAAGGGTCCATGGTTGAGGGGTACATGGTTTTCCAGACAATGGTTTATTTGAGTGAGTACTTACCTGAATTACATCTTGAAGCTCCTCGATTATGGGATGGTAACCAACCTCAATCATTTGAAGGAGAAAAATTAGAAGGTCAAGGGACTTCAAAGAGGATAAAAGGTATACAAAAATGTTTGAAGTAATTGTTTTTATCTTAAATTTTATAGGACATAGCTTTACATCATTATTAATTTATTGAAAAAATCTATTTTTCATTGTAGATGCTAAGGAGTGGGAGTAATTACATTTGTATGTTGCATACAATTCTGACTTTATGTTGGAATGGATGGAGAAGTACACTGAACAAAAGAACTTAGAGGATGAAAAGGCATGGACCAATGTATATAATAGACATGGTCAAAACACTGCTCGAGGACTTCCTGCAGCCCATAAAAGAAAATGGCCAGATAGATGCTCATGGAATTGGCTAAAGACCAATATTGAACATGAGGCAACAAAGGGGAAGAATAGAGTGACACAACAACAACTAAATTTTGTTAAAGGATCTAGAAATGGGGAGGTGATGCATATATACTAACATATTTGAGGTATTTAGTGATTTTCCTTTTAACTTTTTCATCCTTGAATCTAATTAGTTAATATTTATATGAATACAGGTAACATATTACAAAGGAATGTGGAATTTTGGTCATCATTTTCGCATCAAAAAGGTTGATGACAAGAGACAAACTTATGATTGTGGAATTTCAGCATCATTTGAGGTGGAATGTCGTTCACATGCAAATGATAGACAACCAATCACAAACACACTTCACTATTATGGAGTGTTGGAGGATATTACAGAGCTTGATTTTATATCTTTCAAAAAAGTTATTTTTTGTGTTCAATGGTACAAGCTTATCAAAGTGGGTGAAGACAAAACTATATTTCTACACAAGAATGGATTCCATATGATCAATACATCTGGCTCGCACTCACAAAAGGATATGAATATCACAGTGAAACTTTCCTGGGAATTGGACATTCCGACAGGTGACTAATATCTTTTTGTGGACGTTCATTTACTTGTCAAACCAGGGGACGTAGACTTTAAATGGCGCAGCAAAGTATATGCACTAGGAATTTGTTTTAGTCAAATCTTAGCAAAAATACATACTGGAAAGAAATTCTATCTAAGCTACAGAATGGTAATGCAGAATTCTTTAACTCAACTATGCTTGATTAAAATAGAAATAAAGCTATGACTGAAGCACAAACCATGAACGGCCTTATGCTCAGGAACAGTCACAGGGATGGACTCTCTATGCTGCAGGAGCAGTGTAAGACTGAGTTTGCATAAAAACTTCAAAAGATGAAAGCTAACTAGATATCAGCAGAAAAGAACATCTAACTAATTAACTACAGATACTTACTAAGTGGGCCCCCTTAGCAAGCATCTACTGATTACACAGATGCTGAACTCAGAACTTCATTGATCTTTATTCATGAAGACAGAATGAAATACATTGTCTTGTTGGTGTGAAAACTAACAACAAACTCTGCTTCTGGTCAAACAGATTCTGTCTTTCATTATCATACTGATTCTTACATGATCTCTGCTACTCTGTTTCTATCTTACCTAAAAATCATCTATTACTCATTCTATTTCTCTTCTATCACCACCTCGCGCAGGAGGAGTATCTTATTTTTAAATTAGAAGAACAACTAACTAACCAACTTCATCAAAGAAAGACGTGGAAGTAAAGTATATCCCTGAATCAAGGAACAAACTTCATAAATGAATTTATGTGTTCAACCCGATTCAGAGAGAATCTAGCGCTCCACTCTCTCCAGATTGACTTTTCATTAAAAATCTTTCCAAATCGGTTTTGGTCAAAGAGTCTTTGGCGGAGCTTCCTCAAAATCGTGCAGGAAATCGACTTTATTGCAAGGTCGAGATCGGTGCGCTTGACTCGATCATTCTTCAACAACCTGTGAAACAAAAGGTAACAGCGCGCAAGAAGACGCCCAAGAAGAGGCATATGGTTTGTCAATGATTGTGATATCAAATTCTTGTAACAATAGGAGCCATCGTGCCAATCTACCAGAAATGGCAGGTTTGTTCATCAGGTACTTGATTGCTGCATGGTCAGTGTGGACAAATATCTGATAACCTGTGACATAATGCCTGAATTTATTCAAAGCATATACTACTACAAGCAATTCCTTTTCTGTAATAGTATAGTTGAGCTCAGGACCTTGAAGGTTTTTGCTGATAAAGTAGATAGCATGCTCAATTGAATTTTCTTTTTGACTTAAAACTGCTCCTATACCAAAATCAGACGCATCAGCATGTATGTGAAAAGGCAGGTTCCATTTTGGACCTTGAAGAACAGGGGCTTTGGTAAGCAAGTCCTTTAGCTGCAGGAAGGATTTTTCACAGGCCTCGATCCACTCAAATTGGGAATCCTTTGTTAACAAAGCATAAAGTGGACTGGCAATTTTACTAAAGTCTTTTATAAACCTTCTATAATACCCTGCATGACCAAGAAAACTTCTAACATCTTTTTGTTTTGTAGGAGTTTGTAAATTTTGAATAACTTCAATTTTAGTAGGGTCAACCTGAATTCCATTCTTTGAAATATGATGACCTAGAACAATACCTTCTTCCATCATTAGAAAGCACTTTTCACTGTTTAGAGATAAATTTTGCTCTCTACACCTTTTTAATACTTTTTCTAAATTCACCAGTGCTTCTTCAAATGTGACTCCATATGTAGTGAAATCATCCATATAAATCTCCATACATTCATGAGATATATCAGCAAATATACTAATTACTGCTCTCTGAAATGTTGCTGGTGCATTGCATAAGCCAAAAGGCAAGACCGAATAAGCAAATGTTTCCCATGGACAGGTAAAAGTGGTATTGTCTTGATCTTCAGGGGTATTTTTATCTGATTATACCCACTGTAACCATCTAAGAAGGAAAAATATCTTTTACCAGACAGTGAATCTAGTACTTGGTCTACAAAAGGTAATGGAAAATGATCTTTTAGTGGCATTGTTCAACTCTCTGTAATCTACACATACTCTCCATTTTCCTCCTTTCTTGGGGATAATGACTAATGGAGAAACCCATTGGCTGTCAGAAATTGGGTAAATAAAACCAGCATCAAGCAACTTTTGAAGTTCATTTTTCACTATTTCTCTAAGTGCTGGATTTACTCTTCTCTGAGGTTGTCTAACTGGTGAACAATCTTCTTTGATATATATCCTATGAGTACAGACTCGAGGATCGATTCCTTGCATGTCCCCATATTCCCATGCAAAAGCTTTATGCTGTTCTTGTAGCATTTTTAATAAGTCATCCTCTTGAGACTGAGACAACTTGCTATTAACATTCAAACAATGATCTGGAGACAATTCTATCTGCTTAATGAGATTACTCATAGAATCAACAGGTAATGTTTGTACCTCTTGTGGAAGCAAGTTATGAAAAATTGTCGGAAGTTTAGGCAATGAACTCTCGGAATCTAGCTGCTGCAGGAAACATTGATGCTGACTGTCACTTGGATCAGATAAATTATCTGCATCAAGATTGAATTGCAGAATTTGAAAAAGCAAAGCATCTTCACTTTGAAGTTGAGAGAATGGATCATTTTGAAGCATCATCAATTGAGCCAAAGAATTGGCTTCTTCAGTTTCTTCTCCCACATCTGGCCAAACAGGTTGGGACAAATCTGGTTGAGGTTTAGCAGGCGGATACAAAGCCAATTTCTTTGTGGACTGCCCATCAGAAATGGTCATATCTCCAGAACGACATCCTATAAAAGCATCAGCAGTTGCTAACCATGGCCTACCAAGGATAACTGGATACCCTCCTAAAGTTGCCTTAACTGATAATATTGTAAAATCAGCAGGATACTCCCAAGATTCAAGAGTGACAATTACATCTTCTATCATCCCATCAGGTTTGACTGTGGAGCTGTCTGCAAGCTGCAGAACTGTGGGTGTAGACCTAATGTTTGAAATATTCAAGGAGTCCATAGTATGCTTTGTCATTACATTAATGGCAGCTCCTAAATCAATCAAAACATTTTTTACAACTTGGCCATTTATATGTATCTGTACTACAGGGCTTCCAGGGTCAATATACTTTAGAATGACTACATTTCTCAACATTATATCAGCCAATTTCCCTAAGACATGAATTGTTTGGGGATCCTTTTTCTTTCGTCCAGGCTTCTTCAAACAGGCTTCTTTAATAGCTTTTCCAAAAATGGGAACATCTTTAATAGCCTAAAACAAAGGGATTTGAATTTGCACATTCTTGAGCTGATCTAGTATATCAAAAGTGGGTTCTTCCATGAGTTTAGATTCAGTACTTTGTAACCTCTGAGGAAAAGGTGGTTTATCTTGTCTCTACAGAACAGGTTCCATAGAAACTGTATCAGGTATAGGCATGTGTTCAGTGGAAACAGCAGGTGCATTATATTCTTCAAAGGGTGAATCAAATATTTCTATAATCAGAGGTGGTTTGGGAGTAGGTAAAGTAGTTCCAGACCTTAGATGGATTTCATTAACATTTAAGGAATAAGCTTGATATTGGTTGGCTTCAGAAATATACACAGGCTGTTGAGGCTGCTGCGGTTGCTTATTATTGAGATTAGGCAACGGTTGGACAGGCATAGGCGTTTTCTTTGGAGGTCCAAGATTTATGGTAGTTGCTGCAGGAGGCGGCATAAGGGCCTATTGTTGTGGCTGTGGAGGCTGCAGGAACCCAGGAGATTGGTTTTGCCATTGTTGAGGACCTCTCCATTGAGGATTTTGTTGCCAATTTCCTGAAGGTGGGGTCCATTGACCTTGTGGCTGCTGCCAACCTCCTTGAGGAGATTTCCACTGCGGGGTTTGATAATTAGGCCAGCTTGGTTGAGGCGGATTCTATGGTGGTGGTGGTCCATATGCTTGTTGCCATTGGTTATTATAGCTAGAATAGGGATTACCAAAAGTTAAAGGGTCTTGAGGCATACCTTACCTTTGGGCCTATGGTCTCCTTTGTGCAACAAAGAACACTTGATCATCATCACCTTCCACTAGTTTGAAGTCAGTAGGCAGTTGTCTGGCTTCTAGATTAGCCACCATCTTGCATCTGCAATCACGCTTCTTTTGTCTACACTAGGGATAGAACTCAGCCAAAGCTACCTCAGCTTCTGCATGTTTTTTCTGAGCTTGCATAGTATCCAATTGTGTAGCCATATTATTAATGATGTCCTACTTGAAATCAGATAGCAGATTTGTGATCTCCATTCGGGAAACTCCACCAGAAGAAGACTTCCCCACTGAAGCATGATGACCTTGACCTTTCTTAACTATTGCTCAAGAGTAGTTAAGGCATATCTTCTGTATATCATCCCAAGGCAGTTGAGTTATATCACCTCCTCCCATTAGGTCTAGGGTGTCAATACAGGCATCACTGATTCCCCTTAGAAAGAGTAGTTTCTGAGAGTCCTCGTTAAGAGTATGGTTTGAGTTTCTTTTTAATGAAAACAAAAACCTTGAAATATAGTCTTCCAGACTTTCATCCTCCTTCTGCTGAATTTGGAATATGTCATCACCTTTGCTGGCACTCTTACAATATTCCTTATATTTTTCAAGAAATTTCATCTGCATGGCTGCCCAACTATTTACAACGGCTCTTCCCAGACTCATGAACCATCTGAGAGATCCCTCCTTCAAAGTGGAAGGAAATAGCTTCAGTTTATGAGCGTCGGTGTTGTAGTCATAACTACGACAGAGGACATCAAATTCAAATAGAAAGGTTTCTGGATCTTCTGTGACCAGGCCATAAAACTTTGGGAGCAAGGAAGAGGGGATGTTTTTAAGATTATCAATATCTTGTTGGGGAACAATGGGAAACTCAAATGCAGGAGGTGGATTATTAGGTGGATTATTTGCCATGTCTGGGTGCTGGAATAGCAGAGCAAATGGATTTTCTTCAGGTTCGTTATCAGCTGGGTCACACGGTACTTCAATAAACAAATTTTTAGGGAGGAACCTTCCCAGTGCGTCTCTCCTTCTTCTATGCATGCAATATGGTGAATAACGGCTTGAAAGATTTTGAAATTTTTTTGACTAATAGACTAAACTAATGCTGAAAATGACTTTGTCAGACTCCTAGTTAGACACCATCCCCGGCAACGGCGCCAAAAATGGCTCGCACTCACAAAAGGATATGAATATCACAATGAAACTTTCCTAGGAATTGGACATTCCGATAGGTGACTAATATCTTTCTGTGGATGTTCATTTACTTGTCAAACCAAGGGACGTAGACTTTAAATGGCGTAGCAAAGTATATGCACTAGGAATTTGTTTTAGTCAAATCTTAGCAAAAATACATACTGGAAAGAAATTCTATCTAAGCTACAGAATGGTAATGCAGAATTCTTTAACTCAACTATGCTTGATTAAAACAGAAACAAGCTACGACTGAAGCACAAACCATGAACCGCCTTATGCTGCGCAGTCAATGGATGGACTCTCTATGCTGCAGAGTAAGACTGAGTTTGCAAAGAAAAACTTCAAAAGATGAAAGCTAACTAGATATCATCAGAAAAGAACATCTAACTAATTAACTACAGATACTTACTAAGTGGGCCCCCTTAGCAAGCATCTACTGATTACACAGATGCTGAACTCAGAACTTCATCGATCTTTATTCATGAAGACAGAATGAAATACATTGTCTTGTTGGTGTGAAAACTAACAACAAACTCTGCTTCTGGTCAAACAGATTCTGTCTTTCATTATCATACTGATTCTTACATGATCTCTGCTACTCTGTTTCTATCTTACCTAAAAATCATCTATTACTCATTCTATTTCTCTTCTATCACCACCTCGCGCAGGAGGAGTATCTTATTTTTAAATTAGAAGAACAACTAACTAACCAACTTCATCAAAGAAAGACGTGGAAGTAAAGTATATCCCTGAATCAAGGAACAAACTTCATAAATGAATTTATGTGTTCAACCCGATTCAGAGAGAATCTAGCGCTCCACTCTCTCCAGATTGACTTTTCATTAAAAAATTTTCCAAATCGATTTCAGTCAAAGAGTCTTTGGCGGAGCTTCCTCAAAGTCGTGCAGGAAATGGGCTTTACTGCAAGGCCGAGATCGGTTGCGCTTGACTCGATCATTCTTCAACAACCTGCGAAACAAAAGGTAACAGACACGCAAGAAGAGGCATATGGTACATACACGATATCTATTCATTAATCACACATTTCAAATCTACTTTACCATTTAAAAACTGTATACAATATACCAGCCATTTTCGGGAGTCAACAGCGCAATAAATGCAATCAAGTCAACACAATAGGCTGCAGGAATATAAAAGTGTCTTGCTACAGGATATCCCCATAAAAGGTTTCATCAAAGTTTAAAAAGCCATGAAATAACAAAAATGAAATCATTTAAAAGTCTATCATATCATCAAATTATGAGCATATTTTAGGCTCATCAACATCTAGGTTTGAAGCCACTTCTGAACCTTATGTGTTTCCAAATCAATGTGAGCAGATATTTCTCATTCCCAATTTAAAACAACCTAGTTGGTCATTCGTGATTGATTATGATCCAAGAGGATGAAGAGTAACATTTGTTCAAGATGTAGAGGACCATGATTTTCTTGAAGATGCAGAAGTCCCCCTTGAAGACACAGATGGCCAAGATGGAGATGATGAAAACTTTATTGGTAATGATGCATATGACCAAGATGAAGATCATGATGAGTTTACTGAAGTTTCTGGAGGATATGAGCAACCACATGAGCATCAAGTCCATGAAGATGATGAATTTATTGATTTTCATTTACCTGTAGTTGAAGGTGAAGAAGACCATGAAAACTATGGTATTAATTTATTTGTGGATTTAGGGCCCATTAATGATGGTGCATTTATACCATCAAATGAGGATATTTCATGTGAGAATGACATTGTTTGATCATCATGTTCACTTTAAGATGGTTGTGAGGATTCAATACTTGATATAATTAACTCTTTATAGGTTCAGTATTAGTTATTTATTATTATATTGAGAATGGATATATTTATTATGTGTACTTATTTCTTTAATATGTCTTTTTTTGTTTATGTGTGTATTCTTATTGTGAACATGTGTTAATCTATAGTAAAGCACATTGGTGAAGCTAATTTTTTGTAACCAGTACATGAGAGATTACAAGTAAAGGTGAACACTGCAACTTGGAAGCTTTAAGTGTTAGATGAAGTCTATGCAGTGGAAAATTCGAAAAGGGAAAAATCCTTAAATCATGGCCTAAATTTGTTTGCAGCATCTAGAATTCGAATCATGCCATAAATCTGTTCACAACATCTAAAAAATCTTTGAATCATGCCCTAAATTAATTCACAGCAATTGGAAAATCTTTGAATCATGCCCTAGCCATTTGTAGCAACTGAAAAATCTTCAAATTGTGATTTAAAGTTTTAAACACTTGTCGAGTTTTTTGAAAAACATGAGTTTCCTGCGATTCAAGTGATTTTTTTGAAAAAACTTGCAACAATTTTTGTCTGAAACTTGGTCCCAAGGTATACATGTGACTACTCATTTGGGTTTTTCATTAGTGAGTACCCACAAATCCAACAAGTACTCGCCAATTTTTTAAACTATGCATAGAAGTAGACCAGGGATGATCAGCAAAGGATCAAATGTATTCCCTATATACAAGAATTCAATTTAAAGGGGTGCCAAATGTTCCCAGTTAAGAGCAAGCCATTAGGAACAGTTACAACTAATCATAACAACTAACCAATGCCAACAAGTAACAACCAAATAGTCATCTACTAGCAAAATATTACAAGTTTAAGTCACCTATTTGCAACTTCTGATGTCGAGTACTTTTTCTTTGGGTTCCTCAAAAGAGTTGGTGCCTAAATGGCACTCCATATTTTAGGTACTAATTCATCTACAAATGGCAATTTTAGAATCAATAAAGAATCTTTGTCTCCAATCAAAATTTGTGGGGTCATCAAGTAGTCTCTCTTGTTTGTTCAACAAAACCAATCAAGAGGAGAATTTTGATGTCAAGTCAAATTTGTAGGCAGCATTATCAGGCATGCCCTTCAACAACAGACACAAAGTTTCAAATAAAAGTGTGCAATCAGAGTATGAGGCCTGCTCAGTAGAAGAGCAGAACATTAGGAATCTTAAGCAGTTATCTTCACTTAAATTGTAGCATATCAGCAGAGTATCAATTATTCCAGTAGTGATCTATATCAGGATAAGAGGAGTTTAGTAGGTGCTTTCAATCATTTTGGCAGCCTTTGAAGAAGATTTGTGATCAAATTCAGTCATTCAGTGAATTACAACAGTGTTCTTCACAAAATATCTATTCAAATGCCTGATTTGAGAAAATCTTTACCATTTTCTAAGCAGTTTCAGCCATTTTAGGGAGAGTGTCTACTTCCAAAAAGCTCAAATTTTCAAATTCATAAGCAACATCTAGGGTTTTGAGGGTCGATTTTCAGTCTGTCACCTGCCAACCCCTTGGCTATAACCCTTTCAAAATTTGCATAAATTTCAATTGTAATTCCATCATGTTTGTAAGCAGGTATCAATCCCTGAAATCAAAAACATTCACTTTATGAGATGTATTTTCTTGTGTTTTGTGATGGATTTCTGAGGGTAAAGATATGTTCATTCTCGTGTCATTCCTACAACAGTAAAGTGAAGGTTTGTTCAACAATTGAATCAATCAAAACACACAACAATGGTTTGCTATCAAATCCGAGGGAGTTTTCAGGCTATCCAAAGTTGTATATTTTCAGCCAGAGTTTGCTGAAAATCTAGGCTTTTCAGATTATAGTCACTAAGATTGACTAGTGAATTATTGGAGTTTCAAACCATATTCAAAGGATTAATCGTGAGTAGAGTGGAATAAAGCTTAAGGAGCCAAGCTATTCTTAGACCATGCTATTTTTAGTTTTCACCATTTTCAAGGAAATAGTCATATTCTGATAAATCTATTTTTAGTAATCATTTACAGATTGGTTATTTTTAGATGATCTTCTAGAAGGTCTATTGATAGTTGATAGTTATCCTTACTAGTAACCTATCTAAAGATTTCCTAAGTTAAGATTTGGTTGGAGGACAAAAAAATTATAATTAGCTTGTTTTGCATGAAGGCAAACTATTTTTAGCGTAGAAGTTATAGTTAGCTTTTTTATTTATGTTTCATCCAATATTTTTGTAAAGCCAATATCAGTATAAATATATTGGCAACCTATCACAGCTGCAACGTTGAACATAGAAGGGTGTGTAGGTTTAAATAACCTTCTTGACTCCACTGGAAAACTGTCATGTGGATTCTTTTTCAAGGAAATACTCAAATTAAGAAAATGGCACTTCAGTCCTGATTAGTGAATTTCATAACAACATATTTGCTACCCCCTTTGCATACATCTGATGCATGAACTAGCAGCAGTTTCAGAGCCAATGCTACAGCAGTTATAACACAACTACATACAAAAATTTAAATAAGATACCCGTTAAAAGCCTCCTGGTTTGGTATATGCCCTGATCTCAGAGATTGAAGCGCCCAGTCTGAAAAGATGAGGTTGTATGTGTATGTCAGCAAAATCAGTATGGAGAAACCCTGAGTAAGGTGTCATGCCTAGCCCCTGCAGGATTAAAGGATTATGGTGCTTAGTCCATGGGCAGCGAACTAACTTCAGAAGTAGCTGTGTTTTTAATTGTACACAAAATGTAATGGAAATTAAGTAATTTGAATATTTTGAGTGTTCTATTACTGGATGTTTGTAACGTCAATGAATATAGCTTGCAATTTTTTTTCAATTGGCAAAGTTGTTTCATTTTATTTTTTTACTTTTAACAATTAACCTGAAAGACATTTTTGTTTTTGGAAGCTTTACGCAATCAACACCTATGAACTTTATGCAATTGACACCTAAGCAAGAGAAACACAATACCTTAAAGCTGAAAAAACTTTGGAAGTTGAGGATTGTTTATGTTTTTCTTATGTATGGAAACATAATGAAAATTATGTATGTTATTGTTCATGTGCTAGTGAATTTGACTTATATTACTAATATCAATTGCATATGTTCTTTAATTAATATTTTGTCATTTTATGTCATTATGTGTTTCTTTAAGAATGTGCCAATGGGTACTCCCGATTCTACTATGGGGGATCCATTGATCTTAAATGGGCTAATTGAAATGCTAAGGAATGGGCAAGGGCAAAACATTGCTATGATGGTGAATGAGGTAAGTTTGAAAATTATCTTTTATAGGTTCAATTATCTTATGTTTCGTATTATATTATGTTAATTTATGTTTGTGGAATGCAGGCCATCTCTAAAGTCGTGTCGACACCTATCACGCCCTTTAATACATCTAGTATTATGCTAGGGGTAAGATTTGATCTAGATTCTTGTGCATTTAATTAACTTATTTCACCTTTTATATTTTTTTAATATTTGTGTTTTTGCTATAGGACATTTCTAGAGTAATTCCCCCAAGAATGCATCTTGTTGGCATGCAAGATCCAATTATGCCATCCGATACACCCAATGTTGTGCAAAAAGTAAGATTCAATCATATGTTTGTGTGGGTTTGATTATGTTATTTCTGCCATAATACCACTTTAATATTTATATTTGTGCCTTGCAGGATGTTTCAAAAAGATGTGTCATGCCCTCTACATCTAGACCGGAAACACCTATCACAAGTGTGGCATCAAGCACAATACCTCATAGCATGCCCTCTACATCAAGTCTAGGTTCAGTTAGAGTTCTTCCACCAACACCTGAACAAGTTTCCTTGAGGAGTCTTATAGAGTCACAATCAAGAATACTAAGGATCCTACCAGATACTCCTGAAAATGTTGAAATTAGGAGAGAAATATCTAAGCAAATTGAGTTATGGGAGAGGACATTGTTGGGGAGTGCAGGGCTTACTTCAGATGAATAGGTATAATTATATGGAAATATTATCTTATTATTCTTTTCTAGTTCATATTTTACTTTTATCAATGTCATAACATGTTGACTAGTAAAAGCAGTATTGATGATTACATGGTTGCTTTGTGATTCTAATTTGTGATTAAATGGTTGTTTGATGATCTCATTGTAAATACAGGAAATAAATGACAATGTGACTGATGTACCTATAGGGGCATCTACCTCAACCCCTATAACTACAACAATATCCTCGGTGACCACAAAAGGAACGCAAGAAGTTACAATCTTGCTCACCTCAGAAGGAAATGTCTTGAAGGATGAAATGGGGTTGAAATTCTTTCACTTCATTTTTCATCTTGCAGAACAATTATTTGGCAATACCATTCAAATGGATTGGAGGAAGCAAGCCAATGCTAAGAAATATGAACTATTTAAGGATGTCATAGTAGCATTTGGAAATCCTGGTTTTAATAAGGAATTTATTTTAGATATTGCTCGGAAATACATTCACTCTAAACGAGACAATCTAAGGTCAAAGCTAACAAAAGACTTAAGATATCCACATCCAACTTGGATCATAGACCAAGTGACATGGGATGAGCTTATGAAAGATGCCAAATTTAAGAGGAAGGCCCACAATAATCCAAACTATAGGCCATCTGCACGGCCAGGATCTAAAAGATGCCTTCGAGATACAACAAAAGCAACCCAAGCTAGGGTGTCAAGTATTGGATCTCATAAATTAGGATCTGGTGGGTACAATAGCATTTGTGGTGGCTTGGTAAGTCAATATTTTCATCTATTGTATTCTTTATTTCATAAAAAAGTCATGATTAACTTGTGAGTTAATTGTATCTTATGAGTCATTATACCTTATAAATTTGGTTATAATTGTTTATGTAGGTTCACCAATTTCAAAAGGAAGCTTCAGAGGACCTCCTAAAATATGCTTTACTACATGGTTCCAAAGGCCTTCGACAACATATGCTAGATCAAGGGGAGAAATTAGTCACTAGTCATGAATCTGAGGTAAGTTCTTTGCATGATGGGATATAATAAAATTTCATATTTTGCTTTCATTTCCATTGCAAAACAAATGATATAGATATTGAAATAGATAGATACACCTAGAATTATAATAGTTTCTTTTTTGCATAGAGAAATGAAACAAGCAAAGCTAAAACTGTGATTTGATATGTTATTTTAATGAGTTAAATTTTGTTGTGTATAGGAAGCCCAACAATCCAACTCATCAGGTAGTGAGCATGAAGAGGAGCTAGAGGAACATGAGGAGCAAGTGGGAGAAGAGAATAATGAGGAGGGTGTCCAATGTGATGAACAATTGACACCCACAATTAGAATAGTGCCTCGTATTAGTATAGTTCCTCGTAGAAAGAGGACATAAAGGAAGAGGATGGATAGAAACAAATTAACAAAAGACATGTTTGCTTCTTATGTTTGAGTCTATTATTGTCTAATCATGTGGGGTTGATCGGGGATAAGAAAACAATAGAATATATAGATTAGAATGCTTTTTTTAGCTCTTAGGACTTATTAGAAGAAAAGAAGAACTTAACAAAATTATTTTTTGCAAGATCTTTTATGTTCCTTACATCGATTATTGCAAGAAACTTGCCTAGTTTTCATTCAGATGAAAAAAGTTCCCTAGTTTTATACAATACATTGTTCATTGCCTACTTTATATATATATAATGTATATAGTGTTTCATGTACAATTCATTTTGTGAAGTCTAATCGCTAGTACAATAGAAAAGTTCAAAGTACTTTCTATAGTCACATTTAACCCTGCACAAGCTACACACATTACAAAGGCTTTAGATAGGGTTTGTAACTATGCATCAAATTCATTCATGAGATTACTCTCCTTGCCACTGCATAGGTGTACTAGATAACAAGTCAGTGTCTCTCAAAGAATGCTGCCCCTGTCTCACACATATGCATTTCAATAATGGCTACTGTCTCTTGGTGACCCTTGCATCCAAACTTTCATTTGGAATGCTCCTTGAAACCTTTTAGACTGTGACTCTCGAATGTTGTTCAGGGTTTTAGCTTGAACCTTGCCCACATGTGAGATTGCTGCTTTTTTTAAACCCTAGGAAATTGCACGTCTCTACTATATTTCAAACTTGGCTCTAACTATCTCACAGGTGCACTATTCTTATTTTTGTAATTTGAAGGCGCATGCAATCTACTTCAATTCATCCGTTTAGTAATTGTTTTAAATTAGACTTCATTGAATTTCCCAGGGGCAATACCAAAGTCCATAGGACAGCTCAAATATTTGGAAAGATTGAATTTGTATGAAAACAATCTGAATGGAACTATACCACCTGAACTAGGAAATTGCATGTCTCTCGTTCATTTGCTCATTTACTCTAACCATCTTACAGGTGCGCTACTCTCATCTCTAAACTTTGAAGGGAATATGCTATTTGTTTCAATCCCCCCTCATCTTAGTAATTGTTCTGAATTATATTTTATTGAATTTGACAGGAACTATTCCAAAGACCATTGGGAAGCTTAAGTCCTTGAAATTTTTGTATTCGAGTGGAAACAATTTAAGTGCATCTATACCACTTGAATTAGGAAACTGCAAATCTCTACTTATTTTGTCCCTTTACGATAACCATTTCACAGGTGCACTATTCTCATGTCTTAACTTTGAAGACAACGTGCTAACTAGTTCCATCCCTTCTCTTACTAATTATTTTTAATTATATTTCATTATCTTTGACAGAGGCAATTCCAGACGCCATGGGACAGCTCAAGTCTTTAGAATATTTGAATCTTGGCTTTAACTATCTCATAGGTATACTACTCTCACATCTTTACTTTGAAGGCAATGTGCTAACTGGTTCCCTCCCTCAATGACTATTCTAAAATTATTCTAATTAATACGTCATTAAATTTGACAGGGGCAATTCCAAGGGCCATTGGACAGCTCAAATCTTTAAAATATTTGAATCTTGGCTCTAATAATCTCACAGGTGCACTATCTTATGACTTTAAGGCAACAAGCTAATGGCCAACTTCTTGATGACCCTTTCAGTGCTGTCGATGTAGACACTGGGACTCACCTCTTCAAGGTAGTATTAGAAATTTGGAAAATACCAGACACTCATACTTAATGCCCAAACATTTCAGTTGTCTCAGAAACATGGAATAAAATATAAAAGCTCGTAGCAACTCTATGACAGAAGAACATTAATCTAGAATTATAATCTTTTTTCCAATATGCATTTGGGTAAGTGTTTGTTCACCTCTAGGAAATGCTACTGAGTTGGAAGCTCTTATAGACAGTAATGCACACAATCTTAGAGTTTTTTTTTCTAATGTACTGAATGGAATGTGTTGATTATAAGAATGCATACAAGGAATTTTGAGATCAAAGACCATATTATATGTGACTCACCATGTTGGATTCTTACTTCCTGCAGATCTCATTCTAGTAAGCCTCATCTGCATATATAGAAATGCATGCCTGTTAGTAGTTTTGTCTTATCTTTAAAAATAGTTGTAATCAAAATTTATCTCAAATCCTCAAACAGGTAATGCGTGATGGCACGGTTACTCAGGTTGGTCAATACAACAATCTTCTCCAAGAAGGCATGGATTTTATAAGAATGGTTGGTTATACGATCAAGCTTTGGGGGCTGTTAATGCAATAAAAAATGAATACGGTTTTAGAAGTAGTGAACAGGAGCAATTGAATGAACATATGAGTAAGGGACAGATAGCACCTGAAAACTCTTGCAAGCTAGCCGATACCCTGAATATCCAGAATTCAGTACAAAATATAGAAAATAATGGTAATCAAAATGGTGCAGAGGATCCCAGGCTCAAGAAAGAATAGATTGTACAGGATGAAGAGAAGTTGCAAGGGAGGGTTAGTTTTCAGATTTACTATTCCTATCTAACTGCAGTATACAAGGGCCTCCTAATCATTGTGATATTACTGGCTCACGTGTTATTCCAAATATTGGAAATCTGTAGTAACTGTTGGATGGCATCTGAATCTCCCACAAGGATAGATAACAAACAAATCATTGGCAGTTATTTTCTCATTTTTGTGTATATTTCACTGGCAGTGGGCAATGTTTTTTGTGCAATATTGCGCTCTGTAGTTCTGTCAAAAGCTGCTCTTCAAACAACACAAATATATTTTGTGAGAATACTTAGTAGTATCTTCCATGCACCAATGGCCTTCTTTGATGCAACTCCAACCGGTCACATATTAAATCGGGTCAGTTCAGTAGCACTTTAGCAGTTTGCATTTTGTTGTTATGTAGTAATATAGCTATACTTGCTTTGACATAAATCTTTGCTCTTTCATTCTATGCATCCCCTATCTGTTATTGGTATCGTTCATTCCATTGAGATTATTGTCTATAATTTGTACTTTCGTTAAGAGGCTGTAGTTTGGCTTCACATAAAAATCAGTTAACATATAATGCTACAGTGTCAAACACAGAAGTGCAAATTCAGCTAATTCAAAGCACATCATTGGAATTGACAGGTATCCATAGATCAAACCATAGTGGACAGGATACTTCCTTTCGACTTGGGGAAGTTAGTTTTCTCAGTGATAGATTTATTGGGGATAATTACTGTTATGTCTCAAGTTTCATGGGAGGTGTTTGCCATATCCATACTAGTCTTGGCAATTATTGTATGGTACCAGGTATGCTTCTCTTACATATTGTCCACTTTTCCTCTAGCAAGAAATTTTCTAATTGAGATGAACAACCTTGCCCTCAATTGTTAGGCTTATCGTTGTATGGTGGAATTGAAAATAGATCAAAAGGATTATTTCATTGTGGTTAATATTTCCTTTTATTTGAAACCATGCACCTTATTGTAGATCAGAGAATCTGGTCCTTTTCACCCATAGGCAGAAGAACAAAAAAAACCAACCTTCTTTCCAAATGCATCCAATTTAGTTATGACATGTTTCCTTATACATTTCTTAAATTTATTATCTAGACTAAGGAATAAAATAATATCCTTGAAATGCTGATTTGTATCTCCTGTCTCCTGGAAAGGAGATTGCAAATAAGCAAACAATTGTCCCTTAAACTTTCCTACAATTTCTAATCATTCAAGAGTCTCCTAGAAGTGGGAAGATGCCCAAAAAAATGTTATATCCTCCTGGTTCTACTACCTTGAAGATTCATATATTTAACATTGCCCAAGCATGTATAATTTAATAACAGCGTCTTCTTGCTGATTTTACACAACAGTGAATGAAACTTACCTTAGACAATCTCATCTTGAATGGAGAGTGTTTGGAGTAGAGATCACCCAATAATTTCTTCTTGAAGGCAGTCCCGAATACTAGTTAACCTGAGAAATTGTCGTTCCTCAAGATCGTGACCTAATTTTCTATTAAATCTAGGAGATAAAAGGTTTGTCTCTAACTCTCATAAACGTCTTAAGTTGCATGGCAATAGAATGGCTTTCCATCACTTGCAATACCTATTTTCTAATCTTCAACGAGATGCAAGAGCCAAAACCAAAATATATTTGATTATGTCTACTCTTCCAAAGTTATTGCATATTAAATCAGATAGCATGGATGTAGTTGAACATCTAATGGACTGTTATTTATTGGTATGCATGCAGAAATACTATATAGTGACATCAAGAGAGTTGGCCCGTCTGATAGGTGTTCAAAAAGCTCCAATTATAAACCATTTTGCAGAGTCCATCTCTTGGGCATCCATTGTAAGAGCATTTGATTGAGAAAGTTACTTCATAAATACCAATCTCACTTTACTTGATGACTATTCACGAGTCTGTTTCCACAGCTTTGCATCTCAGGAATGGCTTGGTCTTCGAATGAACTTGCTATCAAACTTTATATTTTCTTCTTGTTTGGTATTTCTATTGAACATTCCCAATGGCGTTGTTGATCCAAGTAAGGGTTATTACCGAGTACAAATATTTTCAATGTGCAAGAGAAGAAAACTGGTTGCTTGCATATGAAGACTAATTTTCATCAGGGGTTTGCACTTTGTAGGTGTTGCAGGGCTAGCTGTAACATATGGATTGAATCTAACAGCATTGCAATTTGGGGTGATACACAACCTATGCAATGTGGAAAACACAATGATTTTTGTGGAGAGAATCTTGCAATATTGTAAAATTCCAAGTGAGGAGCCATTACTTATCGAAGAAAGTCGGCTAAACTGTGATTGGCCATCAAATGGAACAGTAGATTTTGACAATTTATAGGTGGGTACCAGCTATCAACCAGATTTTGATTTGGAAATTTAGAAGTCAATTTCCATAATTTAGATTTCCAATGTACTTCAAAATATTGTTTTCTACAGGAATTCGGTGAAATATATGAAGCTGAAGAAACTTTGGAACTGGCTTTGGAATAGTTTGAGCGAGTTGCAGGGCTCTATCAAGGTGAAGAAGTTACTAGTACGGCTAACCAGTGCCAACTTAAAATTGCACAGTTTGCAGCCCAGCTTGAACAGTAAGTTTATGAAAGAAAATATTTGTGAAAGTTTTTTGGGATCACATATTTTCACTTTTGGGCTATCAAATGACTAGTGTAGTGGTTACTTATAATTGGATATTTTTTTGGGGTTTGATTTGCAGATTTATTATTTTCAGTTAATGTGTAGAGACTTGTGGATTGTGGTTCTTTAAATGAATAATGTAAATGGATTTACTTGTTAAATCTAATATTGTTTTCTTGCAGGAAAATTTTGCTTTCACCATATTGATTATCTTAAAGGAAGAATTCAACTCTCTCCAAAATCATATCAAAATCTTGAAAGGCTGTGTTATGCTCAAAGACGATTTGGAAATCTTGTCGTTCATCAATAACAAAGTACATGATTTAGTGGATTGTTACAATGAAAAGTTATCAGCCTTTGAGAGGACCATACATAAGTATGCAAGAAGAAAGTTCCCGTTCTGAAGCAAAATTGTCCAGTCCAGACAATTGAGTCAACTCTTTGTCAAGCTACCTTGCCATGCTTGAAAGAGTTATGCTGGTAGTTGGGTATATTCCAATGGCTTTTAGGAAAATATTAACATTTTCTCTTTCCTAGAAATGAATCGTTTGTGTATGTCATGTTATGACATACGTGTTGCTTATGATTGTATAAACAAGTTTATAAACTATAAATAAAAAAACACTTATTGGCATTTACTTTATGAATTTGGATTAGGATGCATTATTTTCTTTGTTTTTTATGAACATTATGCTTTGTGTATTTGACAACTGTTCATTGTTCCAACTTCAAAATCATTGATAGTTTCTATTCTAATTTTCCATCGCATTTGAAAAATAAAAAATAAAAACTCCAACAAATAGGAGGACGATGAGAATTTGAAAACATTGAATTGTTTATTTTTTTAATACATTTTTACATATTGTCTCTAAAGAAACAATTTTTACATATTGTCTCTGTAGAGACAATGTCTTTAATCCCAACTATTGTCTTTAAAGAGACAAAAGTGAATTGTCTCTAAAGAGACAAATGTAAAATTGTCTCTAAAGAGACAAACGTGAAATTGTCTCTAAAGAGACAAAAATACTTTTATGTCATATTGTCTTTATAGAGACAATTTCATATTGTCTTTAAAGAGACAAAAATACTTCTATGTCATATTGTCTTTATAGAGACAATTTTATATTGTCTTTATAGAGACACCCCTTTAAAGACAATACTTGAGACAATAAACAACTTTTTTTCTGTCTCAATTTAAGACAACATACTCAAATATTGTCTTAAAAACTGTCTTAAATACCCCCTTATGTAGTAGTGTAAAATGTCACTTTTGTTTGGATTCATTACTTTGAAGGGCCGTTAGGAAAGATGTGTTGAATAGTTTGTCTCCAGAAGACAGTTGACGCTTGCTTTTAGTCATAGTATTTCAAATTTAAGTTGCCTACCTATAAATATAGCACTTTATTTAACTATGCGCGTCAATATTTTGCAGAACATAGTTCATCTTTTAGAAAGATAAGATTACCGTTTACAGTGTAACTTCGGCAGTGATTTTTGACGACTGATGGCCAGTTATTTTTTTCACGAAACCTAGTTTTTCTCCATAATTACAAACTCACGTGGAACATACAATGGCGTGAGGGAGTTGCCAGTTGACTTTGGGTTAACATCAACAATAATTATAGAGATTCCATGTTCATTGGCAAGTTATTGAAGTGAACTTTTCTGAATGTTAGAATCACAGTTACCAAAGTCTCTACCTTCTATCCTCACTAATTGATCGATAGAAGAAGTGAAGAAGATTTTTACGCATCTTCGGATTAAATCATAACTTCCATTCAGTTCTCCGGAATTCAATTGGTCATTAATATATGGACAGTAATAAGTGCAAACAATTCTTATATAACAAGTGCTATGATCAACAATGAGAAGCAATATAAATAATAAATAATATAGATTTGTAAACCTTCAGCTTTTATGTATTCTAAAAGGGGAAATTGTTTATTATAGAGAAAATTATAAAAGAGTAAATTCAGTGGAAAACAACATGTAACCGCTATTTAAATGTGTACAATTACTTGTCTACTCATTTGTACGACATAATGGGGCACTTGTCAATTCATCTCATAGGTAGATTGCACATTCCTTCCCTATATATGCAAGACTTTGTATTCATTATCATTTGGGTCATCTAAATACAATAGTTGCATATTGTTCATTGTGCTTGTCATTTCATCTCCTAGATCTCCTAAATTCTCATATTGGTGACTTACTAAACATAACAAACACAACAACATTTATAATCAATGAATCTATTACACATTATTCTATCAAAATGAAGTGCACAACACAAATTCAATGTTGATGACGCCTTCATTCATGTAAAGAAAAACTTGCAGTGTTTTATCACTAATTTTTGCACCTATGGTATGTCTCATAGACTATTACTAAGCAGATATGGTGAACGCCTTCAAAGTTTAATCTTCTACCTTTTATTGGTCAATAGTAATTTTATTTTTTTATCTTTGTTGGACATACTTGATAGTGAAAGATAGTCTTATCTTTAAAATATTTATCTGAACATTTCAATAAAATGAAATTAACATATTTATATTAAGTTTAAATGTACAAAGAAATATGAAATAGCTGTCTATCGGGTTGTAAAAATGGTTAGGTTCCTTCTTAAAGAGATTATTTGATTTCAAGTTACATATGCCTATGTTTGTATCCTCTCTTTTATGTTGAAGTAATGAAGACCATTCTAGCACCATTTTTCAAATAATCCAAATACTAGAATGTAGAAGGATCTATTATTTTGATAATTATTATAGATAGAAAAAATGGCTCACAACACATGTCATCTTCACAACTAACTCCAAAATCATCACAAGGATAAAAATTGATACCAAGAATCCTTAACTCTATAATGATATAATAGGAATCTAATAATTTTAAAATAGTAAAAAAATATATAGTATCAATAATGGAACACAAGCAATTGCATTCCAGGGTTTTTTTCTCTCCTCTTGTAGATTAATCTAAAGTTGGATAAGGCATAGTCTATTATGCTCTATGATACATCTCATTTAACTATTGTGGAAACCTTAAGGGAGATTTAGTATTTCCTTTGCTACAAGTGATTGCAATATTGCTCTAGGTTAGAGGCATGGAATATCTTTGAAAATATTAGTTAACTATAATCTTCTAGTAGCCTATTCTTTTGTTCCACCTAATATTCATTGTATTAACTACAACTATTATTTCTGACCAACCACTAGAATCTAAAATTGTTTCAATCTCTTATCATTCTCTCTAGTAGCTATTCCATCCATCTCTTTGTTGCTGTTTCCTCCTCTTGTTGTTGCAATGTCGCACCCTCAATAGGTGTATATATTAGAAAAAATTAATATCAATGATATGTAATATTTACATTCAAGTCCAGGTTAATAACATTGGTCTATAATTTTTCTATTTGTAGAATCTTATTAAGCATTGGGTAAATGTTTTCTTGTATGGTTGGTCATGTGCTACATTCTCCTCTGAGCAAAGTTGTCTCCCCTTCATATGGTTGTCTCGATAGTTTTAATTTTGGACGTGACTCCCACAATTATGCTTAGCATACAAATCAATGCTGGTCTCCCCTACCACGTGGTCAATTTTCTACTTCTCTACTTGATTGTGACATATTTTCTTAACATATAAGTGAGAAAATCCCTTAATTGAAACTTTTCATTGATTTTGTCCACATGACTTTGATTGATTAAGAAAAAGAAAAAAATTATAGATGGAGAAATCACCCTTAGAACCTTCTCCTCCCCATTGTAGGATTGCGCAAATTTTCTTTTATCTATAAAATTTAACATCAACTTGTAGACATGTGATTGAGTTTTACAATATTTTGTTTTTATATAATTTTGATTCAAAATATCTACTATCCATCATTAAAAAAAATATGAATCCAGCTTGATTGTTCATAGAAATGAGAGAAAAGTTACCTATAGAAATGAGAGAGAAGTCACGTCAATTCTTTATTTGTTTCGCAACAAACAAAGGTTTTCATCAGTTGGCTTTGTGTTTTAGTGTTTTCATTTTCGCCCTGCACTGTTTCAAGATAGTAAACTGAAACGTGTACGCTGGTCTTGCAAGAGTAGCCACATGTTTTGGCTCAGTGCAGTTGAGAACGAAGGTTGTGAAGACTTTGAAGACCGTCTTCAAGAAAGTTCGTTTGGAATGGTAGGGTGTATTAGCATATTGTTACAATATATTCGTCACACTGTATTGTATTTCTATCATTTGGCTATTATTACAATCTGCAAATACCAAAGGGACAAAGGTCTGAGCATATATTTCATTTTTGTTCCTTATCGCAATGTGCTGACCATAGATTTCATTTTTGGTACATATCCCAAAGCTGTGAGCATAAATTTCATTATTGTTTTGTAAATCATAAGTGGCATAGAAAATCTATGGCAATATCTGCATTAGATATGGGCAGTGAACCTCTAACGACTAAGCAAGTAAAAGGATATGCAAAAGAGACAAGCGACGCCAAGATTGGAGATATTTGGAGATTTATTCAGGGTAGTGATGATTGGAAAGGCATGCTTGATCCCATCAACCCACTTCTCAAAGCAGAGATACTCAGATATGGTGATTTTGCACAGCAGTGCTATGATTCATTTGACAACACTCATTCTTCCAAGTACTATGGGAATTCTAAACGCAGCAGAAGTTCGCTGGGGAGTAGATTGGAATTGCTTAGAATTGGGCGTGGCTATCAAGTATCCAGATATATTTACGCCAATACTGCAGTGTTAAAGTCGTTCTTCAAGCCAAAATCTGGGGACAGCGGTGCATGGATGGGATTTATTGCTGTTTGTACAGACCGAAAGGAGATAAAGAGATTGGGGAGACGAGACATAGTTGTTTCGTGGAGGGGAACTGTAACACCTCAAGAATGGATGCAAAATCTGAAAGATATATTAGTGCCTGGCACCTTATCTAAGAGTATAAAATGTCCCGACTTACAAACAACTTTTAAACCAGGTTTTCAAATAGAGAAGGGATTTCTGAGCTGTTATAATTCTGCAAATGGAGATTCTGTGGGATCCGAACTGAGTGCAAGAGATATTGTGGTGAGAGAAATAACAAGGTTATTGAGTGAGTACAAAGATGAAGATGTGAGCATAACGTTCACTGGACATAGCTTGGGAGCTGCGTTAGCAACTCTATGTGCATATGATATCAAGCAGATTGTCATGAAAGAAAATGATAGGAGATCAATACCTGTCACAGTCTTTGCCTTTGCTTCTCCACGTTTAGGAAATCTAGCATTTTCTCAACATTTGGAGGAGATCGGCGTTAAAGTGTTGCGCTTGGTAAATACATGGGACTTGGTTCCCAGAGTTCCTGGAGTTTTTATCAACGAGAACATGGGATGGCTTTCCAGATTTCTGCATTGGCTTCCATGGACATATGTTCATGTGGGAGTCCCGATTACTTTGGACAGTAGCAGCTCTCCAGTGCTGAAGCGATCGTATAATCCAGCCAGCTTCCACAATTTAGAGGTTTATCTCCACATACTTGATGGGTTTCAAGGGAATAAGAAGCTACCTTTTAAATCATCCGGAAGAGATCCAGCTCTGGTGAACAAGTACTCTGACTTGTTGATTGAGAAGCTTAAAATCCCTTCTCACTGGTGGATAAGGAGGAATAAAGAGATTGTAAAACGCATAGACGGCTTATTGGTATACTCTCCTACGACTCCCACTCCTGTTCCCCTAACTCCTCGTCTCCTCTATATGCGCCCCAGTGATTCCGATTCATTTCCAGTTTCTTTGTTATCAAATTGAAATTGTGAGATTCCCCAGCTTTGACAGCATTTATCAACATCTATCGATCTACAGCATCTGCAGCAGCCTTTCTTGACTTATTTGTAATTCCTTCTTGACTTTCAGGTTTTGCATTTAGTATTATGGTTGAGTTATTGGTCATTATGGTTGTGTGCCATAACTCCCTTGTAAATCTGGTTCTCTTCTCTATATAATAGATGCCCTGCTTAATAGATGCCCTGCCTCTCATCTTATCAAGGCAATTTGGGGCTTTTGTATGTTTACTTGTTTTGTGATCAGCAGGTCACTTTGTTTGTCTATTTTGCCTTCAAACTTTTCTGAAATTCTTATAGAGTATACTATATTTAGATATTTTATGGCTCTACCATTATTTATTGGAGTGTAAAGCTGAACCATTTAAATGTAATTGTGTGTACTTTCTTACTCTGGTTGTGTATGTAAGCTCAAACATATGTGCTCGTATTGTTAGAGTAACTATAAATCTCTAAGAAGTTAGATAGAGCCCAACAGGGGTCTCTGGTGGTGGATCTGGATGAAACCAAGGATAAAAGCCAGGAGATAGATGCTGGCATCTCAAATTTTTAATAAGGGAGTCTATGACATGCAAAACTTGGAGGCGGAGACGGAGTCTGTCCTTAAGACTCTGGGTTAATTGCAGCCGGTTTTTTGTGGTCTACTCTGCTGGCTCTTTTTGCTTGACCTTTCTGGTCTGTTGCGGTTGGCTGCTGCTTGCTCCGGTCTTAACCTTTTGTGCAGCCGGTGTTTATTGTTGGACTTTTGTTTCCTATCTTTTATGTTGTAAACTTTGTGGTTTCGGGTCCCTGTAAAACCCGTTTTACCCTTTATCAAAAACTATAAATCTCTAAGTAAAATTTTGAAAGTTAGTCTTTACAGAAGCTTGAAACTTTCAAGATTAAGTTTTCTATTTTTACGTATGTTTACATATAAAATGATTAAGTTTTTCGGTATATCACTTTTTCAACTTGTGTAGAAAGATCTCTCAATTTTATTATTTTTATTATCCTTTGACAAAAAAATTTGTCTTTGTATATTGATGTGATCACAAAGCTACTAGTCTTCTCAATCTTTACCATGACTATATAGCTAGTTAAAAAAATTATTTACTATAAGACATTATTTTTCCCACCATAAGCTTTCTTGTATTGTCGTATTAATATTATGGATATTTTACTATATAATATTTTAAAATATTTTTTATATGGAAATATATTTACTTGTTTTCAAAGTAATAAATCTTTTACATAAAATTATGTAGAATAAAGAAATATTTAAAATTTATTTAAAGTATATTTAATTTGTATAAAAGTGTCATTAATAATAGGGGAGAAGTCCCAAGTTACCACCACCCATTGAATTACTGTCACCTCCATGCTCACTTAACCTCCCAAATTTTTTTTCACTTTGATCCATTAAAAAACTTTATTTTATTGAATAAATAATTACAAAAACACCAATGGCTGCTCTTTAAGTGCTAAAGTAAATGAGACCTATTGAATTTTGAGTGGATTTGAATGATAAAATAGTTATAATTGATTGAAATTATAGCGGGCAGATACTAGGACATTACGTGGTGACAACTGGACAACACCTCTAAAAGGTGACTTTTCGACCCTTGCGCACATATCGAACACTCCCGCATTCAACCGAATTTCCCACAAGCCAAAACCTTAGTTATAAACACTTAACTCATGAGCGAAAAATAACCCATAATTTATTTTTTTCGATTCGACGTATGGTTCGAATTCTACGGTTGCACGAAGTTAGCCCTGGTGGATACTAGGTCTTCTCCCTTACTTGTAAAGGATTGGATAAAGAAATAAAATTTAATTTTTATAAAAGAATCATTCTTAACATAAAATTATTCTTGTATGTGCATTACTATGTGTTTTTAAACATTAAAAATAATAGTTTATTTTTAACAAACTTTTTTTTATATAATGTGGCAACAAAAATTGTACTCCCTTTTTGAGATAGTATAATTTCTTGCTTAATTGGGACCCATTTTGGTAGCATTGCATTTATGACCCCTTTAAATCATCATTAATAGGCCTCTAAGACCCTTTATTTCAAATCTCAAGGCTTATTTCAACTAAAATCCTGACAAAATCAACAAAAGCATTAATTTTTCTAACAACCCATCATTGGCCCACCTTGAAAAAACTAGGGTGGGACTCTTATGCCACCCTGGGCATATGAGTCCCCCTAGGTGGGACCCATACACCACAATTGGTGTATGAGTCTCGTGTGGCCTATTTTTAGGGTTTGAGTAGGAAATTCAAGTGTTTAATTCAAAATTTTGGTCGATGTTAGCTTTTGAGATCTAATGAACTATAAATTAGGTGTAATGCCTATATAGACAAGCTTCTAAGCCATTATTTTCATCTAGAGAAAGCAATTCGAGATCTAAGCATTCACAAGCATACACACATTCTTTCACAAGAGCATTCAAGAGCAAGTAGCCAACAAAGTTGAAGTCTTGGAGCAACACTATAGTTGTTTTTTGTAGATCTTCAACCTCACTTTCATTCAAGATCTAGCATTGTCAAGGATTGATTAAGGTTGCTTACGGTGAGTCATGATGGATTCTAAGTTGGGGAGATGCAACTAGCCATCAAGCCAAGCTTCCTAAGTGATTCCATCCTCCATTAATTCATCGCAAGCTCAGATATAGGTCTATTCTACGAAAGCCTAATACATAGTATTATGCAGTTACATTATAATCCTAATGTAGAAATCTCTTTTTTGTTTTACAATTAACAAAATAGAAATAAAAATTTCTATTTAGTTTTGTTTCGAATACTTTTTATTTGGCAATTTTTCTCAAAAGTTGGATGTTTCACTTTTAATGCATTCTTTATATGATTATTGTTAAATCAGAAATCATGGCTGTTAGTTTTGGATATTTCTGTCACCCCACAAACCTTGTTGGGTTTCAGAGGGACTTTGTGCTTTTGAAATTGGATCACAATTAACATGAAGGAGATCATAATATTATTTTATATGGTGTGGGCTTTTTCTAAGTAAAGGTTTTAGATTCATTATAAGTAGACTTGACACAAAATTAACTAATATGTCTTCGGTGTACCCATTGCACACAAGGTGCGATTACTAATTTATACATGATATATATCATATAGATTTTCTTTTCATAAATCCACATAAAACCTTCTCATCTCTTTTAAAATACTACTAATAGAATTTAATCTTATCTTCACACAAAGAAAAAGGAGAAACTGATAAACATTAGATTCTCTCATCTGAACGCCTATAATACTAATAGTTTAATTCTCATTTTTCTAATATTATACTTATATTTTAATATAAACTAAAATAAAAATATTCATTAAAAGAAGATAGCAATCCCATAATATACTTTTCCAGTAGAGGCATCTCAGAAGGTGTTTACCAACGAGCAAAGAAAACACACAATCTAATGAATACCAATAGTTATTCTAAACAAAACCTTGTTGAACATTTGACAGTTTCCATTGTTAGAAATAAGATTAGAGAGAGCCTGAAATACAAGCGAAAAAGATAAATATAACTTCACTTGCAAAGAAGATAAATATGTTGAAAAAGATCAACTGTTATATGCGTGTTTGTAAAGCAATAGTTTGCTCTTAGATAATGGCGTTGGAAATGGACCTTCCCTGTAATTTAATCTCTATTGTAAGGCCGGAAGGCTGTCAACTTTGACCGACTATTTGTAAAATGTCACTTTTGTTTGGATTCATTACTTTGAAGGGCCGTTATGAAAGATGTGTTGAATAATTCGTCTCCAGAAGACAGTTGACGCTTGATTTTAGTCATAGTATTTCAAATTTAAGTTGCCTACTTATAAATATAGCACTTTATTTAACTATGCGCGTCAATATTTTGCAGAACATAGTTCATCTTTTAGAAAGATAAGATTACCGTTTACAGTGTAACTTCGGCAGTGATTTTTGACGACTGATGGCGAGTTATATTTTTCACGAAACCCTAGTTTTTCTCCATAATTACAAACTCTCGTGGAACATACAATGGCGTGAGGGAGTTGCCAGTTGACTTTGGGTTAACATCAACAATAATTATAGAGATTCCATGTTCATTGGCAAGTTATTGAAGTGAACTTTTCTGAATGTTAGAATCACAGTTACCAAAGTCTCTACCTTCTATCCTCACTAATTGACCGATAGAAGAAGTGAAGGAGATTTTTACGCATCTTCGGATAACATCATAACTTCCATTCAGTTCTCCCGAATTCAATTGGTCATTAATAAATGGACAGTAATAAGTGCAAACAATTCTTATATAACAAGTGCTATGATCAACAATGAGAAGCAATATAAATAATAAATAATATAGATTTGCAAACCTTCAGCTTTTATGTATTCTAAGAGGGGAAATTGTTTATTATAGAGAAAATTATTAAAGAGTAAATTCAGTGGAAAACAACATGTAACCGCTATTTAAATGTGTACAATTACTTGTCTATTCATTTGTACCACATAATGAGGCACTTGTCAATTCATCTCATAGGTAGATTGCACATTCCTTGCCTATATATGCAATACTTTGTATTCATTATCATTTGGGTCATCTAAGCACAATAGTTGCATATTGTTCATTGTGCTTGTCATTTCATCTCCTAGATCTCCTAAATTCTCATATTGGTGACTTACTAAACATAACAAACACAACAACATTTATAATCAATGAATCTATTAGACATTATTCTATCAAAATAAAGTGCACAACACAAATTCAATGTTGATGACGCCTTCATTCATGTAAAGAAAAACTTGCAGTGTTTCATTACCAATTTTTGCACCTATGGTATGTCTCATAGACTATTACTAAGCAGATATGGTGAACGCCTTCAAAGTTTAATCTTCTACCTTTTATTGGTCAATAGTAACTTTATTTTTTATCTTTGTTGGACATACTTGATAGTGAAAGATAGTCTTATCTTTAAAATATTTATCTTAACATTTCAATAAAATGAAATTAATATATTTATATTAAGTTTAAATGTACAAAGAAATATGAAATAGCTGTCTATCAGGTTGTAAAAATGGTAAGGTTCCTTCTTAAAGAGATTATTTGATTTCAAGTTACATATGCCTATGTTCGTATCCTCTCTTTTATGTTGAAGTAATGAAGACCATTCTAGCACCATTTTTCAAATAATCCAAATACTAGAATGTAGAAGGATCTATTATTTTGATAATTATTATAGATAGAAAAAATGGCTCACAACACATGTCATCTTCACAACTAACTCCAAAATCATCTCAAGGATAAAAATTGATACCAAGAATCCTTAACTCTATAATGATATACTAGGAATCTAATAATTTTAAAATAGTAAACAAATATAGAGTATAAATAATAGAACACAAGCAATTGTATCCCAGGGTTTATTTTCTCTCCTCTTGTAGATTAATCTAAAGTTGGATAAGGAATAGTCTATTATGCTCTATGATACATCTCATTTAACTATTGTGGAAACCTTAAGGGAGATTTAGTATTTCCTTTGCTAGAAGTGATTGCAATATTGCTCTAGGTTAGAGGCATGGAATATCTATGAAAATATTAGTTAACTATAATCTTCTACTAGCCTATTCTTTTGTTCCACCTAATATTCATTGTATTAACTACAACTATTATTTCTGACCGACCACTAGAATCTAAAATTGTTTCAATCTCTTATCATTCTCTCTAGTAGCTATTCCATCCATCTCTTTGTTGCTGTTTCCTCCTCTTGTTGTTGCAATGTCCCAACTATTAGAAAAAATTAATATCGATGAGATGTAATATTTACATTCACGTCCAAGTTAATAAACTTGGTCTATAAGTTTTCTATTTGTAGAATCTTATTAAGCATTGGGTAGAGGTTTTCTTGTATGGTTGGTCATGTGCTACGTTCTCCTTTGAGCAAAGTTGTCTCCCCTTCATATGGTTGTCTCGATAGTTTTAAGTTTGGACGTGTCTCCCACAATTATGCTTAGCATAAACATCAATGTTGGTCTCCCCTACCACATGGTCAATTTTCTACTTCTCTACTTGATTGTGACATCTTTTCTTAACATATAAGTGAGAAAATACCCAAATTGAAACTTTTCATTGATTTTTTCCACATGACTTTGATTGATTAAGAAAAAGAAAAAAATTATAGACAGAGAAATCACCCTTAGAGCCTTCTCCTCCTCATTGTAGGATTGCGCAAATTTTCTTTTATCTATAAAATTTTACATCAACTTGTAGACATTTGATCGAGTTTTACAATATTTTGTTTTTATATAATTTTGATTCAAAATATCTACTATCCATCATTAAAAAAAAATATGAATCCAGCTTGATTGTTCATAGAAATGAGAGAGAAGTTACGCCATACAAATGGGAGAGAAGTCACGTCAATTCTTTATTTGTTTCGCAACAAACAAAGGTTTTCATCAGTTGGCTTTGTGTTTTAGTGTTTTCATTTTCACCCTGTACTGTTTCAAGATAGTAAACTGAAACGTGTACGCTGGTCTTGCAAGAGTAGCCACATGTTTTGACTCAGTCCAGTTGAGAACGGAGGTTGTGAAGACTTTGAAGACTGTCTTCAAGAATGTTCGTTTGGAATGGTAGGCTGGATTAACATATTGTTACTATATATTCGTCACACTGTATTGTATTTCTATCATTCGGCTATTATTACAATCTGCAAATACCAAAGGGACAAAGTTCTGAGCATATATTTCATTTTTGTTTCATATCGTAATTGTCTGACTATAAATTTCATTTTTGGTTCATATCCCAAAGCTGTGAGCATAGATTTCCTTATTGTTTAGTAAATCATAAGTAGCATAGAAAATCTATGGCAATATCTGCATTAGCTATGGGCAGTGGGCCTCTAACGACTGAGCAAGTAAAAGGAGATGCAAAAGAGACAAACCACACCAAGATTGGAGATATTTGGAGATTTATTCAGGGTAGTGATGATTGGAAAGGCATGCTTGATCCCATCAACCCACTTCTCAAAGCAGAGATACTCAGATATGGTGATTTTGCACAGCAGTGCTACGACTCATTTGACAACACTCATTCTTCCAAATACTATGGGAATTCTAAACGCAGCAGAAGTTCGCTGGGGCGTAGATTGGAATTGCTTAGAATTGGGCGTGGCTATCAAGTATCCAGATATATTTACGCCAATACTGCCGTGTTAAAGTCGTTCTTCAAGCCAAAATCTGGGTTAAGAGGTGCATGGATGGGATTTGTTGCTGTTTGCACAGACCGAAAGGAGATAAAGAGATTGGGAAGACGAGACATAGTTGTTGCGTGGAGGGGAACTGAAACACGTCAAGAATGGATGCAAAATCTGAGAGATATATTAGTTCCTGGTACTTTATGAAGATTTGTAAAGTAAATGCCTCTCCTCTGAAACCAGCTGATACAATAAATTAAACAGCAGAAAGATACAAGAGAAATACAGTTATAAACTAGATCTTACACTATTCTATTCAAAGCCTTTCAATAGACATAATAATCTGCTCTGTTTTGAAACAGAGTTCTGAAAAAGAGTTCTTTTTATTGCAGCTTCAGCAACTTCTTAAACAAGAATACAGAACATAGGTAAAGAGAGTTCGATGCTCCTAATTTAAAACAGAGTGAATCACCTAAACACAGCATGCAACGCATGCTTTATTTGCAGAAAGCAAAAAACAAAGCTAATAAAAGAAAAACTGCATTACAACTAATCTTGAAGATAAGGATAGCAGCCTTTTTCCTTTATTACAACTAAAACTTAAAGCAAATCTAAACAAAACTATGACTGCGAATGGTGAGCTATTTTTAGGCTGGAAAAACAAATCTTATCGCATCAATTATCTTTTTCATGATAAGAGTCCGCCAGCATCAATTATCCACACTTTATCTAAGAGTACACAATGTCCCGACTTACAAACAACTTTCAAACCAGGTGTTCAAATAGAGAAGTGATTTCTGAGCTGTTATAACTCTGCAAATGGAGATTCTGTGGAATCCGGGCTGAGTGCAAGAGATATTGTGGTGAGAGAAATAACAAGGTTATTGAGTGAGTACAAAGATGAAGATGTGAGCATAACGTTCACAGGACATAGCTTGGGAGCTGCGTTAGCAACTCTATGTGCATATGATATCAAGCAGATTGTTATGAAAGAAAATGATAGGAAGTCAATACCTGTCACAGTCTTTGCCTTTGCTTCTCCACGTTTAGGAAATCTAGCATTTTCTCAACATTTGGAGGAGATCGGCGTTAAAGTGTTGCGCTTGGTAAATACATGGGACTTGGTTCCCAGAGTTCCTGGAGTTTTTATCAACGAGAACATGGGATGGCTTACTAGATTTCTGCATTGGCTTCCATGGACATATGTTCATGTGGGAGTCCCGATTACTTTGGACAGTAGCAGCTCTCCGGTGCTGAAGCGATCGTATAATCCAGCCAGCTTCCACAATTTAGAGGTTTATCTCCACATACTTGATGGGTTTCAAGGGAATAAGAAGCTGCCTTTTAAATCATCCGGAAGAGATCCAGCTCTGGTGAACAAGTACTCTGACTTGTTGATTGAGAAGCTTAAAATCCCTTCTCACTGGTGGATAAGGAGGAATAAAGAGATTGTAAAACGCATAGACGGCTTATTGGTATACTCTCCTACGACTCCCACTCCTGTTCCCCTAACTCCTCGTCTCCTCTATATGCGCCCCAATGATTCCGATTCATTTCCAGCTTCTTTGTTATCAAATTGAAATTGTGAGATTCCCCCTCTTTTCTGAAATTCTTATAGAGTATACTATTTTTAGACATTTTATGGCTCTGCCATTATTTATTGGAGTGTAAAGCTGAACCATTTAAATGTAATTGTGTGTACTTACATACTCTGGTTGTGTATGTAAGCTCAAACATATGTGCTCGTATTGATAGAGTAACTATAAATCTGAGAGTAAAATTTTGGATTTTAATCTTTACAGAAGCTTGAACCTTTCAAGATTAAGTTCTCTATTTGTACGTATGTTTACATATAAACTGACTAAGTATTTCGGTTGATCACTCTTTCAACTTGTGTAGAAAGATCTCTCAATATAATTATTTTTATTATCCTTTGACAAAAAGTTTTCTATTTGTATATTGATGTGATCACAAAGCTACTAGTCTTCTCAATATTTATCACGACTATATAGTTAGTTAAAAAAATTATTTACTGTAAGACATTATTTTTCTCATCATAAGTTCTTTTGTATTGTCGTATTAATATCATGGATATTTTATTATATAATATTTTTATATGAGAATATATTTGTTTGTTTTGAAAAGATAGATTTTTTACATAAAATTGTGTAAAATAAAGAAATATTTAAAATTTATTTAAAGTATATTTAATTTGTATAAAAGTGTCATTAATAATATTTGTAAAGGATTGAGTTAAAAATTTAAAAAATAATTTTTATAGAAAAATCATTATTAACATAAAATTATTCTTGTATATGTATTATTATGTGTTTTTACATTAAAAATAATAGTTTATTTTTAACAAACCTTTTTTTTTATATAATAGGAGTTTGTTTTAAAATAGGGAATTAGTTAATAAAAATTGTCTTAGAAAAAATTCAAAGTGGGGAGGAAAAGAGATCAAGAGAAAGGAAATTGGCAATCGTTATAGAAAATTATTTAAATAGGAAATTGGAAGAGAGCTAGAACCATGAACGAGAAAAGGAAGAAAAAAAATACTAACATATAACTTTGCACCTTAATGTAAACCCACATCAACATGAGAATCTTTACAAATGTGGAATGTGGTTTATAAAACAAACTTTGAGATTTTAGAAGCCACCTCTTCATTAGATCTTCAGTGAATTTAATTCATAGTTATGAAAAAAAGGCAAGAATGAAATATGAATAAAATCATAATTAAAAAGGTGAAATCCTCATTATTAAATCCTCTTGTGTACACATTGTTTATTATATATAGGATTAAAATTCTAAAATAGTATAAATACAAATACAATAATCAAAATCTGAATTTGTATATTCATTAATTTGTAGGAGGTTTAATAATTTTAAATTTACAAATAAAGGTTTCATATGTAAACTAAAATGAAAGAAATTAATTTACTAGGAAAAAAAAATGAGAACATAGTAAAACATAACATATGTTTCTATTTATAAAATACATTAACAAATTAATGTGAAAGGTTAGATTACACAATCATAATAATTTTACACCAAAAGTGATTATAAAATAATTATCATCAAAGACTCAAATACCAAATCCAATTAAAAATTTGAAAAAAAAAAAATTATTTTATTTTAATAAAAAATATGTTTTATAGAGTAAAAAAAGAAAAGAAAGAATTAAAAATCTAAAAATATAGTTTTCTCTACACCCCATTTCCTCTCTAAACTAAAATATTTTTCCTTTATTTCTACCTTCAATTTTTTTTCTCTTTTTATGCATTACACTCTTCTTATGTTCTTAATAAGAATTAATAAAAACAAGTGCCACCTAGTGGCTAGTACTTGCCTTTATAGTATTTTAGTTTAAGAAAAAAATTATGTTTTATTAATGTGAATAAAATTAAATGTGATTTTTGTTAATTATAATATTAACATAATCATTTTAAAATGTCACAAATATTAATTATTATTAAAATTATAATAATATATTAATCATTATAATGTAAATTGTAAGATAATGCATGTCTATATAATAAAAATAGTTACATGCATTTATATTAATATTAATAATTATTAATCTTATATTAATTATATTATATAAAAATAATTAACTATTAAAATTTTTAATATTAGAAAAATAATATAAATATCGAACAAAATAAAAATAAAATCAAATGATAGTATAATATAATTAGAAGAAAAAAATGATAATTATTATATAAATATAAAAGTTATCTAATAACTATGTTACATATCAATATGTATAATATAATATAAATTTATTGATTGTATTATATAATATAAATTTAAATAATTTTTTATTTAGAATGTATAATTTTTTACAAAAATAAAAATAAAATTTAAAGAGTGGGTGTATAGATGTATTTAATAATAGGTAAAATAATAGTTGAATTTCTTAAAAATAGGCAAGATGTACTTAATAATAGGCAAAATAATAGTTCAATTAGTTCAGTTTTCCTAAAAATAGGAAAAATAATAGATTATTTAACTTTTCTTAAAAATCCCTCAATAACACATCAAACTTCTTAGTCAATCATATTCAAAAAAAATATTTTTTCTAATTTATAAAGTTAAATATTAAACAAATTAACTTTAAAAAATTAAATTTTATTATTTTTTTAAAAATTTATTATTTTTAATTGGTTGAAAGCTAACTTATTAATAACTAATTAACTAGAAAAACAAAATTGATTGCAATAATATTACCTAGAACAAGTACTAATAACTACTAATAACTGAAATATTATAGAGTCTAATCTTATCTTTAACGTGAAGAGAAGCTCATAAACTTTAGACTCTCCCTTCTTAATGCCCACATGCCGTGTCATAATTCTTGCAACCAATGGTAAATTTTAAATGAAAATCACTTCTACCAATGGTTTAAATGGTGGAACATTTGTTAGCTTTGATGTTAAGCTGGTGAGAATAACCAATGGCACAATAGGTCACTTTGACATCTCTGGCAGACTCCATATAATGTGCCAATAGTCGATCAAGCATGTAATCAAATCAATTTTGGTATTGTAATTTAAAATCATTCAAGTGAGCATGGTTTTCTTTAAATGCGTGCTATTTTTTATGGTCATGCAGCCTATCCTTAAAAGATACACTAATTTTGATGTTGTGTGTCATTCAATATTATATATATCCGCGCAAAGACAAGATACATCTTAAAAAAACTGAATGTTTTTTTTTTAATTAGTAAAATAGGATTTAGCTGGCTTTTATGATGTTTGCATGGGTTTTTTTTTTATATAAAGAGGTGATTGTAATTCATTCATTGTTTCTGATTTTTTATCAAAATATTAGAATCATGAGTTTTATTTTATACCATAGTTTTAAACAATTGTAATGTTTGAGATTGAATAAAAGAATCATCTTCATATATTGACAAACAATATATTTATTTGCTGCAACAATTTATATGTTTTGTATTTCATTCATGAATGAAGTAATTCAAGAGAACAACTATTTAAGATTCTTTCTTCAGAAATTCTCTGATAAATTTGGAATTCGAACAGAACAGCCTAAAAACTATAATCTCTATTGCTTAGAGCGAACGTTTCTTGACCTCATGTTGTTGTAGTAGTTATAGCGGTAGCGGGACTGCTGATTCCCTGGCGTTTGGAAGGAAACAAAACTAATATCGCACTGCTCACTGCACTGACAACAACAGGGAGAGCCTTATACATCTTCTTTATATTGCTTTCAGCAGAGGGATACAAACACTGCACAATGTTTTGGTCTGTGAGGGCCATCATAGTAAACACCAGAACCGCCAAAGCTGCATGGAACAAATCCTTCAATTTGAGCTTATAATTTGATTCATTAGAAGGCTTGACTTTACTACCAGTGGCCAAACCATTAAAGGTAGCAATCCCATAGTACACTTTGCCAGTGGAAGAATCTCTGAAGGTGTCTACCAATGACAAAATAAAACACACAATCCCAAGAATGCCCACAGCTATTCCAACCAGAACCTTGTTGGATGTTTCACAGTCTCCATTGTTGGAAAGAAGATTAGAGAGAGCCTGAAATACAAACAATATTCCAGTGGGCAATATCTTTGTAATGTTTGATGCAGAGGATAATGTGGAATTCACAACCTTGGTAGTTGTTGTGTCGCTTGAAGAAGATGTAGTAGATTCGTTCTTTCCTTCCTCAATGGACTTCACCTTGCTATCAGATTGCCCCATTCTTCTTGCTCTTACTTCACTACTGATGCCGAAATTCACTTGAACAGAATTTTATATATCTGCTGAAGAAGATCAATTGATTTATCTGTGTTTGTAAAGCAATGGTTTGTTCTTATATAATGGTGTTGGAAATGGAATGGACTGTTATGTAATCTCTATTGCACAGCCAGCGGGTGGTCAACTTAGACTTTTGTTTTTATTTGTGATTTTGAAGGGCAGTTAGGAAAGATGTGCTGAAATATTTTTCCCGCTGAAGGGCAGTTGCCGCTTGCTTTCATTCCTAGTATTTCCATGTTATGTTGACTGCCTATAAATATGGCACATGTTTTATTGCCAAGATGAATAAAGTAATTTATTTATGCCCCTTAGACTATTAGTCAGGAGATAGGGGAATTCCTTCGAGCTCAATCTTATGGCTTTTATTGATCTATATTCTATATCAAATGAATAACGAATTTATATTATTAGTTCCTACCGGAGGCAGGTATACTTATGCTTTCGCCTAACTTTATTTCTTTGGCAACTATCAACCAATCGAATTGACGAATTAAATATGTGGGAATTTTTTTCCCAAAGTTTATATTGATTGCATATTGAATTAATACTTTTAAAAGCTTTTTTTTCCAATTCTATTGGCCAATAGATTGCTACAGTCATATTTTGCATGATGTCATCATTTTTTCCATATTCTATAGTTTGTTCAAATTTATTTCCGAACACTATTCCCCAATAGTACTTGTCTTTTTGTTTGACAACGAAATAAAAATGGTGGGTGCTATGTTTCACTATTGCCGTTGAATATGGATACTGTTTGTTGCATTATTGAAGCAAATTGTCGGCGATATAACTGTATACAGATTCTATGCAGATTTTCTTGAAATTTCCATTGATTTTCCAGATCAAACTTTAATCTCTTTTGATCGCATACTCTGAGGCCGAAGTTGCGATGGTACGTTTTGACGGCCGATTCAACACTGTCGTCGAAATTATCTGTCATGTTCTGAGCGTCGGGGCCAGACAAATAGCCGAATCTTTTAAAATACTGCTTTAAAGTACGCATGTTGTCTTTGTGGACGCCCCTGTGGGCGTCTGTTAAATTCTCGAAGCAATCCCACGTTCCTGCAGAAGTGTTCAAAAAGGACGGCACAGGCACTCCAGGGGGCAAAAAGATTGCCAAAGATATTGTACATTACATAGCGCCCGCCGTGGGTGAATATTCCCTGTATTTGACCATCCGCTACTGCAGTGCTCCCTTCCATGGCGTTCTCTTCTTACACATCAACTACTCCAAAACCTAGTGTTCCCCAATCTTCTCCACACACAAAACCCCTTTCTTCTCCAAACTCCGTTGCGGCCCAGAATTCGGCCTCCCGAACAGAAATCCGGAGCCGATCTGATCACTAACAAAAATATATGTCTTCTGATTCTGAAAAGGACATTCACCAGACAAGATTGCCAAACGATAAATAAAATTCTCAGACTCTGCCAGGCTTTGTTTTTGGGGGTTTAGCTTTAGTTGCAGAGCAACAAAATTGTAGATGACCTATGTTTTGTATGTATTTTTGTCTAAATCAGGCGGTTATATAGAGGGGTGTCTCTCTTCTAATTCACTAGTCTTGTCTGTGTGATAGACTTAGGAGTAAGTTTTCTGTCAAATGCACTTGGGCCTATATGATGGGATCGCTGAGGTATCCTCCTCAACATTCTTCTAGGATTTGCACTCAGTTTCATTAGATGGGTATGTTGAGAGGGTTTCTTTTCTGTGAAATTTAAGAAAGGTGTGCATTTGGCCTCGATGCCAAGGGGTAGCTCTTTTTTCAAATTCACTTGCCTTGTATGTTGGTGTATGCTACCCCCAACAAGTTGGATGTAGTATTTTAGCCAATATCAAATTTTATCATAATCTTGAAATTGAACACAAGCTCTGTTATGGAAGGTCGAATATCTTAGCCACTTGGGAAAATCCTCTTTAACAAGGTATTTACAAACACCTTATTACTTTCTTTAAGGGAGGGCTTTAGACCATTTTTTAAAAAGCACTGGTTTATTCCTTTTTAATTTAAATTCCACTGGAGAAGAGATACGAGACTTTTTTTAATATTCTAAATTTGTCTATATATGCATTGGATATATCCATGTTATATTGGATCTGGGTAAGCTCCTGGAATGTGCGGCATCCATATCTCTAGTTGAATTCTGGCATCTTAGCTGTAATTTTCTTTTGTGAAATTTTATGGTTTTAAAATTTAAATGTGTAAACATTGAAATTATTTGATCGAGGTTGTCGGTATTTTTTATTTAACAGTATCTCAGATATAAAAATATCTTTAATTGCTTTGTAGCTGTTTTTGTAGTGCTGTTATTTTGTAATTGGAAGTGTAAAGTTGCAGGTCTTGAGCTTATTTTGTTTTGAGTCTAATTCTCTGTAAGGATTCCATCAAGTTAACTTTTTCAAATAAAAACAGCAAAAATACAAACTTTTTAGGTAAGGCATGGTTGTATGTCTTGACGACTCATAATATAGAATTGACAATTTAATCGCCCAGTGATCGTTCATGTACCTGTCATTCACGTACATGGGCATATTCTTGTTGATATGGTCAGTAAGGGAACTTCTGAATGGTTGATATTTTAATAGTTTTTCCTAAGAAATTAAAGTGTAAATTGTTTAAATAGTTTGATTCAAAGTTTTTTTTAAAAAATTGTTTTATGTTTCTAATAAAGCAGCTAAATTTGTAAATGAATTTTGTTAATAAATTTATACTTTAATAAGATATTTATTAATTTAATATTCTTAGTTGTTCAAAATTAATATTATAAATATAGTATAAGTTTTTTATTTTACATATAATTTTCTTACTACTTAAATTAATTGACTTATTTTTTAATAATTTTTCAATCAATTACTTAACAATATATACTTGTATAGTTTTCTCCCAAACAAGTTAATTCAATTTTAATGGATCTTTTTTTTTAAATGGGATTTTTTTGAAAACCTTATATTTACTCAAAAATACTTATTTTTTCTTTAAGTTTAATTATTGTTATTTCGTTTGTCAATTTCAAAATGATTTCTTTTAATAATTTTTTTTGTGCACTTCAATTATTTGTAATGTCAACTTTAATTTGTGAAATTCACTTAGCTTCTTTGAAAAACACATTTCTTTCATTTTTTAATTTTATACATCCTTTTATGTTGCTACAAGTCAAAAATTGGAACCCGATCATCTACATACAAAGATATCAATAGCACTCTAACAATATTTATAAATAGGACAAGAAATCATATTATTGTTTTAAGCGTGTAGGATTGGAGAGCTTCGTTTTTGACAAAAGCATTTTTTTATTAGATATTGTTTCACTATACTTTTGAAATTGATAGTATATGCAACATGGTTTAATACTAAACTATAAACTTCAACTGCATAATTATTTATGATAATGCATGTCATTATTTGTATAAAATTTCAAATTATATGATCTCTATCATACAATGCTAATTCTATGAATATCTATTTATATTCACAAATATTTATGAATATATATTTCTATTCACAAATATTTGATTATGCTTTTGTCAACTACATCTCACAAACAACCAAACACAACTGGCAATCCACAGGAACATGACGCATATGCGTCTCTTGTTATTTTTAAGACATTCAATTTCAAATATATAAGTATTTGATATTATTTTTTTGACATATTAGATATTGAAAGTTTCAATTAATATATCATTAAAAAATAATAATTTATATTAAATTTAAATGTAGAAATAATTGTTTTATTCTAATCTCTTAAGTTGTTTAAAGTTGTCAAGTTTTATGTGAAATTATTTGATTTTTTATTTGTATATATTTTTTCATATTTTTTTATTGAAGTTGAAATAATAAATACTATTGTGCCATTATTTTTTCAAATAATTTTTAGATTAGAATGTAGGAGGATCTAACACTTCAATTGTCTTATTATAGATAGAAAAAGTGGTTCACAATACATAATCTTCACAACTAGTAAGGACATCTCAATCACACACATTAATATAGTTTCCTTTACCTTTTTCCCAAAGTATGACATAAAATTTTCCCTAGAAGAGTTGAGTGGTAGAGAGATTTTTTTTTATGTATTATACAAGTTTATGGTATGACTTTGGGATAGATTATGGATTTCTATTTATACTTCAGTATTTTTGCACATCACTTATAACATTAAATGTACCTTTTATTTAACCCTTAGAGTAGGATAAGATATTCATATGGATCTTTCCCTACCTTTGAGAACTCTTGTTGTCAATATTGACAAAGGTGGCATCCAATAGAGATTGGAATTTCACTCTCATGGTCTATAATGAGGCAATGAATGTGATACCTTGGTACATGTCTCTCATTGGATGTTCTTGATTCCTTTTATCAATAAGATGAAATTTATAGTTTGATAATAAACTATAATGATTGTATCCCTTTAGAGCAATATTTGATCAACTAAGTTACACTCATTTGGGAACCGCATAACGTGAAATCGAATTGTATCAATGTGAATAACCTCATTTGAGAAAGAATATTCTTGTAATTATGAAAATTTCTTGAATTTATTTTTCATATTTTATCTAGATGACTGATTATATTTATTTTTATGGTGTTTACTAATACTTAATGATGTAATATTTTCATGCTAACTATACATAGTTGTTATGATTCCTATAGTAAATGATTATATAAATGTTGCTAACTCTAATGAATATGTTCATTAGTTATATGGGAATCTTAATACATATTGAAAAGTTGTGGAGAAATAAATTATGCATTTTATAAAATGAAATACTTTTTTTTTTCTAGTGTGAGATATAAATTGAGTTTATTTAAAATGATATATCTAAGTAAAAATGAATTTTAAACTTTAAAAGATTTAAGTAATTAGTTAAACTAATGTTCTTATGATATTTCAATGGTGGGGTTTATAAATTATTATTCAATTTATATATCTATATGAGAAATATGTGATTTACCTATTAATATTGTTTGCACATATTGATGGATTGTGACTTTAGTGTACTTTCAAGTTATAAGTGCATGTAGATGTGTAACTAGTGTACTTTAATATTGTTGTGCTTTAGCTATGGTACTCATGATGAGATTTAGTGCATGAAATGAATGTACAAGACTCACAGGCTAGGAAAGTTGGAGGCACTAGTGGATTATCAAGGATCAACCACTATCATGCTTGACACCATAGGCTAATGAGATGTTGACTACTTATTATTAAAGTTATATCAATTGCTCTTGGTTAAGTGTGACTAAGGCCATTTTAGTAGCCTTTTTCTATTAATGGTTGTGTCCCTTTTATTAATTTATACGCATTTTAACTATTTATGAATGTATGATCAATGATTTTATGATCTAAGTATGTTTTCTTTGGTGAAAATCTATATTTAGGGTTTTGGGATTATTTCAATACCTATAAAATGTTTCTTTCTACCTATAGGGTCAATTTTGAGCCCATTTTTCTAAGAATTCTTTTTAACCATGGAAACCTTGAGGATATTTTCTCATTTATTAAGCATGGTTAACCCATATGGACTCACTTACTTGAGCATGTAATTTTCTAAATTTTGTAAGAGGTTTGATGTGCAAGTGTATTTGACTTTGGATATTGTAGTTCCACATTACTAAAGTAAACAAATCCATCTTCAAGTTGAGATAATTATAACATTAAAAGGATAGGGCTAAACATCATCAACAAAATGTAGACAACTGAAGACATGTTTGAAAATGTAAAAAATTTTATGCAAGAGCATCCATTAGTAGTGTGTTAATATTGTATCTTTTTATAAAAAATAATATTTATGGTCTAGTTTAGTTGTGCATCCACTTATGAGTTTGAGGTTACTATTTTTTGATAAAGGGGTAAATCGGGTTTTATAGGGACCCGAAACCACAAAGTTTACAAAGATAAAAAGGAGATAAAATTCCAAAAAAATACACTAGGTACCCAAAAGGTAAAATACAGAGCAAGCAACAACCAATCATAACAGACCAGAAAGGTCAAGCAAAAAGGGCCAACAGAGCAGACAACAAGAAACCGACCATAATTAACCCAGAGTCTTGAGGATAGACTCTGTCTCCGCCTCCAAATTCTACATGTCATGGACGCCCTTTTCAAAGATTTGAATCATCTTTAGAGTAGGGGGGGCCTTTCTCTTCATATTGGCTCTGATTCTCTTTGAAATTCCAACATCCATATCCTGGCTTTTATCATAGGTTTCCTCCAGATCAACCACCAGAGACCCCTGTTGGGCTCTGTCTAAATTCTTAGTCATAGCATTAATAATAATGGCGTTGTGTCTGGCCATTTGATTGTTTTGTTCTGCAACAATTTTGATGGTGTTCCTCATATTCTCAACCTCAATTTCAATATTTCTATTTTTGTCAGCTTGGTACCAAGTTTCTTTGTTGAGACCATGATCTCCTCTATCCTTTTCTTTCTTTTCCATCGCAACAATCTTGGCTCCCAGCTCTTCCAACTTGCTTTGAAGGGCCCAATTTTTTATCTTAATCTCATTAATTTCATTGAAAGTCCATTTCAAAAATTTGAAATGGGAATCAACATTAGTTTTGGCTAAATTCAGAACATCTAAAGAGGGGTCCCTTCCAGTATTAAGACAAGTTTTTTTAGGGTTAAGAGTAACAAGGGAACCGTCTCTAGTAGATTTTTCCAACAATGGGTCGGCACTTGACTCAGTATTGTTGGCACCAGACTCCTCAGATTCAGGGGAATCTTTAGAATAGGAAACAAGGTTTTTAGCTTTGGGGTTCTTATCAACAAAATTGGTCTTGAGGGAAGGGCTTCCCGACTCAAACTCAGCACGAGCTTTATCAGAAGAAGGGGTAGGGGTTTTTTTGCCAAAAAGGATAGCATGCGGGCTAAGGACAGTTCTAGCTAGACTTAAATTGGGAAAATACTTTGAACAACTAGGCTCAGTGTCATCATCCCCAGAATTAGGGAGGGTTTCTAGATTAGAGGGGATAGGCATTTTTTGATAATGCTCAACAATCAATCTAACTAGCCCAGTATGCAGGATAGGGAATCTTCTAAGGTTTTTCTTATGATCAACCAAGCTTTTCCTTAGAGAATAGAAAAGGTAATAGGGGAATGAAACCCTTACCTTGTAGTGGAAGTGATTAAGCAGAGCAAAGTGATAGCCATAAACCCTGGTGAAGTGCCCGTCCACCGTAATGTACTCCATGATGAATTGTAGGACCTTTCTCCAAAAGGATTTTATGGTGTCGACATCAAAGTAGCTGTTAGCAATTTTCACAAGATTTGGCCTTTCTTTTTCTTTTTTAGGAAATATGACAATAGCATCGTCAGAGAAAACCCTGTCCCTAAAGAAATTCTTCCCATTAGTAGACAAACCCATCACTTTAGCTATCAAATTTTCATTGAGCTCCACATTCCTCCCAAATAGGGTAAGGTTACCATTATTCCAATTTTTCACAAAAAGGTCTGTAGCCGCCTGATTGGAACCATGGAGCTTCTCTAGGAAAGGGAGTAACCCTCCACTTTTCATTTTATTCCAAACCTTAACATTTTTTGTGTGCACCTCAAAGCTGTCCGACTCGATTCTTTTCCTATCTCCACCCATCCTAGCCAACACAGTGGGGTAGACACAGATGAAATCTTTACTAAAATTGGCCCCGCCAAATCTAAGAATCCACAAAGCCTGCAGAGCTTTCATGGAACCTAAGCCATTGAGCTCGGTCCCATACAATCTAATGATTGTGATTTGAGAAATCCAGCTTGTCGTCATTAAAGGGATGACCCGCCTCTTGTCCATGTGATTTATCATAATTCAATAAAGTGCAGACATTAGAATTTAGATCACTAACATTAAGCTAGGTGCGCAAATCATTACTCCTAACTCCTTCATTAGCAAAAAAATCTACATCAGCATTGGCTTCTCTATAAGAATGTGATATTTTAACTTTATCAAATTTAGCCAAGGTCAAGATGGTGTCATCAATCCAAGATTTTATTGTCCACGAGGGGGGAGACTTGCCACGGAGGCAGTCAATTATATTTTTGGAGTCACCTTCAAGCCAAATATTTTTAAAGTTAAGACTTTGGGCTAAATTTATAATGTGAAAAGTGCCAGTCACCTCCGCTAATTGATTGGTTTGGGAGTTAGCTTTGACCCATCCATTAGGCAAAAAAGACCAACGAACACCCTCTCTGTCCTTCTTGGCTTTCTTTGGAGCGCAAGGAAAGTCCAGGCTAATGTTCCATTCCATAGCAACTATAAGGTCATAGGAGGAAATTCCTGTTTTCTCTGACAAGAAAACTTTCTGGGGAAAAACATTAAAATTTTCCTTCAAGAATTTGACAATTTTATCAAAAACAATATCCATAGGAGCTTCTTTATCTCTGTAAATTTTATTGTTGCATTCTTTCCAAAGACCCCAAGCAACATGAGGGAAAGAGAAATCCCATAAAAGCTTGAGCAATGAACTTTTAGTCGAGGCTTTCCATTGAAGGAAGAAGTCTTCAGACAAAGGAAAAACTGAAGAAAGATGCCACAAGTTGATAATTTTTTCCCAAATAGCAGTAGCAAATGAGCAATGAAGGAACAAATGACATAGATTCGGCCTCCGTCTTACAAAGAGAGCATCTATTAGGTATTTGAAATCCATGTTTTCAAAGGTTATCAATCGTGAGCACCTTGTTCTGGAGAAGGATCCAAAAAGAAATTGTTGATTTTAGGGATCAAATGTTTGAGCCAAGATTTTGACCAGAAAGGAGGAGATTCTTGAGATGAAGTAATCCTGGCAAAGGTAGAAAAAATAGAATAATTTCTCGAGGGTTTGTCAAACAAGACAAGACGATCATCCAACTGGTCAGAGCATAGTCTAACAGCCAACAAAGAAGACTGGATAGGAGCAAGAGCTTGACTGACAAGACACATATCCACCCATTTACCATTCACTTTGTAGTATTTCACATAAGAACTGTAACGGGCCTTGCAATTCTCAACCCATTCACTAAAGGAATTGGTTTTTAAAAGGGGCTCCTTGAAAAGCCATCTATCCTTCCAAAATCTGGTATGGTTTCCGCTTCTCACCTGCCAGCTAGTTCCAGAATCCACAATATTCTTACCATTGATTAGATTATTCTAGTAGGTAGAACCTCTAGGAAGAAGGTGGGAGTCCTTCAGAATAATAAAGGAACGGTTATTTTCTAAATATTTGCTAGCCAGGATATCTGTCCATTCTCCTGAAGATGAAAAGATTCTCCAAATTCATTTTGCTAAAAGGATTTTGTTAACCATTCTGATTCTTCTAAGACCTAATCCTCTAGCCTTTTTTGGTCTACAAACTAGATTCCATCCAATTAAAGGAAGTCTTTTTTTTTTTTCAACACCCAACCAAAGAAATATTTTTTGAATCTTTTCGATAGCAGCAAAAAATTTAGCAAGAATCTTGAAAAGGCTCACGACATAGATAGGAAAATTCTAGAGCGAGGCTTTAAGGAGTTGAAGTTTTCCCGCTTGACTTAACATAGCTCCTTTCCAACCATCAAGCTTCTTGCTGAATCTTTCAACCAATGAAATCCAAAAAGAATCAGGAGGTTTAAGGCTTAAGGGTAACCCAAGATAGGTGGCAGGTAAAGAGTCCTCCCTGCAGCTCAGAATTCTGGCAATTTTGGTCTATCTATTAGCTAGCATGTTGAAGAAGAACAGAGGAATTTTTTGATTGTTGATCAACTGTCCTGAAGCTCTCCCATATTTATCAAGCAGATGTTTTAAATTTTTTCCTTCAGAGACCAAAGCTTTACCCATTAGCATAGTATCATCAACGAATTGTTGATGGGAACAAACTAGGTTACCAGAAGAAGGTTTGAGACCAAGAAGAGATCTATAGTCAACCAACTTTTTCAGATTTCTGCCAAGACTTTCAGCCATAATATATGAATAAAATGGGAGAAATAGGATCTCCCTGTCTTAGACCTCTGGTATTTTGGAAAAAAGAGGTAGGGGAACCATTAACCATAACTGATATGGAAGCAGTAGACACAAGTTGTTCCATCATTTGGATAACCCTGTTGCAAAATCCAAAAGCCTTTAATATTTTAAATAAGAAAATCCAATCAACTCTGTCATAGGCTTTTGATATATCAAGCTTTAATAAAAAGATTTTAGTCTTCAATTCCACTAAGGAATGAATATTCTCATGCACTGTTACAATAGATTCAAGGATTTGTTTGCCATGGACAAAGCCATTCTATTGAGGAGAAATCAAAGAGGGCAAAAAAGTTAAAAATCTAGAGGTTAAAACCTTAGAAATGATTTTATATATAGAATTACAAAGACTTATGGGCCTAAAAGCCTCAAAATTATTAGCTCCAGGTTACTTGGGGATAAGGACCAAGAAAGTGGCATTTAATTCTTTTAGGAGACTTTTGGATCCAAAATTTTTTTTTACAACATTCACCACATCTTCTACAACAATCTCCCAAAGCCATTGAAAGAAAAATAAAGGGAAACCATCTGGACCTGGAGCTTTACTCCCATCAAAGGAGAAAATAACCCTCTTCACTTCCTCATTGGTGGGGATAGCAGACAACAAAGAGTTATTTTCCTGGTTGATAATTCTCGGTATAGCTTCAACTAACTGATCCTGATCATTTTGGTTAATTTCTTCATTCGCTGAAAGAAGATGTTTGAAAAAAGAGCTAGCATGCTTTCTAATATCCTCCTCCTCATACCTGATGCCATTCACTTCAATTTGAGATATTTTGTTTATAGCTCTATGTTTTGAAGCTGAAAGATGAAAATACCTGGTATTTTTGTCACCTGCAGATAACCATAGAGCTCTAGATCTTTTCCTCCTGAACTCCTCCTCCTTTTTGATTATGTCATGCATCTTAGTGAGGAGCTCATTCTCTTTTTCCTTAGTGTCATTCAAATATCCCTCCTTCTGTATTTTACATTGAATTTCTCCCAAATCCTTCTGGAGGTCAGACTTGATCCTAAAGATGTTCCCAAAAGACTCCTTTTTCCATTTTTTCAGATTACATTTCACTTCCCTTAGTTTTTTAGCTATTCTAAACATAGCTTTACCAGGAATACATATATTCCACTATTTCCTAATTTCCTCTTTAAGAGTAGGATGAGAGGTCCACATTTTTTCAAATCTAAAAGGGATTTTTTTCTTTTTTTTTATGGGATCCACAATTAAATTGATAGGGAAATGATCAAAACCAATCTTAGAGAGAGCTTTAAGAGAACAGTAATAATAAAAAAGCCAATGATTGGAGATTAAAGAACTATCTAATCTGACCTGAAATGAGATCCAACCCCTTTCTGCGATTAGACCAGGTATAGGAAGCTCCATGTAAATCCAAATCAATCAACCCCTGATTATCAATGAAATTCTGAAGATCCTCTTTTCTCTCAACATTGATCTGGGATCCTCCAAATTTTTCTCCATTCATTTAGGGTGTATTGAAATCACCCATTACAACCCAATCCTCTCTATCAAAAATCCTCCTAAAGGCAGCCAGCTCCAACCAAAAGGATTTTCTCATTCCTTTTCCATTGGGGGCATATATATTCAATTGAATCTAGCAAAAGTTGTCCCTTATATGTGTGAATCTAGTGGCAGTATGATTCGTTCCCTCCAAGATTAGATCACCTTTGATTATGTGGCAGTTTGAGGTTACTAGTTTGTGATAGACAAAATTAACATATATCAGCATATTTTGAGATAATGTTGAATAACTTAAATATAATATTTGACATGATTTAGATGAGGGAAATATTTTAAAATTATCTTGGCAGTGTTTATGGTTAGACAATTTTGAATAATTGTGATTATTTCTATTTTGGAGTTCATGTCAATAGAGTAATATTTACTATAATTTCTTTAGCTAATTAGGATGTATGTGGTGTACCATGTAGAGAATATCCATCATTTTACCATTTGAATTTATAAGGTTGTTATCTTAGGTTGAAAACTCATTACACATGACATTGGAATTTGCTCCATCTTGTAGCTAAAGAAGATTATTTGAAAATTATTTAGATGTTATATATGTTGGATTATGGATTGAGAAGAGGAAGTGAATAATTTAAGAAGAAATAGGTAAATAAGGTATCATAGAGTTAGAATGGGAGATAAGTGAGACTATGAGGTGAAGATTGTGAGTCAAGAACAAAAAGTATGATATGGAGTGCAATCTTGAGTGAAATCACAATGTGGAATAGTGGATTTCATTAGAATATGTATAAATTAATTATGGGATCATAGAGGTGGAATGAGATCCAAGTGAGGCTATGAGGTGAACATTTAGAGTCAAGAACAATGAGTATGATATTGAGTGCAATCTTGAGTGAAATCACAATGTGGCATAGTGGATTTCATTAGAAAAATATATGAATATAAGGTTATTTTGTGGTGTACTTATGTTTGAAATGTCATAATAAGTGTATTGAATTGAATATAGCCTAGCATATAGGAATCCCATTATGAAAAATGATAACTTTGAGTTAAAATTTAGTCAGGAAGTTAAATATTTTTTAGAGGTTAGGTTTTCCTTATTTGAGGGTTTTATTAGGGTATATCTTATATCATTGATTTATGTATACTTTTTTATTTATTTTGGCTAGATGGATATATAGTCCTTGAATGGACCCTCCTACTACAACTACATTGGATTTTATCAGACTAAGGTGGATCACATATTAGAGTTGGAGTGCATATGAGTGCACCTAGTTGATATATTTTTGAGAATATTTTTTATAAAAGGGGTGGAGAGTGTTGATGTAAATTGAGGTACAAGTGAAATAAGATGAAGTTCATTGTAATCATTTGTTACTATGCAAGAACTAAATAAGTTTTTTCAAGCTGGGGGGATCCATCTAAAGCTTGTAAAGCTTGTAAATAGAAGTGTCAAATATTAGGCTATTTACAAGTGACGGATATGGATAGATCACTAGCCTTAAGGTAGTTTTAATGAAGCCAAAATTCCATAGAAAAAAGGATGAGGCATTATAAATATGCGCAACAAAGTGGAGGATATATATGAAATGTTGAAAGATACATAGAATCAAATGAATACATTTTAGAAAGACTACTAGAGAAACCCCAAATCTAGTGCCAAGGAGAGATGAGGAATTGGAGGTAGATCCTATAGAATATAGTTGAAGAAAAGAGGACAAGGAAGAGAATATGTTGATGGTCATAATTTACACTAATAAGAGGAAAAAAAGGGAATTTTGAGTCATTTTAAAACTTTGGATCCTAAGGAGCTAATATATTGGATCATTGATTTGGAGAAGTATTTTGAGTATGAGAAAATCAGGAATCTAGAGAGTGAACTTTAAAAGATCATGCTACAAAATGGTAAAAATATGTCAAATTAGGAAGGAAAAAAAAAGAGAAGATAAGAATTGCAAAATGGGATCAAATGGTGGAGAAGGTGAAATCGTTATTCATCCTAAACAAATATTAGTTGAAACTACTAAAGAACTTACACAATTCACTATAGAGGAACATGGCAACAAATAAATTTAGTGAGGAGTACCACCAACAACTATTTCATGGAATCTTCAAGAGGGAGCTTAGATACTGGTGAATTACATCAATGTGATGAGGGAGTCAATCAAAGAGGAGATGGGTATGTTGAATATCTAGATAGTAGAAGAGTCCTACTATTTGGAACTCACCTTGGAAGAGAGGTATATCCATGAGGGATAAAAGGAAGAAAGGAACTAATGACATTCAAATTTGCACCTAAATGTAAACCCATATCAACATGGTAAGCTATGCAAATGTAGAATGTGGTTTAAAAAAATAGCTCTAGGATTTTAGAACCCTCCTCTTGATAGAATTTTTTATGAATTTACATCAAACTTATGGAAAAAGAGAAGAAGAAAATTGAAATAAAATCCTAAATAAAATGGTGAAATGTTGATTATGAAACCTTCTTATTTATATATGGATTATTTTGCATAGGATTCAAAATATAAAATGGGATAAACATAAATACAGTAATGAAAAGATAAATTTGAATATTCATTAACTTATAGGAGGTTTGCGAATTTTAGATTTGCAAATAAAGGCTTTAGATGCAAACTAGAAAGAAAGAAATTAATCTACTAACAAAAATGGATAATAGCACACTAAAATATAACATGTGATTTAATTTATAAAATAGATTAACAAACTAATGTGAAAGTCTAAATTACATAGTCACTAGTTTTTTGATTAAAATGATTACAAAATGGTCACCATTAAAGATTCAAATGATGAATTTGACAAAACTTTGATAGCAAAGAATATCATTAATTTGAATGAATAATACATTTTATAAAAAAATACATATAAAAAGATCTCCCTCTCTCTCTCTCTCTCTCCCTCCGCCCCTCCCCCCCTAGATCCTTCTCATCTCTTTTAAAATACTATTGCTAATAAACAATAGACTTTCTCATCTCAAGGCCTATATACTAATAGTTTAATTCTCATTTTTTTAATATTATACTTTTATTTTAATATAAAATAAAATAAAAATATTCATAAAAAGAAGATAGCAATCCCATAATATACTTTTCTAGTAGAGGCATCTGTGAAGGTGTACACCAATGAGCAAAGAAAACTCACAATCCCGTGAACATCGAGAGTTATTCCAAATAGAACATTGTTAGATGTTTGATAGCAGAGGCTGAAATAAAAGCGAAAAAGATAAATATAAATTCACTTGCAAAGAAGATAACTAGTAGTCACATGTATAGGCATGCAACGATAAGCCGATAGGGGTCCATCGCGAATTGCTATTCAATGGGAAGTAAGAAACAAACATTTTTTTGGAATGCAATGTGAAATATAAATAATTAGTAATATTTGCAATTATTTGATTGAGTCCAGAAAGGGAAAGCATGTTAATAAGCCAATATGAAATAATGTGAGGTTAGTTCATAGTAGTTGGTGAACCTTATGATTTTGGACTTTACCTAGGATAAAATAGGCGGAGTAGATCGTAATGAAGAGAGATGTTGGAAAATCAATTATATGCTATTATGGATAATTAGATGGATAGATCAAGCATATCGATACATATGTATAAAAGTTAAAGCCAACCTATGTGTGCATTGAAAGATATCGATTTGAATCACCTAACTTGAATATATTATAAATCACTTAATTTTGGTGTAGAGATTATTTTATGTCTTCATTTAAATTGAGCATTGTAAAGTATTTTAAACCACATGTTATAGCCCGCTTGTCTATTCTTGTCTGACATGTAATGCATGCGAGATTAAGAACCATTTTCATAAATGAAAAATGATCTTTGCATCTCCACATCAAAATTTATTATTTGAAAATTGATTATGAAAATGTAAAATAAAACCATAGGTCATGTTGAAAAAATCTTATTATTTACAATTTGTATCCATTAATTTTAATTTTAAGTAATTAATCATCAATAACTTTTTTGTATTAATATGTAGTATTTGATAATTTTAGTTACAATAGTTATTTAAAATTGATTTTAATTAATAATCTTAGTAATCATAGGTAAATGGAAGATCATTAGGAATCCATAGTAAATTAATTCTCAATGAATACGATTTTTTAATAAATTCTTTCTTAAAAAATTACAATTGAAAAATTCAATAAAATTTAAATTTTTAAATAATTAATTTTTTTAATAATAATAATTTCTCTCCAAAATTTAAGGTATGATATAATCTCTATTTTAGTTTTATATTTATTAGACCTAGATGAACATCTATATTTGAGCTTTTTGTCTAGGTTAATCAATCAATTGATGGATTATTGTTTAATTATCTTAAGATACATATGCATACAAATACATGGAAGACTTGAAGTTGTGGATTAAATAATATTTATGAAAAGTATGGAACATTAAAGGATTCTCCTTTTTTAAACAGATATTAGTCATGCCTTCAATTACTAATATTCAATAAAAAAGTATTCTTTAAAAAAGTTAGTCCATAACTTTAGGTATGCCATATGTTTTGCAATGCTTATGTGGTACTAGCTAATTTATTACTTTGATGTTATTTATTTTGATTATTTTTTATTTGAATATTATTTTTGATGGTCATCACTAATGACTTTTTCAAAAAAGAAAGATCTTTAATATTCAACACTATTTATAAGTAGTATTTAGTCCATAATTTTGGAAATAAAAGCATTATTATGCATGTGATTGATGGGTTAGTAGTAGTAAAATAAAAATGGAGACAAGTAGAAAGGATTCAAAAGTAGTCAATTGGAAGGAAATTGAAAATAAAAATTCCAGCTTATTATGAATTGCTTCTAGTAAAATCATGCTCCTTAATTGGTGTAGGAATTATGGTTTGATTCTTCAAATATTAAACATTTGAACGAATGGAAGAAAATAGATGTCCTAACACCAAATAAATTTTGAACAAAATAAAAAGGACTTAGATAAAACAAAATAATAAATGGATAACCAAATAGAATAACAACTTGAATTTTTGTCCAAATAAAAACAAATATGTAAATGCATTTATACCATTTGGTCAACACAAAAAGGATTATATAGGGGTAAATATCACTTAGAGAGTAAAGATGCTCATAGTCCAATCAAAGACTCACTCACACCATCTTTGATTCAAAACAAATAAATAGACCTCACCAAAACAAGAAGGTGATTACACAATACACATATTTTGCATTGTGAAAATAATTCAATTAAATGATAAGAAAAAGAGAATATCATGAAACATATTGATACAAGTCAAGCAATCTATGTAACAGTTGGCTTGTCAATTCAAAATTCAAGCTACATTATTTGGCACTAAATATTATACACAAATAGGGAAACTGTAAAAGAGCTATTAGAAAGTGAACCAAATATTTTTAATGGATTATGGATGCTATGTCTCATTTGCTCAATTAGGGTCTTTAACCTAAATGAAAGAGATAGATCCCACACCGCAAATCTAGGTGGTTCACTCAAATTAGGGAACAAATGATTTATTTATGACTAAATGCAATGATCTAGATGTAGTAAACTAGTAAAAGCTATTGATTATTAAATGAAAACTAAAGAAATCCACCTTGTTTGAAAACACATTGTGTAATGCAAAAACACCTAAGAATGAATACAAATTGCAACATAAATGAAAAAAAATGAAAGTGTGCACCTGAGATATTGATGAAGGCTGGAATTTACTTCTGGAATGCTGCTAATCCTAATTTTTAAGCTTGGTGGGACTCATTTGCCATTCTGGGTGAATTAGTCCCAATTCTAGAAAACTGAACCAGAGCCCATTTCAAACAAATGGGTATCCAAAAATGTAGAAAACCAAAATCAAGCCTGGAAGTGGGACTCATTCACCACCCATGGAGAATGAGTCCACATTTGAATTTTTGAATATTCAAAGGTGGAAACAAGAGCTTCTAGTATGCACTTTCTACTTCTTCAGGTGTCTGGTTCTAAAACTATCAGATTTGGGCTTGAAAGTGTCTTTTTGTGGGTATTTTGAATTGCACAATGAAGCGATGACTTCAACAACTTTGCAATGCAATCTTCAATGATTCCTAAGCCTCCAAGATGTCTAAATCAGCAAACACACAATACAAGAAAGAGAAATGTTGGATGTTAGGGTATGTGGGTTTGCCCTGGTCAAACCTCTTTGTAGGTAATTAAACCAAATGAAGAAAAAATGTAATGAAGCATGCAATAATGGAGTTATTACCTTGCCATGATCATTGATCTTGAATTTTTGCAGCAGAACATGAAGAATATGCCCTTCAATGTCTAAAAAATTGCTATCTTAATGACTTGAAATGAAGAAACCCTAACTTGCTTGACTTAAGATGGAAGAATGATCGATGAAAAATGAATAATGGTTATGATTTAGGTTTTAGATACTTGATTTTATAGGAAATTCACCTAATTTATTCGTAGATTGGATTCCTAAGGCCGACATGAAGAAAAATAAAACTTAAATTCCAAATTTTCTCACTTAAAAGATAAAAACATTGGTCCAAATGGGACTCATTCACCACCTTGGGTGAATCAGTCCCACCTGGTAGGGACTCATTCACTACAGGTGGTGAATTAGTCCCAGAGGGGTTCGTTTTCTAGCTAGGATGCTAGGAAATAAGGTTTATATGATGACTTTGTCAGTATTTCATCAAATATTGCCTTGAGATGCACAATATGGGGTCATAGGGGCCTATTAATCATGATGTAAAGAGTAATTGGGGCTTGGAAGACAGAGTTCAATGTGAAAGTGTGATTAAATACAGTTTACAACACTAAAATGAGGTCTACATAGCCTAGAAAGGCACAAGAACCAATGTGAATGTGTAAAACACATTACAACACTAGTTTGAAGTCAAATTTAGTTTACAAGCCTTCTAGATTGATGTGATAATGCATTTAAATACATTTTATAATGTTGAATTAGCGAAAAATGGGTTCATTAGTCTAGAAAAGCCTGAAAGTCTTTTACAATACTTTACAACACCTTTACAAGACATTGATAAATGCATTTGTAAGGGTCCAGGACCTATTGTGGATGCATAGAACACCTCACAACACTAAATAAAGGCCTCATTAAGTCCAATTTATCATGAATTATTCCCCTTTCAAGCAAGAAGCATCCATTTTTCTATGCCACATTTAGCCCCCACTTTTGTGAGAGGATGGACTTGCTTCAAACTCACACTAAAGTAGACATTCAAGAGAGATCCGAGTGTATAGATGTAGATGACAAAGAATGAAAAAGATCAAGAAGGTAGTCAAGCCCCTAGGATCCAATATCCTAAATCAAACCATCAAGATGCATAATCATGCAATGGAAAGAACTAGGAAGAAGAGAAAGATGAAAATGAAAAAGATGGATCATTCTTCGATCATTTTTCTAGCTAGTTGTGGATCAGATCTAGGATGTTTGTCCAAATATGCATACTCACTCTAGGGTGATAGAACTCTTGGTTGTCCATCAAGTCAGGAAGCCCAAGTATACTCACTCTAGGGCCACAAAAAATTTGGTTGCTTCCAAGGTGAGTAATCCATAAGGTGGCTGTGGGGAAAAGTGATGCCTCAGAATAGGCTTTCTCACTCAACCATACCAAAGTTATACCTCATCATAACTTGAATAAGGCGCCACAATGAAAAATGATTTTCAGGCTCTATGAGGTAAAAAAAACTTCATATACTTGACACTCATAGAAATTGTTAATGCGGGATGGTGTAAGGAATGTTCAAAGGGATTTTTCTTAATTCGCGCAAGGTCTCATCTTAGGGAACATCGTGCTTAATTTTTCCAAGAGATGATGTGTCAAAAGAAGTATCACACTATTGGAGGGAATCAGGCCCAATGACTCTACCAAGAGAAGGATGCATCACAAGAAGAAAGAAATCACACAATGAAATGTGAGTGGTGATGTACGCCCCCACTTTAAAGTGTTTGCGAGCACTATTACTATGAGAAATTGATTTAAAGTAGAAGAAGTGGACATGAGAGGTTACTCAAAAATCCCTACACCAAGTCATATGTTTCCAATAAGTTACATCATGAAAAGGGTAGTATGTCACATGCAAGGCCAACTTAAGGCATATCATCCACATCCCAAGCTTGCTATTATATGTTTATGAAAAGTTAATGACTAGCTAAAAGAGTCAATGACAATTGACATATGAGGACAAGGCTACTAAACCCCTTGCCTCCATGGAGTGTAGGACAAAGGTGAGTTGAACCGATTGAGTAAATGTAGGTGAGAGTGAAAATTAGTATCAATTAGAGAAATTAGGTGCCCCTACAGAAGGAAGAATACCAAACTCCTAAAAATATTTGATTTTATGACTCAAAGCCTTACATTCATTAGTGGAATGACCATGAACTCTATGATATGCATACAATGAAGTCTTGTAATAAAATTTCTTTCAAGTTCGGGGAGGGAGGGTGATCAAGTGATCTTGGAGGATTTTCAACAAGATGCCTTCTTGATCAATGGTAGAAGGTGGTCATATGGTTTGCTTGAAAGAAACATCTTTCTTAGTATGTTTTGTCATATCTTCACAAGAATCTTTAGATTGTGAGATTTTTTTCTCTCCTTGATAGGAGGGTGTAAAATATAATGAATTCAAATTATTAGTGTCTTGCAAGATGACATTCACATTAAGCGAAGAGTTCATTGTTTGTGTCATATTGTGTAAAGGATGATGTTCAAGACCACTAGTGTCAAGGAGTTCAGGATGGATGATTATTAAGGATGATTTAGGAGTATGTTTTATGAGATTGTTGATGTTGAGTGAAGGCTTGGTTATCTCTATCAAAGGACAATAACCAAGACCATGAGTGGTTTGTTGTGTGATAGGGTCTATAGGGTTGCATATACCTTGTTCATGAGCACCACATCCTTTTCCACTATAGCCAATTTGTTTCATAATTTCATACCCTTTTCCATAAATATTTTTCATTGCTTTCGAATTTGGTGTTTGTTCATGATTAATTTCATCAAAGGTTGTTGTATAGTTTGCTTCTTTGGCTAATGTGGTTGAGGCGAATGCTTTTGAAAGGTCACCTGCTTTTTTCATTTACCCTATTTGAATATTTTTGTATGATCTTGTACTCACCCATGAATTCATGTTCAAAATCCAAGGAACCCCAATCATCTTCTAATAGTTGTGTGACTTGTTCAATATGTTTTTCATTGTTGTTTTGTTGTACAGATTCCATTGGTGTAGTTGATGTTGATGTGTTGAAGGAATTTTCTTTGTTTTTCTCAAGTTGTAAGACACTATCAGGTTCAAGATCAACATCAAGTGTGTGGACTATGTTGTTTTAGATGTATTTCATTTTGTGATGAAGAGTGGAAGGCACACCTTTCATTCCATGAATCCACTATTTTACTAATATAAGATTACATGAAATATCATAAGGCATAACATGGATTGGTGTATTCAAAGTGGCCACTCCAACAATAAGAGGTATAATGATCACCCCTAGCAGTTTCTTTTTAACATTATCAAATACCTTAATAGATAAATAACCAGGTCAAATGGTTGATTGATCAATTTCAAGCCTATCCAAAAGGCTCACACTACACAAATTAAGGGCAAAAAAAGTATCTACAAGAGTTCAGTTTATCCCTTTTCATTTATATTGTGCTATGATCATGAAATATTCATTTTGTTTTTTCACATTCAAAGAGGGGAGTTCACTTCGGTGGAAAACAATGTTAGCGTGTAGTCCTTGAATCATGGCTTCTATTTTAGTTGGTGGCACATTAAAAGGGACATGAAATTTTTGTAAGGTTGTTTGGATCATGTTATGATAGTGAGAGGAGGCTTGAATAAGGTCTCACAATGATAGGTTAATAGGAGTATTCTTAAGTTGCTCAACAAGATCATACTCCTTGCGACTTAGAAGGAAAGGGTTAGATGGGATAGGATTAGGCAATTGTATTATGACTCAGTTGTTGTGAAACATTATGCTGAGTAGGGTAAAGGATAAGTTCAAGTTTATTTTAAGTTTTTTGTTTGTGTTAAGGTGGGTAGAGAATTACAGTGTTGTTAGGAGTCCCACGGGGTATGTATGAGGTCCATTGATCAAGGGGGATCTAATGGACACTTGTGCATTCATCACCAAAACAAGCCACATGTTCTTGACATGTAAGGCTTGGTTCTCCCAAAATGACTTCATCGCTAATAGGGGAATGATCAATGATGGGATTGTCAAGAGGGGGGTGATTAGGAGGAGGTGCTAGTTGAGTGTCCATTGTTGTTGAGGTCTCATTCACTTGTGCCATGTTATCTACCCTAGTAGGAGTTCTTGTAATATGGTCATCCATGTTTGAAGTTTGTAAAGTAGATTCATCACAAGTGGGGGAGGCATCGAGAGAAGGACCAATATGATTTTCAAATAGATTATCCCAAATGGGAGGAGCATGAGGGAAGGGAGACTCAAGGGTTGCATGATTCTTAATATGGATTTCTTCTAACACTAACCTATCCTCTTGGCATTGAGGAAGGATATTAGGAGATGGAAAAGTTTTATTTTCATGGTTATGGAGATTAGGTAAGGTGATATTTAGGAATGTGCCTATGATTTCATCCTCTTTTTTTCTAATGTCTTCCAAAGGTTGAAAAGGAGAGGAGCAATCAAGACTCTCAATGCTTGAATCTTCTTTCACCAAGATACCTTCGTCACTAATAGGGGAGGTATTGGGAGAAGAAAAAATATGATCGTTATGATTATCTACAATTTCATCCTCTTGTGTTATGACATTCTTACAAATCCTATAGGTACTAGGAGGTTATGCAACATGCGTAGCAAATGTTTTACTTTGCTGTCCTAGATTATGTTCATGAAAAATGGAATCATACAAGCCACTTGATATTCTAGAAACATGGAATGCTTGAAGATAACACATACTAACATGATAAAATAAATAAAGTGCAATGCAATGACTTAAAGTTTAAATGCAATTTTCAGATGTGAAATAAGGTAATTTTCTGATTCATTATGCAATAACTCGAAAAATGAAATGTGGGAAATGCAAATCTGAAATTAAGTAATGCATGAAATGAGCTATTTTAAGTTAGATCTAATGAAATGGATGTTACAAAAATTCAGCTAACTAGTATAGGTAGGTAATGGCACCAAACACAAGCTAAAAAATAGGGTTTTCAGTTATGTAAAGGGTAGGTTCAGGGGTGAAAAGGGACTGATTCGCCCAAGGTGGTGAATGCGTCCCAGTATGGACTTTTTTCGAAGTTCTCAAAATTTTTTGAGTGATTTTGATGTTTCCTGAGTGCTATGATGCAGACCTAAGTTAAAAAATGTTGAGTTCTGGAAAATTTAAATGAATTTAGATGCCAACAATGCAACCTAAATGCACATTTTATGAATGCAAAATTTCAAGCCTATCATGCCAATTAACTAATGCAAACCCTAATGCAAAGTTAATGCAAGGCTAGATCTATGATGAAGGGCTCTAAATAAGAAAAGAAAAGTATTTGAAAAGAAGGTTCACCACAATGAACCAAATATTTTTAATGGATTACGAATGCTATGTCTCTTTTGCTAAATTAGGGTCTTTCACCTAAAGGAAAGAGATAGATCCCACACCACAAATCTAGGTGGTTCACTAAAATTAATGAATGTATGATTGAATTATGACTAAATGCAATGATATAGATGAATTAAACTAGTAAAAGCTATTGATTATGAAATGAAAACTAAAGAAATGCACCTTGTTTGAAAACACATTATGTAGTTCAAAAACACCTAAGAATGAATGCAAATTGCAACAAAAATGCAGGAAACTGAAAGTGTGCACTTGAGATATTGATGATCACTAGAATTGACTTCTTGAATGTTAATAATCTTGATTTTTAGGCTTGGTTTGACTCATTTTCCATTCTAGGCGAATCAGTCCCAGTTCTAGAAAACTGAACCAGAGCCCGTTTTGGACAAATGGGTATCCAAAAATGTAGAAAACGAAAATCAATCCTGGAAGTGGGACTCATTCACCACCCATGGTGAATGAGTCCACTTTTTAATTTTGAATATTATAAGGTGGAAACATGAGCTTTCGGTCTGCACTTTCTACTTCTTTAGGTGTCTGGTTTTGAAACTGTCGGATTCGAGCCTCAAAGTGACTTTTCATGGGTATTTTGACTTTTCCAATGAATGGATGAATTGAAATTTTTTTCAATGTAATCTTCAATGATTCCTATGCCTCCAAGATGTCTAAATTGGCAAACAGACAAGACAAGAAAGAGAAATGTTGGATGTTAGGGTATGGGGGTTTTCCTTGGTCAAACCCCTTTGTAGGTAATTAAACAAAATGAAGAAAGAATGTAATGAAGCATGCAATAATGGATTTATTACCTTTCCATGATGATTGATCTTGAATTTATGTAGCAAAACATTAAGAATATGTTCTTGAATGTCTTAAAATTGCTATCTTAATGACTTGAAATAATGAAACCCTAACTTTCTTGACTTAAGATGGAAGAATGATGGATGAAGAATGAAGAATGGTTATGATTTAGGGTTTAGAGACTTGATCCCTAAGGCTGACATGAAGGAAAATAAAACTTAAATTCCAAATTTTCTCGCTCAAAAGTAAAAATTGTTCCAAATGGAAATCATTCACCACCTTGGGTGAATTAGTCCCACTTGGAAGGGACTCATTCACCATAGGTGGCAAATTAGTCCTAGAGGGGTCCGTTTGCCAACTAGGATGCTAGGAAATAAGCAAATAAGGTTTATATGATGACTTTGTGAGGTATTTGATCAAATATTGCCTCAGGATGCACAATATGGGATCATAGGGGCTATTAATGATTATGTAAAAAGTAATTGGGGCTTGGGACATAATTTACAATGAAAGTGTGATTAAATACACTTTACAACACTAAAATGAGGTCCACATATCCTAGAAAGGCACAAGAACCAATGTGAATGTGAAACACATTACAACACTAGTTTGAAGTCAAATTTAGTTTACAAGCCTTCTACATTGATATGATAATGTATTTAAATACAATTTATAATGTTGAATAAGAGGAAAATGGGTTCATTAGTCTAGAAAATACCACCTTGGAATGCATGCTTGGGGGCCGTACAACCCTTGGTCAATTTTGTTTGCCTCTTTGGACGACTGTGTCCAAATTGGATAAACTTTATATGAAAATAGGGATTTTTGGGTGCTACGAATCCAACAATGAGGTTTGTTTGGGCCCAAAGTGCTCTGAAAATTAGGCGACCCCAAAATCTATCAAAAAAATTACTGAGCTTGAGACCCTCATAGATCAAGCAAATGGTGACAAAAATGAATGAAAAAAAATCCATTTATGACTTTTTCTAGTGCTCTGAATCCAACGGAAAACCCTGATCTGATCCAAGACGCTGCATAAAGATGCTTAACGATTAAAAACCTCGAGGGACCCCGAACGAGCTCTGCACTGTATTCCTCCAAAAAAGCCGAGAAGGGGCTACAAATCGAGGCTCTGATACCATGTTAGAAACCAAGATCTAATTGCAAACCAGAAAAATCACTTTCCATAGAAGAGGAAAATGAAAAAGCAAAGATTTGCAAAAGATGTGCAAATTGATATACTCCAAGTAAAAAATATTACAAGAGATAATTTGCTTTATTAAAGAAAAGATGCATAAAGCTAATCTTATCTTGAGCAACAAGATAGCTCAACAAGATAAGGATCAAACCTATAACTTAGGAATTAAATAAAGTCTAAGTAAACTTATGCAAGTGTAATTAAATATTAATTACACCAACACCTCCCCATAAGTGCAACTTAGGGAGAAGCAAAATTATTATGCAAAGATGAGTCCCGTCAACAAGGCCTAATTAGGTACTCATGTACAAATGCAAAGAGACAGAAAGCCCAATAGGAAAAACCCCCCCTCTATGAGATGAACTATTGTGAAGAATCATTGGAAGAACTCTAAAGAAGAAACACTAGAACCCCAAATATGACAAGAAAGGAAAGATACTTTTGTTTACAAAATACCATATCGGAATCAAAAATGCAACAATAGACCTGATGCCAAGGAACACTTGAAATTCACATACTGGATCAAACCTGGAATCTATAAGCAACAATAGATGAAAGGATGAAAGGACCCATAATGATGACAAATATGGAAGTTGTGTCTCTCAAAGCCAATGTCAAACTGAAACTAAAACTGCCCATAGGATGAGTACCATCAATATTCTGGAACATTCACCATAAAAACATGGCCCTCAAACTGAGAAAGATCTAAACCAATGTGGATCAAGAACCATAAAATCCCAACCAAAGTGTGAACTGAAGCAAACCAACAATGTGTCTAGCTAAGCAAGAAAGAAGCTAAGGGAAACAATAGGAAACCAGAAAAACTCATGCGAGTTGTCACCAATACATATAATGGATGCAAGAACCCCCCTTAATGGAACTTTATATCAGTTTGTTATTACAATAGCCAGTGATTGCAGAAGGAGAGAATGCAAAGCTACAGAAACATAAGCAAAAATGAAAACCTAGTGCACGAAACAAAAAATAATGCATACATAAAATAACGTACACGTATTCTTTAAATGACCTTAGATCTGAATAGAGGCTAAAACTAGCTTTCCAACGCCGTGAAAAATAGATAAGCGAGTCAAAAGATATGCTTCCTGGAGTGAAAACGGAAACATCTGACTTCCTAGGATGAAAAATCCATCAAAAAATAAAAATAATAAAATAACAACTACACCATTGCATAGAGCGTCGAAACAACTTTTCGATGATATCTCGTTTGCAAAAAAAAGACATTGTATGCCCAAGTTACGCCCGTTTTCGTGAAAGTTGTCCAAAAAGGTCTGATTTGGCCCCCAGAAGCCCTCAGGGGCTAAAAAAGTAAGGCCCCTAGTCACTTGGGTGGACTGGGGGGCTGGCATCCAATGGGCTTCGGTGCAACCCCTAGTCACCCACGTGACCAGGGCTGATGCTAAAAGCCTGGCAGGGGCTGGCACCTAGGCTGTGGTCGCCCATACGACCTGCATGGAGCCCACAGGGGCTGAAAGGCCAACGGGTACTAGCACCTATGGCCCACGAGGGCTAGCAGTAGAGGAGCACCGGACAGGAGGAGCACAGGGCAACATAGTAGGGTGGAGCCATTGGTGGTGGTGGCAGGTGAGTGGAGCGGCGGCAGAGGACAGATTTAAACTAGCTGCGTAAAATTTTGGCCAAAACATTTGATTTTTTAATTTTTTTTAATTTTTTTTTTGAAAATACCACATCAGAATGTGTGCTTGGGGGCCGTACGGCGCTTGGGCAAAAAAATTTTCTCTCCAGATGACTGTGTCCAAATTAGATAAACTTTATATGAAAATAGAGGTTTTTGGGTGCTGTGAATCCAATAGTGAGGTCCGTTTGGGCCCAAAGTGCTATGAATATCAGGTGACCTGCAGATCTATCAAAAAAATTATCGAGCTTGATACCCTCCCTCGTAGATCTAGCAAGCGGTGACGAAAATGAATGAAAAAAGGCCATTTCTGACTTTTTCCAGTGCTCTAAATCCAATAGAAAACCCCGATCTGATCCAAAACACTGCATAAAGATGCTCAAGGATTGAAAACCTTGAGGGACCCCAAACGAGCTCTGCACTGTATTCCTCTAAAAAAGCTAAGAAGGGGCTGCAAATCGAGGCTCTGATACCATGTTAAAAACCAAGATCTAATTGCAAACCAAAAAAATCACCTTCCATAGAAGAGGAAAATGAAAAAGCAGAGATTTGCAAAAAATGTGTAAATTGATATATTCAAAGTACAAAATATTACAAAAGATAATTTTTTTTATAAAAGCAAAGATGCATAAACCTAATCTTATCTTGAGCAACAAGATAGCTTAACAAGATAATGATCAAACCTATAACATAAGAATTAAATAAAGCCTAAGTAAACTTATGCAATTGTAATTAAATATTAATTAAACCAACAACATGTGTACTCAAATCCTTATATACATTAAACTTTCATAAACATAGTTTATGATAGCATGTTTCTCATGTCATAGAAAGTGGTAGGGAAGCACTTGAGACTTTCGTCATGTCACCTCAAAACAAGGCATATATTTTATTCATTTATTCTAACAATGCAAGAAAATGTGTATTGCATCATCGCATACTTCTTTTCGTGAGGTTTGTTTATTTCTTTTCAATCAAAGCTGGTGTGACTAAGTCACAAATTGTACTATAAAGTAATTCATTAAAAATTGATATATTTATTTCCAATTTACTTGTAATTGGCTACTTTTGAACCATTTATACTTGTCTCCATTTTATTTTACTACTGCTAACCTAAAAACCACATGCATACTAAAACTTTAATTTGCAAATTATGGACTAAATAGTAATTATAAAAAGTATTGAATATTAAACATCTTTGTTTCTTCAAAAATATGTGATACCCAAAGTTATTAACAATACTTTTTTATGGAATATTAGTAATTAAACACATGGGTAATAACTCTTTAAAAAATGGCAATCCTTTAATGTTCCATACTTTTCATAAATATTATTTAGTCCACAGCTTCAACTCTCCGATGTATTTGTATGCATATGTATCTTAACATCATTAAATAATAATGAATTAATTGATTGAATATCCTAGACAAAAAGATCAAATATACATGTGCATCTAGGGCTAATAAATATAAAACTAAAATAGAGATAAAATTATCTCATACCATAAATTTTGGGGACAAATTATTGTTGTTAGAAAAAATAAATATTTAAAAATTTATATTTCCTTTAATTTTTTAGTTATCATTTTTTAAGAATAAATTTATTAAAAAATTGTATTTCTTGAGAATTAGTTTACTATATTCTTAACATTATTGATTAAAATCAATTTTTAATAACTATTGTAACTAAAATTATTAAATATTACATATTAATAAAAAAAAAAAGGTTATTGATGATTACTTGCTTAAAATTAAAATTAATGGATACATTGTAGCTAATAAGATTCATTCAACATGCCCTACGGTTTTATTTTACATTTTTACTAATCAATTTTCAACTAGTAATTTTCTATGTGGAGAGGCAGAGATGGATTTCTCGTTTTTTGGAAAAGGTTTGTAATGTCACACCCATAGCCAATGAGATATGATCTAACCTCACGTTACTTCCTATTGACTTATTCAATCAAACAATTGCAAATATTTTTGGCTTTTTATATATCACATTTCATTCCAAAAAATTGTTCCCTCCTTCCTACCCACTGAATATCCATTTGTGGTGGACCCCTATCGACTGATTGTTGCATGACTGTGCATGGGATGCTAGTATAGTTTGAATAAATACTTATAATTATATAATAATATTAATTAAAAACCCAAAAATGTTAACAACGAACGAGGAGCAGATATTGATATTCGATCATTTTTAAACTTGAGAGACCACCTCTTAAACATCTTAGAACACAGGTCATCTTAGATGGTGGTCTTTATTTTGTAGTATCAATACAAAGAGCAAATTTAATGAGGTGGTTTGAATGTGAACCTTCCCTAAAATAAACAGAAATCTAGTCAAAGAAAAGATACGACTTCCAAATGAAGTAATTCAGGAGAGCGAGAGCTCTGAAGACTTTTGTACTGAAATTCTCTCATAAACTTGCAATGCAAACAGAACAGCCTACGTGCTATAATCTCTATACTTATAACGAACGTTTCTTGAGCTCATGTTGTTGTAGTAGTTTTGGTGGTAATGGGACTGCTGATTCCTTGGCGTTTGGAAGGAATCAAAACTAATATCACACTGGTCACAACACTCACAACAACAGGGAGAGCCTTATACATCTTCTTTATATTGCTTTCAGCAGAGGGATGCAAACACTGTACAACGTTTTGGTCTGTGAGGGCCATCACAGTAAACACCAGAACCGCCAAAGCTGTATGGAACAGATCCTTCAGTGTGAGCTTATCATTTGATTCATTAGAAGGATTGACTTTACTACTAGTGGCTAAACCATTAAAGGTAGCAATCCCATGGTACACTTTGCCAGTGGAAGTATCTGTGAAGGTGTCTACCAATGACAAAATAAAACATGCAATCCCAAGAATGCCCACAGCTATTCCAACCAGAACCTTGTTGGATGTTTGACAGTCTCCATTGTTGGATAGAAGGTTAGAGAGAGCCTGAAATACAAACAATATTCCAGTGGGTAATATCTTTGCAATGCTTGATGCAGAGGATAATGTGGAATTCACAACCTTGGTAGTTGTTGTGTCGCTTGAAGATGTAGCAGATTCTGTCTTTCCTTCCTTGATGGATTTCACGTTGCTATCAGATTGCCCCATTCTTCATGTTCTTACTAAACTACTGACGCTGAAATTCACTAGAAAAGAAGTTCAATTTATTTATCTGTGCTTGTAAAGCAAAGGTTTGAAATTATATAATGGTGTGGGAAATGGAATGATCTGTTATGTAATCCCTATTGCACAACCAGCAGGGCGTCAACTTTGACTGATTATTTCTAAAATTTGGCCTTTCTTTGCATTCGTGATTTTGAAAGGGCGTTAGGAAAGATTCGTTGAAATATCTTTCCAGGCAGAAGAGCAGTTGGCGCTTGCTTTCAATCCTAGTATTTCCAATTTATGTTTATTGCCAATAAATATAGCACATGTTTTGTCACTGAGATAGATAATGGAATTTATTCACGCCGCTCAGACTATTAGTCAGGAGACATGGGTAATGCCGCCCAGCTCAATCTTGTGGCTTTTAGTGATCTATATTCAATTTCAAATGAAAAAGTAATTTATATTATGTTTTATTTTTGTTGGACATATCCAATTTCAAATGTATAACTATTTGATAGTATTTATTTTTTTTAATTTTTTTTTGACATATTCGATATTTGAAAGTTTTATTTAATATGTTATTAAAAAAAATATTCATATTGAATTTAAATGTATAGGGAATCATTTTATTGTAATATATAAAGTTGATAAAATTGGTCAAGCTTTAAGGGAAAATATTTGATTTTTAATTGTATGTCATTTTTCATTTTTTTTCTTTCGTATTGAAATAATGAGAATCATTGTGTCATCATTTTTTCAAATATTCTAAAGAATAGAATGTAGGAGGATCTATATTTTGATTGTCTTATTATAGATAGCAAAAGTGGTTCAAAACACATCATCTTCAAAACTAATTCAAAGGTCTTCCCAAGCACACACAATAATAGCAAGAATCATTAACTTTGCATATCAATATCATATGAATCTAGTAGTTTTAAAATACAACAATATCAAGTATGAATAATATTATGAAAATGTTTGCATACTACAACAATATCAAGTATGAATAATATTATGAAAATATTTACATACTAGGGCTTCTCTTTATCACCTATTATAAACTCAAGTAGCTATTCTTAAAAGAATAACATCAAGTACCATAAGACATAGAATACTAGACACTTTATGATACGTTTGCTCACTCTTATTATTCTATACAATTCCATGTAGTACAATTGTGTAAATTATAATACTATACATGGTAAAAAAAAAATTTAAAGTTTTCTTTAGGTTACCAATCATATTCTTTGTTACCATTGCATTGTATTGTTTCAAATTATTTTTACAAGTCATAAATTTTCTAATTAGCCGATAGGCTATTATACGGGGGAACCCCACCGGCATTTCCCCCAGTTTAACGCCGATGGGAATCCCACGAAATTTCTTCAGCCAACAATTCTCTCCACCGACACTACCTGGCCCGTCCATCTCGTTAGCTCTTGAACCGAGGAAGGATGAAATGACGCCAAGTACGGAATGGCCTGTTCGCTGGTGACCCACGTCCTCCCTTCCATGCACAACATCTTGCATTTATCACATGTTGTTCTCATTCTATAATTCCTATGCAAAGGAGATTCCTTTTGAATCGTTATTTATTATAGGTTGGGTTCAAAGCACTGCCTTCCCACAGCCTACGATGACTACTTCTTGATGCTGCAATGGTTGTATTCTAGATCGGAATATCTAGGCATAAATTGGCTTTACCAAATCTGGTTTGATAGGCCACAAAGATATTTCTAGCCACTTAGCTTACAATTTCTCCTTGCCTTGAATAGCATGCCTCTTGAGTTTCCTCCTCGTCACAAAAGAAATAACTGAGACCTTACCAATCTAACTATGCCTCAAATGTAATAAGAATTGAAAATGGCAAAAATACTACATCCGACTTTGGGTGTCGGCTTGACCGACTGTTTCTGCGCACTGGATCCTCCCCTCGTCCACACAAAGAAAAAGACATAGGCAACTAGTACAGCCATGGCCATGGTCAAAATCATCAAAATTTGTGAATTCTCTATCAGAACCAAAGTCGAGCCCGACATAGCTCCCAGATTTCCTCCCTTGCCATTCAGCAATAGCGCCTGGATAAATATTAAAACCTCTGAAATCAATATAAATATAAAAATCAAAACAAGCTTCTGCAACCCAAACTAATTCCAGATAGAGGATAACTAGAAAAATAAAGAAAACTTTCAACTGTTGTGTAATAACCCGCCTATTAAAGTAGTCTTCTCGGAGTTTAGAAACAGTTGGCATCTTGGGGATGGGACATGTAATTTCAAGCTTTGCATTAAATTGACTAGGTGTAAATCATTCAATTCTCACTTTGCACGATGTGGAGGTGTTAGATTACTATGAATGCATTATATTTGGTCCAAATAATGATATTTCCTCTACATTTACTTTTCCCATCTGTCATTGGGATTTTCCCAAATTTAGTCTGACATAGAATTAACATGAATGGGCGTGAAATTAGGTGCCACTCTAGAACAGTACTCACGGAGGTAAAAGCACAAAGTTGTGTCACACTTTCAGGCAACTTATCAGCACAACTGAATTTAAGTATTTCTAACTAAAAATCAATTTTGGTCAAACATATGATGTAGTAAGATTCATTCTAGCTAAGTTAGATACTTCCACAACTTTTTCAACTAAAATTATTGGCTAAAAATACATGGAGCACCATTTTGAGTCCAATTTACCAAAAAAATAAAATTATTTCAAAAACTTGAGGTTTCAATAAATCTTGCTAATGTAAATAACATTTTTTTAAAAGTATAAAAATACCCTTTTGTAGATCCATAAGTGTAGTTTTCAAAAATATATTTATTTCACTAGTTTAATTATTATTTTTATTTTATTTTTATTTTGTACTAAAAGTAGGTTATCGGCACAAAATATTAGGTTAATTACCATGCCAAGGAAAAATAATAAAACTTATTTAGAAAAATTGAAAAAAATATGATGCACTAGATAAAAGAATCTATTTCAAGATGGTATAGTTTTTCTTCCATTTTAGATAAATATTTAATATGAAAGTTGACGTCCGATGGAAACAACTGTTTTTTGATTCACGCACATTTTAATATTTATTTAAAATTATATACTTATCAAAATTAGAAATAAATATATCCATGCACTAAAGTTTCAAGTTATAAATACACACAAAAAAAATTGAAAGAAAAATAATAAAATTTACTATAAAAGGTTTGATGTCCCATGCAACTTCATTTTTCAGCATTTTATCAACAACTTAATTATAGTGTTAATTTATAAAAAACTAGTTTAAAATAATTTTTCAATTGTTTTCAAAAAAAAAACATAAAATATACTAAAAAAATACATATTTTACTAGTTTACATCATTTCAAATTCAGAAACATATATGCCACTTTTAGTGATTCAAGTTTAAAAGTTGGATCAACATTGGTTCGTTTCCTTTATAAAAGTGTGATACTGACTTTGTGCTTTACTCACAATACTCAAGGTGAAAGCAAAACATTATATGATATACCACAATACTCACAATACAAGTGTGATTCCGATATTCTAACCACTCTCGCATTTGCACACAGATAAACGAAAAAAGCCAACTCCAATAACATAATTAATTATACAGTTTTGATATATGTTAATGTGTGGATGTTCTTAGGTGTCAAGATGGGAATGGTGGCATAGAGATGAGTATATGTAAGATATTAGTGTCTACAATCATATATTTCACTTCAATAATAATTAAATCAAATTTAGTTAACTATCACAAGGAATAACATTCATCAGTTCATTCAAGATTGTGATTTTATTTTTCTATAATATGTAAAATGCTCTCTTTTACCTTTGACAAACTCAAGTTCAATACACCAATCTTTGTTATTTAATTTTCTAATAGATATTCTTGATTGTGTTGTAATTTCTAATGCATTTATTTATTGAATTTACATTCTTAAATCAATAAATTGTTTCATGATTTTTTATAAGATTTCTCTATTATTTTAAATAATAATTTATATAATAAACACAAAATAATCTTATGAAATAATATAATAAATTTTTAATAAAAATAAAATTTATATAATAAATAAAATAACTATTTAACTACAAAATAACTTATATATACTAAAAAATAAATAAATAAAATAATTTATATAATAACTAAAATAAATAATAATTTATATAATAAATAAAATAAAATAA
>VDFB02281492.1:947002154-947250262 GCA_007258455.2 Sequoia sempervirens
TACACATGATATACAATTCTGAAATTGACCATGTATTGGAAACGTCCCTTCATCATAAGGATTCTGAAGGCACTCTATCACGATGTGCGCACAGAGACAAAGTTAACTTCGATATCGACAAAGCAAATCAGGAATGCCAAAAGCTACATTCAAGTGCATGTATCTTAGCAAAGAAACTTTTTTAGGCAGGATACTGATGGCACATTATGACAGAAGCATCTACATCGACACCACTAGGTGGGTTAGCATGAATCTTTCAGAAAAATCAAAAAATATAAAAATTCCAAAAAAAAAAAATTCAGGAAAGGGATTGGAAACAGTAAAGAGAAAAAATGTCCTCTAGTGAAAACCACTATGGTGGTGCTTTGGGCAAGACCATGATGAAAACCTGGAAAATAGGCATCATGTGTAGAATCGAGCATCTACGTGCGCCAGTTCAGGTGAAAGCATCTCATCCCATCTGTAATAAATCTAGCATTCCATCCATCTTATGCATAATAAATCCATTTCATCCATGAACCATATATACAATCCATTTTTATCCACTACGTCCATAGTCCAAGTTATCTTGATATTGATGAAATTTTGGGGCACACTTTACACTTGCTTATTGTAAACATCTTGACATGGGTCATTTTCATTAATCCTATCCTATCCACCATTATCTGAGCCATGAAGCATTATCCAAATGAGCATTCTTTATCTAAACACCTTATCTTATCACAAGATAATCCTTGGAATCCTTTGCATGCTTGCCATATCCATCCACTCATACACCTATCCAAGCATCCATCCATGGCATTCCATACATTGCTAGATATTGGGGAAAGATATTTACATCTTTCTTTTAGAATAAATCTTGATCTATATCCTCCAACTTATGTGGCAATCCGAACATTGGAAAATGTTAAACCAAATTGGTCAAACCACTTGTGAGCAAAAATCCAAATCACTAGCCCATGGCATATTTTGACAAGAAGGTGTTCCTTATCAAGCTTTATCTTTCATCAAACATCAATCCAAACAATCAATATCAGTCGCATCTAACACACCCTTCAAACATCACATCAAATCATTCGAACAAATTTTGTTCTAAATCAAGCCTCATCAATCCTGATCAATTGAATCTAATCAATCCATCATTATCTTAGGGATATCTTTCCCAATCCTTGTGTTTATTAACACTATCCTTGCGTTGTTGTGCATCTTCAACAATGTTATGATCATCAATCCTAATCAATCCTGATCAATAAACCTTAGCTTGGTTTTCAAAAAAATCCCAAACAGAGAACTGATTTCATCACACATGTCCATATCCAAAACGTCAAAATCATGCAAAAATCCAAAAACATCCAAAACATATCAAAATCCAAAAACAAATTGAAAATTCAGAAAACATCAAAAACATGGATTCTAAACTATGTTGTCTCTGAGCTTAAATGTAGGAAAGGCTAAACTTTGATTAGCCCTTAAGACATCAAAATCCAAAAAAATTCAAACAAACACAAAATCCAAAAACATTCAAAAAACATCAAAATCCAAAAAAATTCAAAAAATACAAATCCAAAATCATTCATAAAATCTCAAAAAACACAAAAACATTTGAAAAATAAAATATCAAAACATTTGAAAATCTCAAAAAATACCAAAAATAGCCTCAAAATATTGCAAAACGTCAAAAACATCCAAATATTTGAAAAATCCATTCGTCCCATTTCGCTTTCACCCGCGATAATCAATCATCCATAATAAAGTGATCGTCACCTTCATCCTTTGGCAAAAAAAATAGAAACAATCACAACAATTAGCAAAATCAAACTTCAAATGCAAAATCAAAAGCGAAGCAAAAGCAAACTTCAAATGCAAAAATCAAAATCGAAGCAACAAACTGTTACACGCAAAATCAAACATGTCAATCAACCTTATATCAAAAGCCTATCAATCAACTTATCAAACCATCATCATCCTATACAATGCATGTCCTAGGATATATCGTTCCGACAATGGGCATCATTTTGGATATCACTTGGATTCTTATCCTATGAAAACAGATCCATTTGGCTGAAGGTATGAAGAACATTTGGCTTGTTTGTGTACTTGATCTTTTCTTTTGATTTATCTTATTGTGCTCATTCCACAGACCTCTTGATGATATTCGAATGAAGGGATTTAGAGAGATAGGAATGGGGCAACGATCATTATCCTTTTGTCTGCTATGCTTGTTGGACATTCTTGTAAAATAACTTGGCGAATACTTTCTTTGTTAGATATGTATAGAGGATGTTTTGGATAGCTTTTTGACTATTGCATTGATTGGTTATACCTTTTTTGTGTTTTGGTCCAAGGTGTTTGAAACTTCTAAAGTGCATCCTAGTAAGGTTTTCATATGTCAAGTGTGAGCAAGAATACTCCTATCTGTTTGTCAAGTCAAATTCCATTGCACTAGGTACAATGCCATCCTGGTCCTTTATACCTTGATGCATCATGCTTAGGCATGTTATCAAACATAAGGTAAGTAGCCCTCTTAAAATCCCAATCTTTCATAAGCAAATCATCCATCTATCATCATCATTTCTTGTCATCATCTCTCATAAAGTTGGCCTATTGGATCCTCTTGTCATCATGTAATGTCTTGTTTTTCGCACTAACATCATGTCATGAATAATTAATCATCATCACCAGTGCACCCATCCTACATCCACAAACCATCAGTATTTTGCATATCATCCCACGTGCATGTTCATCATCATAATATAGATCTGTTAGTCTAAGCATCTCATAAATCACATATTTGCATTAAACATCCATTGCATAATCACAGCATATCAAATCATCAATCTCATCCATCTCACATCATATCATTATTTAAGTTTTTTAAGATAATATAGATTTGTTATTCTAAGCATCTTAAAACCATCCATTTTGAACTTCTTTATCATGAGATCAACCCTCATATTGAATCTTTTTGCTTGATCTCTCGAGGGGTCAATGTACCAATGTACTTCTTTCCACTGGGCCAACCGAAAAAATAAAAAAAATTTAAATTTTGATCGCTGAAAGTTTATTCTTTGAATAACTCCACATGCTAATAATGTAATCAAAGCAACAAAGATTTAGATAGATAAATTGAAAGAATATAATAAAAAATGGAAAAAATTATATCTCATAGTGGATTGGTGCTATTGTGGAAAATAGCCCTTTCCCAATCCTTGATAGATAAGCTAAATGATGAAATGCCTTGAAGATGGAGTGATTGTGGGAAAAATCAGTTCTCTTGAAGAGAGTGACTTTACATGAATGATTGTGGAGTTGTGGAGGATTTGATAAAAAATAAAGCCTTTCATTTATAGATTATTTTGATGAGAGAAATATCCAAATGGATGAATGTGGAACAAAGATTTAGCCAATGAGAAGAGGCCACTTGAAAACTTGTGATATGCTTGAGGATGAGCACATTTTGGCCAATGTGCCCAAGAGAGAGAGATTCAAATTTGAATTTGAGAGATAAATGTTGAGTTTGACTTTGACAAGGGACATGTAAGAGACATGTAAGGCCTCATAAATGCTTTGTTGGGTGTACATGTCGACTTGTTTTTGAATTCAAACTTGAGGGAATATTCCTCAAAGATGCCATGTTGATGGAAAATGCTGATTTTATAAATCAATAAATTGATTTATTGGTGCAATTGGGAAAAGCTAGAGGATGTTGATTGTTGGTTTTGTTTTAAAATACTAATCATGCTTTATGTGTGTTAGTATTTTAACCAAAATGCATATTTTCACATCCACACATTGTGGTAGAAAACTCGATGCACATTTAATGTAAGAGTTTCTTTAAGTGCACATTACAATGCATCAAATTCAATCTCAAAAGCTTGGTGAAATCTAGGAAAGACAAGCACTAATCCTTATCATAGTCAGGACTCACTTTGAATGGGCCAAACACCCTGTACTGGGTATCCATATTTTTTATTTTGTCTCCTTGATCAAAATGCTACTTTCTCAGATGAATCAGATGTTTAGATCTAGGAAAGTTGTCAATCTGTGTTTATAAACTATATATGATGTCTATAGGAATTTTGACCTGTTACCAAATTTCATATCGTAACTACAATTTGGAAAGGGAAAGTGTTTATGGTTTTCGTAAGGGGAGTTCTAGCACACATTTTGTGATTAGAGGTATGTTCTCTATTCTGCATTCTAAGTGATTAGTTCATCAATTTGATAGCTAATTTTTAATTTATTTTGAAAAATAGCAGTTGCTCAAAACGTTCATTCCTAGATATTGAGCTAATCCTCTACTTCATTGTTGCAACACTTCTCCTTCCAATTAACAACATCAATTTTTCACAAGAAAATTATTACTAGCTTTGAAATCCACTTGAACTCACTTGGTCAATGCTCTTGACCTGTATAAGTTAACTAATTGTTATAGTTAAATTTAGAGTGATGTAATAGTTTAATCTATTCCATGTTGTATGCTTTTATTGTCGGAAAAGATATTTAAAAGAACTACAGAGCTATAGCTTTGTTAAGACTTTGCAAGGAAGAACACGCTCACAAAGAACTAGAAGCAATAAATGTTAGTGAAGAGATAATTCAAGTATTGGATACAGTGTGTAGAAAAAAATGGCTTCTAATGATGGTGAAGAGAAATTTATTGGTACCACTCATCTCATTGTCAAGACACTTTGAACTACAAATAGCATGACTGAAGACATGATTCATATTTTCTCCAAGTTTGATCATCGTTTCTCAAGCCTAGGTGAGAATTTCTCATGGAAAAATGCAAAGTCTTGCACCTCCGAAGGTGAGAATTTCTCAAGGAAAAATAGAGGGAAAATGATGATTTGGGCAGGCAAAGGAGGAAAATCCTTTTCGTATCTTGAGGTAATAGATCATTTGTAGAGGATGATAAAAATCATTAAACATGGTGCCAAATGATGAGAAGGTTTTGATTTCATTTGATTGGGCATAGAACATCCTTCAGCAAGCCATGTCTTGTTTGGAGGAAAAGTTTAGGTTGCTTTTAGAAGAGTATAGTGAGTTGGTTGATCCTGACTGGCTTTTTTATCTGATTTCTCAGCCTTGTTTGAGTACCTCAATCAATGATGATAATACTTCTCACACATTTGTTGAGATGAAGGAGATGAAGATGATGTTCCCATTGCTCAACCAATAGCTAATTTGAATTTCACTATCGATATGTTGCCTTTGGAGGTTGTTCTTGATCTTAATGATATTCCTAAGCATATGGTGGAAGAAGGGTATGTGGCAAAGTGTTGCCATGTTTATGATGACATAAGATGGGTTTTTCTTGAGGAAAGTATAGTTAGATTGGGTTTTGAAAAGTTTTACATGTGTTTTTTAGGAGTGAGTGCAAACTCTGTGAGAGAGTCTTTGCAGGTATACCTTCTCTTTCAGATACTTGCTTTGTAGAGATTTCCAAAAGAGTGCTTGCTTTGTAGAGCTTTCCAGAAGAGTCATAGGTCTCCCAAAAAACTTTTTAATGTTGGACATGTATGGAACTTTGTGTGACCTTCTTCTTGAAATAATTGTTGTATTTTTTGGTGAAGCTTGTTCTGAGATAAGATCAGAAGCATCTGCAATTTGGTTGCAATTATTGGAAGCAACATGGGCAATCTTTGTGGAATTTGAGAATGCTCAATGCAATGAGATTCTACAAAAAATCCTATACCTATAAGTGCCTTGCGTCCTCTTACATCTTATGTAATGAATTACATGAGGTTTACATGTGATTATAAAGAAACTCTTGAGCATTTTCTAGGAGATGGAAGGGTTGAAGATACTAGAATGCATGATCGTTCTGCCAGTTTCTCCCTTGATGATTGCAAGAATAGTGGGGATGAGTTCTCATCGTGATCCATCCAAATCATTTGGATTATTGAACTTCTATAAGACAATCTCGATGCAAATTCTAAATTGTACAAGGATCCTTCTTTTCCTTACTTTTTTTTTATGAGAAATGTTTCTATGGCAGTGTTAAAGGAAAGGTTCAAAAATTTCAATGACTTGTTTGAACAAATTCATAAAGTAAAGTCTTCTTGGACTATTAGAGTATGTATTTCAATTGTTGAGATGGTAATTCTAGCTTATCCCTCTTTTCATTAAAATCAGCAAATTGTTCTACACTTTGCTTATTCTTCATCACCCTTTTTTGGCAATGATGAGTGTACTAAGTAATTGAGCAAAGATTCTTCTCTCTATTAAAAGCTTACAGTACATTGGGTTCCACTATCAAACTATAAAATTTAGGAGATCGAATAATTGTATTTAGAGTCTTAGAGACTTGGACTAAACATGCAAATTGATGTCCACCATTATTTACTTTTCAACATCTACTTTTCCAAATTTATGGAAAATAATAGCTTTCCTATACACATTACATAAGGTATCCTTTTGTTGTAGGAAATTGAAATAAATATTTGAAGTATCCTTTTTGTTGCAGCTAACCTGTTCAAATTTTTTTGCAACATTTGTGATTTAAGATGACTATTATAGGTGTTTCACTCTATTGCATAATTTTTAACATTTTTGCTTAGTTATATTTTATAATGTTTGTTCACAAAAATTGGTGCTATGTCCATTGTAGAACTCGATAGACATGTACAACTAGATTTTTCTCAACATCATAGTGTCCATCTACTATTGTGAGGGGCTTTAAGAAGAAGCAAGAGGGTGACTATACGTTCCATGATACATTTTTTTATTTTTTGTAATATTCTATCAAAATCATCACTACACAAGAAGCAAGAGAGTGACTATATGTTCCATGATACATTTTTTAATTTTTGTAATATTTTATCAAAATCATCACTACATTAAGAATTGTGAACAAATTGGACAACTTCTTAATTGTGGATCGAGTTTCATAGTTGTCCAAATTCTATCACCTTCCAGAGTTCTTTATATGCAATAGATATTCTGTCCCATGGCATTATGCTAGGAAAAATTCAGCTGGAAACAAAAAATTATGTACAAAATACTATCCACTCAAGGAATTTATTTGAAAGCTTTTATAAATGAGATGTATTGCCAAATTTTGTTATTGCCACAATAAATAGGAAATAATAGAACTTTCTCTATTTACTTTTGTATATAAATATTATGCATTTAGTTCATTTGGAAAATAAAAAATCCATTATATTCTATGTTATAAAATTCTCTCTCAAGAACCTAAACGCTCTCTCAGAATGTCAAGGCATGCAGAAGATGTCTATCTTCTTTACTATAACTTGAGGTGAACAACAACATTGATAGGATGATCAACAATATAGAATAGCATGCAAAAAACATCTAGGCAATCAACTCTCCTTTTGTTAGAGAATTCCTACGAAGGATTTTAGAGATTGTGCAGGAGCAAGACTAGCATAATCCATACTGCATGTGCCAAGCCACTAGAGAGGAAAGTTGGTTTCTTGTGGTAAGCTGATGAATTGGTCTATGCCAAGTGAATCAATTCATGGTTGTAGAGGTGGAGCTCCAACTTTGCTCCAATAAGAAACCACAAGGAAATTCACCCCTCCCTTCACAGTGAGTTTTTCTTACAAGGCAAACAAATGCCCTCTGCTTGCAATCTTATTACTCTTTATAGAACTCTCACAATAATCTATATTACCATGATACTTTGTGTCATTTCAGAGTTATTTAATTCCAAGGAAACATGCTAGAATGATATAAACCAACACCACTAACCATATAATCTAATGGTTCATTTGTCACTTCACTATTTTTAGTGATGATAGAGGGAAATACTATCATTGTTTCCTAACTTTGTACATAGCCTCTTTTCACTATTGGCTCCAAATAAAATAATTGTAGATCGAAAGCTCTTAGACTCATGGATATGTTGATGCCTTGGCAATTGCCTATTTTGGCTTTCTAGGCATTCCTCTTTGTAGCATTTGCTTCTATGTCTAATACAATATCCATTTCTCATAGAAAAAATTCAAGAAGGTAATAAGTATGTAGAAAACCAATGACCAACCTAACTACAAGATCCATCAATTTACATGTAAAAAATACAAGTTCTAAAAATTTTAAATTTAAAGATTTTTTCACTAAAAAAATACATAGGAATCTTAATGGGAAAGGTTATGAGGCTTTTACTACATAATAGTAGCAAATAAAATGGAACTGTGTAAACACAAATAAAGGAATTACTGTATTCAATATGCAAAAAAATGTGATTGAAAAGATGTCGCTAAAGTTGTGAAACTCCAACACTTTCACAAATTGTGGTAGAGAAGTGCTTTATCAAATGCATCACTTAGACAACTTCAAGTTTAGTTAAATTTTAAGTTAAGCTACCATTAAAAATTCATATAAAAATCTCCCTCTTAGTAGAAGTGGAATGAAGTAGGTATGTAAGGAGGTAGAGGTGATTTTAAATGGGCATATGTTTAGCAATGAAATTCTAAATAAGAGAAAAAAAATTACATGTACTCTGCCCAAATTTACAAAGGCAACAATGACTTAAGGAAAGTTCTGGCAATGCTAATTTGACCCAAAAATTGAACTATGTAAAGAGAGATTTTCCTTTCAAGCATAACACTTAGTTCATCTAAATTGTTTGCTTTTTATGATAATAAGACAAAAATTTATGGACGTAATCAAAGTGTGGAAGCATGGATAAGGCATGTAAACTGTGAACTATTTGACAAAATGCCTCAAAGAAATATGCTCTATGGATTGCAATGGTTTTAGGATATGGAAAAATTGAATTTGTGTGTAAAGCCTTAGTAACTTTCAAGCAAACACACTTGACAGATGTAAAGCAAAATTCCAAAACCTTTGCTAGAAACTTCCATGCTTGTGCTAAAGGGAGCCTTGGAATAGGATATGGAACAACCTCCCTCCATACATGTAAAATAAGGGAGTATAGACAAGGCATGAAAATTGCTTGATATAATCCTCAAATAACTCTTGGTGTTAAAGCTAGATTGTGTATGGGGGTGAATTATCAACTATAAAAGGAAAGCATATTATGAATTTGGAATTATGGCCTATGTTACCAGTAATGGGAAATTTCCAAGAACTAGAAGATGGAAAATGGGACATAAATGAATCATGGAAAGGTTTCTAAATTATCTGGAAGAAGCATCTTCCTAACTGGGCTAAACTCGGACTCTCTGGAAATAGTCAAATGATTCACAAAACTTGTCTATTCATTGGGCAATCGTATTTTCTTAAAAGTTACTAAAGCCCTATCAACAAATTGGAGAAGTGAAAGGTCAATATAGTGAGGAAGAGTTCATTTTAATAAAGATAATCTAAAACCCTCGTTGAACCCTTTTACTAAACCTGCATTTTCTTGAAAGGTTCATTTTAATAAACATAATCTAAAACCCTCATCAAATCCTTTTTAGGTTGCAGTGCACAAAATTGGACAAGTGAAAGGTCAATACAGTGAGGAAGTGAAAGGTCAATACAATGAGGAAGAGTTTGGAGGAGTGGTAAGAAATTTGCAAAGTTTGGAGGAGCCAAAAAAAATCCCAAAAAGCTATTGCAAAATAGCTACGCACTTGAATATAATTGTAGAATTTGTATGAAGCCCAGACTAATGATTCAAAACTCGCGTGGACATGAACAGAGAAATATTTTTTAGTCAAAACAAGATTAATATAAATTGTAAAGAGGAAAATGAAAACAGGGCAATGGACTTACCTCAAGATGCAAGTGAAATTGTGCAAGGCAACGAACTGTTGAAATATTGTTCAAATTAGATATTCTATAGAAGCCATAAGTCTGGAACATGTCAATACTAGCATGAAAGAGTGGCAAAAACTGGTGAATGGCTGAGAATCCTTTCATCGTAGTCTGCATCTCTCCCACAATCTACACCGTTGAGAGTAAAAAAGATTTTGAAAACTTCAGCAAGGGAAATATTGTTCAAATCAGATATTCTATAGAAACCCTAAGTCAAGAATGTGTCAATAGCAGCATAAAAGAGTGGCAAAAAAAGGTGAACGACTGAGACTCCTTTCATCGTAGTTTTCATCTCTACCGCAATTCGCACCATTGAGGGTAAAAAAGAGTTTGGAAACTTCAACAAGGGAACGCCTTGGACGTAAATATGTAAAACCAAATAAAGGAGAAATTGGAGAGAAAATGGTGCATCGGAAAAGATCTTTTCATTCTTTTTATATGTTTTTTTTCTTTTATAAAATGCATTGTTCATTCAAATTAAAAAATTATATCTTTGGCTATCAAAGGTTTGTCAAATTCAGCATTCGAATATTTAATAGTCACCATTTTGTAATCATTTCGCTCACAAAATTACTGAATATGTAATTTAGACTTTCACATTAGTTTGTTAATTTATTCTATAAATTAAATCACATGTTATATTTGTGTTCTCTTAACCATTTTTGTTAGTAGATTAATTTCTTTCTTTCTAGTTTGCATCTAAAGCCTTTATTTGCAAATCTAAAATTCTCAAACCTCTTACAATTTAATGAATATGCAAATTTATCTTTTCATTATTGTATATATGTTTATCCCATTTTATATTTTGAATCCTATGCACAATAAGCCATACATAAATAAGAGGGTTTTATAATCAACATTTCACCATTTTAATTATGATTTTATTTCAATTTTCTTCTTCCCTTTTTTCATAAATTTAAAGTAAATTCATAGTCTAAGATCCTATCAAGAGGAGGCTTCTAAAATCCTAGAGGTTGTTTTTTAAATCACATTCCACATTTACAAAGCTTACCATGATGATATGGGTTTCTATTTATGTGCAAATTTGAATGTCACTAGTTCCTTTCTTCCTTTTCTCCCTCATGGTTATACATCTCTTTTAGTTTCCTATTTAAATTATTGTTTATGGTGACTACCAAATAGTAGGCCTCTTCTAATATCTAGATATTCCACATACTTATCTCCTCTTTGATTGACTCTCTCATCACATTAATGTAATTCACCACTATATGAGCCCCCTCTTGAAGATTCCATGACATTGTTATCAATTGGTAGTACTCATTACAACTATTTTTTGTCATGTTCCTCTATAGTGAACTATGTAACTCCTTTAGTAGTTTCAACTAATAGTTGGCTAGGATAAATAACGAATTCACCTTCTCCACCATTTTATCCCACTTTCCAATTCTCGTCTTCTCTTTTTGGTTCCTTTCTAAATTAACATATTTTTACCAAATTGTAGTAGGACCTTTTAAAATTCACTCTCTATGTCTTGACCTCCTCATACTTAAAATACTCTTTCAACTCAACGATCCAATATATAAGCTCCTTAGGATCCAAATTTTTAAAATAATTCAAAATTCCCATTTTTCCTCTTATTGATTTCAATTATGACCTTCAACATCTTCTCTTCCTTGTCCTCCTTGCTTGCACTATATTCTATAGGATCTACCTCCAATTCCTCATCTCTCCTTAGCACTAGATTTGGGGTTTATCTAGTAGTCTTTCTCAAATGTATCCATCTAATTCTATGTATCTTTTAACATTTCATACGTATCCTCCACTTTATTTAGCATGTTGAAAACACCTCACCCTTTATTTAATGATATTTGGGCTTGATTAAAGATACCTTAGGGTTAGCGATCTATCCATATTCATCACTTTTAAATGGCCTAATACTTGAAACTTTTATTTACAAACATTAGTCCCCCAACTTGAAAAATCTTATTTAGTTCTTGCATAGTAATAGATTATTGCAATGCAATTCCTCTTATTTTACATCAATACTCTCCACCCCTTTTTATCAAAACTAATATAAAAAACAAATGAACTAGGTGCACTCACATACACTCCAAATCTAATGTGTGATCCACCTCACTCTAATAAAATCTTATGTAGTCATAGTAGGAGGTTCTATTCAAGGACTATATATCCATCTAACCAAAAAAACTAAAAAAAAAAATGCATAACTCAATGACGCAAGATGTAACCTAAGAAAACTCTCAAAGAGGGAAAAACAAACCTCTAGAATATTTGACTTCATGACTAAATTTTGACTCATAATGGGATACTTATATGCTAGGCTATATATTCAATTCAATACACTTATGATGACATTTCAAACATAAGTACACCACATAATAGCCCTATATTTATATATTTTTCTAATGAAATCCACTATGCCACAATGTGATTTCACTCAAGATAGCACTCTATATCATATTCTTTGTTCTTGAATCATAATATTCACCTCATAGTCCCATTTGGATCACATTCCACCTCTATGATCTCATATTTAATTTATATATTTTTCTAATGGAATCCACTATGTCACATTGTGATTTCGCTCTAGATTGCACTCTATATCATACATTTTTTTGTAACTCACAATGTTCACCTCATAGTCTCACTTGGCTCCCATTCCACCTCTATGATATTTTATTGACCTATTTCTTCTATAATTCTTCACTTCCTCTTCTTAATCCATAAGACAACATATATAGCATCTACATAATTTCCAACTAATCTCCTTTACCTACAAGATGGAGCAAATCCCAATGCCACATGTAATATATTTTCAACCTGAGATTAAAAAAAAACTTGTAAATTTAAATGGTAAAATGATGGATTCTCTACATGGTACACCACATACATACTCATTAGCCAAAGAAATTATAGTAAATATTACTCTATTGATGTGAATTCCAAAATAGAAATAATGAAAATTATTCAAAACTATCCAACCATAAACACTATCAAGGTAATTTTATAATAATTTCTTCATCCAAATCACACCAAATATTATAATAAAATTCTTTAACATAATCTCAACCTATGCTCAAAATAAAAAAATCTAGCTTCAACCTATGGTGATATATGTTAATTTCTTCTATCACAAACTAGTAACCTCAAAATCATAAGTGGAAGAAAAACTAAACTAACCAATAAATATTAACTTTTATAAAATGATGCAATATTACTACACAACTAAGGGATGTTCTTACATCAAATTATCTACATTTTCAAACACATCTTTAGTTGTCCACATTTTGTTGATGATGTTTATCCCTATCCTCTTAATGGTATAATTATCTCAACTTGAAGATGGATATTTTTAATCAAGGAATACCGAACTACAATAACTAGATTTAAAGACACTTGTGCATCAAACCTTGTAATTTTTTTTATAAAATTCCATGCCCAAGTAAGTGAGTCCCAATGGGTTCACCATGCTCAATAAATGACAAAATATCCTCAAGGTTTCCATGGTAAGAAATCCTAGAAAAAAGGCCTCAAGATGGACCCTAGAGGTTAAAAAGACATTTTATAGGCATTGAAATAATCCCAAAACCCTAAATATTGAGTTTAACCAAAGAATTTAACATATTTAAATCATAAAATCATTCACCATGTCAAAAATAGTTAAAATCCATTGAAGTGAATAAAAGTGATATAAAAATTAACACAAGAAGACTACTAAAGTGGCCTTAGTCACACTTAACCAAGAGCAATTGGCATAACTAAAATAATCAATAGCCAACATCTCATTAATCTATGGTGTCAAGCATGATATTGGGTGATCCTTGATAATCCTTTAGTGCTTCAAAATTTCCTAGCCTATGAGTCTTGCACATTCATTTCATTCACTAAATCTCATCATGAATACCACAGCTAAAGTAAAACAATAGTTAAGTGCACTAGTTACACATCTACATGCACTTATAACTTGAAAGTGCACTAAAGTCAAAAGAAATTAATATGTGCAAACAACTTTAATAGGTAAATCACACATTTATCTTATAGATCTATAAATTAAATAATAGTTTTTACAATCCCACCATTCAAATATTATAAAAATATTAGTTTATCTAAATACTTAAATGTCCTAAAGTTTAAAATTTATTTAACTTATTTATATCATTTTTAAAAAACTCAATTCATATCTCATACTTGATACTAGCAACAAATTTTAATATTATATTTTATCACATGCATAGTTTATTTCACCACTATTGTTTAATATGTATTAAGATTCTCATATAAAGTTAATCAACATATTCATTAGAGTTTGCAACATTTATATATCATTTACTGAAGGAACCATAACAACTATATATAGCTAGGATGAAAATATTAGATCAGTAATTATTAGTAAACACCATAAATATAAATAAAATCAAATAACCTAATCATCTAAGTAAAATTAAAAAATGAATTCAAGTCATTTTCATAATTAGAAAAAAGAAACTCAAATGAGGTTATTCACATTGATACAATTCAATTTCATGTTATGGGGTTCCCAATGAGCTTATCTTAGCTGGTCAATTATTTCTCTAAAGGGATATAACCGATATAGCTTATTATCAAATTATAAATTTCATCTTATTGATAAAAGGAATCAACAACATCGAAAGAGAGACATATACCAAGGTATCATATTCATTGTCTCGTTATAGACCATGAGAGTGAAATTCCAATCTCTATTAGGTGTCATCTTTGTCAATATTCACTACAAGAATTATCAAAGGTAGGGAAAGAGCCATATGAATATCTTATCCTACTCTAAGGGTCAAATAAAAGGTAGATTTAATGTTAAATTCCCTATATTATATCGCATAAATGATGTGAAAAAATAGAGAAGTATAAGTAGAAAACCATAATCTATCCCAAAGTCATACCATAAACTTGTATAAAATAAACAAAATTTCTCTCTACCACTCAACTCTTATGGGGAAAATTTTATGTCATTGGGGAAAAGAAAAGGAAACCATATTAAAAATGGATTTGAACATGCATAACTTGTGGAAATTATTTTAAAAAAATATATTACAATGGTAACAAGAATAAGAGTCCCTGTAATGTTGTGGACCTTTGTTTTGGTCCTTGTTTGTAATGTTACTTTGTGGTTTCGGGTCCCTGTAAAACCCATTTATCCCTTTTATCAAAAACAAGAATAAGAGTAGTGACTACAAGACAACTAAAAATAATAGATTAACATGTATAATATTATAATTTAGATGATTGTACTAAATAAAATTGTATAGAATAACAAGAGTGATGGAATGTATCATCGAGTGTCTAGTAGTCTATTCCTAATGGTACTTGATTTTATTTATGAAACAATAACTACTTTATTTTGTAAGAGGATAGAAAGTGAATCATTAGGATGCAATTATTTTCCCTTCATTTTTCGTATTTGATACTTTTATCTTATAAAACAACTACATTCATGTGACATTGATATGGAGAGTTTAGGATTCTTCATATTAGTGTGTGTGATTGAGATGTTCTTAGAGTTAGTTGTGAAGATTATATGGTTGTGAACCACTTTTGCTATCTATAATAAAACAATTGAAGTGTTAGATCCTCCTACATTCTAATCTATAAATTATTTGAAAAAATGGTGCCACAATAGCTTTTATTATTTCAACTTCCACAAAAAAGATGAAAAATTATCTATAAATAAAAATCAAATAATTTCACTTAAGACTTGACAACTTTTAACAACTTAAATATTATAATAAAATAATTCTTTATACATTTAAATTAAATAGAAATTATTAAATTTTTAATAATTTATTAACTGAAACTTTCAATATCTAATATAAAAAATAATAATATCAAATAATTATACATTTTAAATTGAATGAGTCAAACAAAAATAAAAATAATATAAATTAGTTATTCATTTGATATTGAATATAGATCACTAAAAGCCATAAGATTGAGCTCGAAGGAATTCCCCTATCTCCTGACTAATAGTCTACGGGGCATAAATAAATTACTCTATCCATCTCAGCGATAAAACGTATGCTATATTTATAGGCAGTCAACAAAACATGGAAGTACTAGGAATGAAAGCAAGCGGCAACTGCCCTTCAGCGAGAGAAATATTTCAACACATCTTTCCTAACTGCCCTTCAAAATCACGAATGAAAACAAAAGTCTAAGTTGACCACCCGCCGGCTGCGCAATAGAGATTACATAACAGACCATTCCATTTCCAACACCAATATATAAGAACAAACCATTGCTTTACAAACACAGATAAATTGATTGATTTTCTTCAGCATATATATCTTCTTTTCAAGTGAATTTCGGCATCAGTAGTGGTGTATCAACAAGAAGAATGGGGCAATCTGATAGCAAATCCTATTTTACTAATTACAAAAAACATTCAGTTTTTTTACGATGTATCTTGTCTTTGCACGGATATATATAATATTGAATGACACACAACATCAAAATTAGTGTATCTTTTAAGGATAAGGTGCATGACCATAAAAAATATTATATAATAAAATATCCATGATATTAATACGACAATACAAGAGAACTTATGGTAAGAAAAATAATGTCTTACAGTAAATAATGTTTTTAACTAACTATATAGTCATGGTAAATATCGAGAAGACTAGTCGCTTTGTGATCACATCAATATACAAATAGAAAACTTTTTGTCAAAGGATAATAAAAATAATAATAAAATTGAGAGATCTTTCTACACAAGTTGAAAGAGTGATAAACCGAAATACTTAGTCATTTTATATGTAAACATACGTACAAATAGAGAACTTAATCTTGAAAGGTTCAAGCTTCTGTAACGATTAACTTCCAAAATTTTACTCTCAGATTTATAGTTACTCTATCAATACGAGCACATATGTTTGAGCTTACATACACAACCAGAGTATGTAAGTACACACAATTACATTTAAATGGTTCAGCTTTACACTCCAATAAATAATGGCAGAGCCATAAAATTTCTAAATATAGTATACTCTATAAGAATTTCAGAAAAGAGGGGGAATCTCACAATTTCAATTTGATAACGAAGAAACTGGAAATGAATCGGAATCATTGGGGCGCATATAGAGGAGACGAGGAGTTAGGGGAACAGGAGTGGGAGTCGTAGGAGAGTATACCAATAAGCCGTCTATGCGTTTTACAATCTCTTTATTCCTCCTTATCCACCAGTGAGAAGGGATTTTAAGCTTTTCAATCAACAAGTCAGAGTGCTTGTTCACCAGAGCTGGATCTCTTCCGGATGATTTAAAAGGCAGCTTCTTATTCCCCTGAAACCCATCAAGTATGTGGAGATAAACCTCTAAATTGTGGAAGCTGGCTGGATTATACGATCGCTTCAGCACCGCAGAGCTGCTACTGTCCAAAGTAATCGGGACTCCCACATGAACATATATCCATGGAAGCCAATGCAGAAATCTAGTAAGCCATCCCATGTTCTCGTTGATAAAAACTCCAGGAACTCTGGGAACCAAGTCCCATGTATTTACCAAGCGCAACACTTTAACGCCGATCTCCTCCAAATGTTGAGAAAATGCTAGATTTCCTAAACGTGGAGAAGCAAAGGCAAAGACTGTGACAGGTATTGACTTCCTATCATTTTCTTTCATGACAATCTGCTTGATATCATATGCACATAGAGTTGCTAACGCAGCTCCCAAGCTATGTCCTGTGAACGTTATGCTCACATCTTCATCTTTGTACTCACTCAATAACCTTGTTATTTCTCTCACCACAATATCTCTTGCACTCAGTCCAGATTCCACAGAATCTCCATTTGCAGAGTTATAACAGCTCAGAAATCCTTTCTCTATTTGAACACCTGGTTTGAAAGTTGTTTGTAAGTTGGGACATTGTGTACTCTTAGATAAAGTGCCAGGAACTAATATATCTCTCAGATTTTGCATCCATTCTTGAGGTGTTTCAGTTCCCCTCCACGCAACAACTATGTCTCGTCTTCCCAATCTCTTTATCTCCTTTCGGTCTGTGCAAACAGCAATAAATCCCATCCATGCACCGCTTAACCCAGATTTTGGCTTGAAGAACGACTTTAACACGGCAGTATTGGCGTAAATATATCTGGATACTTGATAGCCACGCCCAATTCTAAGCAATTCCAATCTACGCCCCAGCGAACTTCTGCTGCGTTTAGAATTGCCATAGTATTTGGAATAATGAGTGTTGTCAAATGAGTCATAGCACTGCTGTGCAAAATCACCATATCTGAGTATCTCTGCTTTGAGAAGTGGGTTGATGGGATCAAGCATGCCTTTCCAATCATCACTACCCTGAATAAATCTCCAAATATCTCCAATCTTGGTGTGGCTTGTCTCTTTTGCATCTCCTTTTACTTGCTCAGTCGTTAGAGGCCCACTGCCCATAGCTAATGGAGATATTGCCATAGATTCTCTATGCCACTTATGATTTACTAAACAATAATGAAATTTATGCTCACAGCTTTGGGATATGAACCAAAAATGAAATTTATGGTCAGACGATTACGATATGAAACAAAAACGAAATATATGCTCAGACCCTTGTTCCTTTGGTATTTGCAGATTGTAATAATAGCCGAATGATAGAAATACAATACAGTTTGACGAATATATAGTAACAATATGTTAATCCACCCTACCATTCCAAACGAACATTCTTGAAGACGGTCTTCAAAGTCTTCACAACCACCGTTCTCAACTACACTGAGTCAAAACATGTGGCTACTCTTGCAAGACCAGCGTACACGTTTCAGTTTACTATCTTGAAACAGTACAGGGTGAAATGAAAACACTAAAACACAAAGCCAACTGATGAAAACCTTTGTTTGTTGCGAAACAAATAAAGAATTGACGTGACTTCTCTCCCATTTCTATGGCGTAACTTCTCTCTCATTTCTATGAACACTCAAGCTGGATTCATTTTTTTTTTTTAATGATGGATAGTAGATATTTTGAATCAAAATTATATAAAAACAAATATTGTAAAACTCAATCACATGTCTACAAGTTGATGTAAAATTTTATACATAAAAGAAAATTTGTGCAATCCTACAATGGGGAGGAGAAGGGTCTAAGGGTGGTTTCTCTATCTATAATTTTTTTCTTTTTCTTAATCAATCAAAGTCATGTCGACAAAATCAATGAAAAGTTTCAATTAGGGGATTTTCTCACTTATATGTTAAGAAAAGATGTCACAATCAAGTAGAGAAGTAGAAAATTGACCATGTGGTAGGGGAGACCAACATTGATGTGTATGCTAAGCATAATTGTGGGAGTCACGTCCAAAATTTAAACTATCGAGACAACCATATGAAGGGGAGACAACTTTGCTCAGAGGAGAATGTAGCACATGACCAACCATACAAGAAAACCTTTATCCAATGCTTAATAAGATTCTACAAATAGAAAACTTATAGATGAAGTTTATTAACTTGGACTTGAATGTAAATATTACATCTCATCAATATTAAATTTTTCTAATATACACACCTATTGAGGGTGGGACATTGCAACAACAAGAGGAGGAAACACCAACAAGTATATGGATGGAATAGCTACTAGAGAGAATGATAAGAGATTGAAACAATTTTAGATTCTAGTGGTCGGTCAGAAATAATAGATGTAGTTAATACAATGAATATTAGGTGGAACAAAAGAATAGGCTACTAGAGGATTATAGTTAACTGATATTTTCAAAGATATTCCACGCATCTAACCTAGAGCAATATTGCAATCACTTGTAGCAAAGGAAATACTAAATCTCCCTTAATGTTTCCACAATAGTTAAATGAGATGTATCATAGAGCATAATAGACTATGCCTTATCCAACTTTAGATTAATCTACAAGAGGAGAGAGAAAAAACCCTGGGATGCAATTGTTTGTGTTCCATTATTTATACTATATATTTTTTTACTATTTTAAAATTATTAGATTCCTAGTATATCATTATAGAGTTAAGGATTCTTGGTATCATTTTTTCCTTGAGATGATTTTGGAGTTAGTTGTGAAGATGACATGTGTTGTGAGCCATTTTTTCTATCTATAATAATTATCAAAATAATAGATCCTTCTACATTCTAGTATTTGGATTATTTGGAAAATGGTGTTAGAATGATCTTCATTACTTCAACATAAAAGAGAGGATACGAAGATAGGCATATGTAACTTGAAATCAAATAATCTCTTTAAGAAGAAACCTAACCATTTTTACAACCTGATAGACAATTATTTCATATTTCTTTGTACATTTAAACTTAATATAAATATGTTAATTTCATTTTATTGAAATGTTAAGATAAATATTTTAAAGATAAGACTATTTTTCACTATCAAGTATGTCCAACAAAGATAAAAAATTAAATTACTATAAACCAATAAAATGTAGAATATTAAATGTTGAAGGCGTTCACCATATCTGCTTAGTAATAGTCTATGAGACATACCATAGGTGTAAAAATTAGTGATGAAACATTGCAAGTTTTTCTTTACATGAATGAAGGCGTCATCAACATTGAATTTGTGTTGTGCGCTTCATTTTGAGAGAATAATGTCTAATAGATTCATTGATTATAAATGTTGTTGTTTTTGTTATGTTTAGTAAGTCACCAATATGAGAATTTAGGAGATCTAGGAGATGAAATGACAAGCACAATGAACAATATGCAACTATTGTGTTTAAATGAACCAAATGATAATGAATACAAAGTCTTGCATATATAGGCAAAGAATGTGCAGTCTACCTATGAGGTGAATTGACAAGTGCCCCATAATGTGGTACAAATAAGAAGACAAGTAATTGTAGACATTTAAATAGCAGTTACATGTTGTTTTCCACTTAATTTACTCTTTTATAATTTTCTATATAATAAACAATTTCCCCTCTTAGAATACATAAAAGCTGAAGGTTTACAAATCTATATTATTTATTATTTATATTGCTTCTCATTGTTGATCATAGCACTTGTTATATAAGAATTGTTTGCACTTATTACTGTCCATATATTAATGACCAATTGAATTCCGGAGAACTGAATGGAAGTTAAGATTTTATCCGAAGATGCGTAAAAATCTCCTTCACTTCTTCTATCGATCAATTAGTGAGGACAGAAGGTAGAGACTTTGGTAACTGTGATTCTAACATTCAGAAAAGTTCACTTCAATAACTTGCCAATGAACATGGAATCTCTATAATTATTGTTGATGTTAACCCAAAGTCAACTGGCAACTCCCTCACGCCATTGTATGTTCCACGTGAGTTTGTAATTATGGAGAAAAACTAGGGTTTCGTGACAAATATAACTGGTCATCAGTCGTCAAAAATCAGTGCCGAAGTTAAACTGTAAACGGCAATCTTATCTTTCTAAAAGATGAACTATGTTCTGCAAAATATTGACGCGCATAGTTAAATAAAGTGCTATATTTATAGGTGGGCAACTTAAATTTGAAATACTATGACGTAAAGCAAGCGTCAACTGTCTTCTGGAGACGAATTATTCAACACATCTTTCCTAACGGCCCTTCAAAGTAATGAATCCAAACAAAAGTGACATTTTACAAATAGTCGGTCAAAGTTGACAGCCTTCCGGCCTTACAATAGAGATTAAATTACAGGGAAGGTCCATTTCCAACGCCCTTATCTAAGAGCAAACTATTGCTTTACAAACACGCATATAACAGTTGATCCTTTTCAACATATTTATCTTCTGTGCAAGTGAAGTTATATTTATCTTTTTCGCTTGTATTTCAGGTTCTCCCTAATCTTCTTTCCAACAATAGAAACTGTCAAACGTCCAACAAGGCTCTGTTTGGAATAACTGTCGTTGTTCATGGGATTGTGTGTTTTCTTTGCTCGTTGGTAGACACGTTCACAGACGCCTCTACTGGAAAAGCATATTATGGGATTGCTATCTTCTTTTTATGAATACTTTTATTTTCGTTTATATTAAAATAAAAGTATAATATTAAAAAATCAGAATTAAACTATTAGTATTATAGGCCTTGAGATGAGAGAGTCTAATGTCTATCACTTTCCGTTTTTTCTTCATGTGTAGATAAGATTAGACTCTATTAATAGTATATTAATAGTATTTTAAAAGAGACGAGAAGGTTTTATGTGGACCTCTGAAAAGAAAATCTATAGGACATATGTATATATATATCATGTATCAAATGTGAAGATAAAATTAGACTATATTAATAGTATTTTAAAAGAGATGAGAAAGTTTTATGTGGACCTATGAAAAGAAAGTCTATAGAACATATGTATATATATATATATATCATGTATCGGATATGTAAAACGAAAAAAGAGAGAAATTGGAAAGCAAATGGTGTATGGGAAAAGATATTTTCATAAGATTTTTATTATTTTTATATATCTATTTTTTTCTTTTATAAAATGTATTGTTCATTCAAATTAAAAAATGATATTCTTTGCTATCAAAGGTTTGTCAAATTCATCATTCGAATCTTTAATGGTGACCATTTTGTAATCATTTCGCTCACAAAATTAGTGACTATGTAATTTGGACTTTCACATTAGTTTGTTAATCTATTTTATAAATTGAATCACATGATATTTTGGTGTGCTATTATCCATTTTTGTTAGTAGATTAATTTCTTTCTTTCTAGTTTGCATCTAAAGCCTTTATTTGCAAATCTAAAATTCTCAAACCTCCTACAAATTAATGATTATGCAAATTTATCTTTTCATTATTGTATTTATGTTTATCCCATTCTATATTTTGAATCCTATGCACAATAAGCCATATATAAATAAGAGGGTTTCATAATCAACATTTCACCATTTTATTTAGGATTTATTTCAATTTTCTTCTTCTCTTTTTCCATAAGTTTGAAGTAAATTCATAGAAGATCCTATCAAGAGGAGGATTCTAAAATCCTAGATGTTATTTTTTAAACCACATTCCACATTTGCAAAGCTTACCATGTTGATATGGGTTTACATTTAGATGCAAAATTTGAATGTCATTAGTTTCTTTCTTCCTTTTATCCCTCATAGATATACCTCTCTTCCAATTTCGTATTTAAATTAGTCTTTATGCTAAGTGCCAAATAGTAGGACTCTTCTACTATCTAGATATTCCACACACCCATCTCCTCTTTGATTGACTCCCTCATCACATTGATGTAACTCACCACTATCTGAGCTCCCTCTTGAATATTCCATGACATAGCTATTAGCCGGTGGTACTCCTCACTACATTTATTTGTTGGCATGTTCCTCTACAGTGAATTATGTAAGTTCTTTAGTATTTTCAACTAATATTTGGCTAGGATGAATAACGATTTCACCTTCTCCACCATTTGATCCCATTTTCCAATTCTTATCTTTTTGTTCCTTCATAACTTGAAATATTTTCACCATTTTATAGCATGACCTTTTAAAATTCACTCTCTAGGTCCCTGATTTCCTCATACTCAAAATACTCCTCTAAAACAATGATCCAATATGTAAGCTCCTTAAGATCCAAATTTTTAAAATGACTCAAAATTCCCATTGGTTCCTCTTATCAATGTCAATTATGGCCTTCAACCTCTTTTCTTCACTATATTCTATAGGATGTACCTCCAATTTCTCATCTCTCCTTAGCACTAGATTTTGGGTTTCTCTAGTTTTCTTTCTCAAATGTATTCATCTAATTCTATGTATCTTTCAACATTTCATATATATTCTCCACTTTGTTGAGCATATTGATAACACCTCATCCTTCCTTTGATGGAATTTGGGCTTGATTAAAACTACCTTACGATTAGTGATTCATCCATATCCATCACTTGTAAATGGCCTAATAGTTGACACTTCTATTTACAAGCTTTACAAGCTTTAGATGGATTCCCCTAGCTTGAAAAACCTTATTTAGTTCTTGCATAATAACAAATTATTGTAATGCACTTCATCTTATTTCACTTGTACCTTAGTTTGCATCAACACTCTCCACCCCTTTTATCAGAATTATTCTCAAAAATATATCAACTAGGTGCACTCACATGCACTCCAACTCTAATTTTTGATCCACCTTAGTCTGATAAAATTTGATATAGTCATAGTAGGAGAGTCCATTCAATGACTATATATCCATCTACCCAAAATAAATGAAAAAGAATACATAACTCAATGACACAAGATATACCCATAAAACCCTCAAAGAGGGAAAACCTATACTCTAAAATATTTTAGTCAAAGTTATAATTTTTCATAATGGGATACTTATATGCTAGGCTATATTAAATTCAATACACTTATTATGACATTTCAAATATAAGTACACAACAAAATAATCTTATATTTATATATTTTTCTAATGAAATCCACTATGCCACATTGTGATTTCACTCAAGATTGCACTCCATATCATACTTGTTTTTCTTCTCTAAATCTTCACCTCATAGCCTCACTTGGTTCCCATTCCACCTCTATGATCCCAAAATTAATTTATACATATTCTAATGAAATCCACTATTCCACATTGTGATTTCACTCAAGCTAGCACTCCATATCATACTTTTTATTCTTGACTCACAACCTTCACCTCATAGTCTCACTTGTCTCCTATTCCACCTCTATGATCCCTTATTTACCTATTTATTCTATACTTATTTACTTTCTCTTCTCAATCCATAAGCCAACATATATAGCATCTAAATAATTTTTAAATAATCATCTTTAGCTACAAGATGGAGGAAACTCCAATGTCACGTGTAATGTGTTTTCAACCTAAGATAAAACAAATTTATAAATTCAAATGGTAAAATGATGGATATTCTCTACATGCTACACCACATACATCCTAATTAGCTAAAGAAATTATAGTAAATATTACTCTATTGACATAACTCCAAAATAGAAATAATTACAATTATTCAAAACTATCCAACCATAAACACTTCCAATCTAATTTTATAATATTTCCCTCATCCAAACAATGTCAAATATTATAATAAAATTATTCAACATTATCTCAAACTATTCTCAAAATTAAAAAATATAACCTCAAACTATGGTGATATATGCTAATTTTGTCTATCACAAAGTAGTAACCTCAAACTCATAAGGGGATGCACAACTAAACTAAACCATAAATATTAAAGTTTTATAAAATGATACAATATTAACACACCACTAAGGGATGCTCTTGCATCGAATTTTTTACAGTTTCAAACATGGACCTTCAATTGTCTACATTTTTTTTATGATGTTTAGCTCTATCCTCTTAATGTTATAATTATCTCAACTTGAAGATGGATCTTTTTACTATAGTAATGTGAAACAACAATATCTAAAGTCAAATACACTTGCACATCAAACCTCTTACAAAATTTATAAAATTACATACTCAAGTAAGTGAGTCCATATGGGTTCACCATGCTTAATAAATGAGAAAATATCCTCAAGGTTTCCATGGTAAAAAAATTTACCTAGAAAAATGGGCTCAAAATGGACCCTATAAGTAGAGAAAAACATTTTATAGGTATTGAAACAATCCCGAAACCCTAAATACTGAGTTTCACCAAAGAAAACATATTAAGATCATAAAATCATTGATCATGTCATAAATAGTTAAAATGCATATAAATGAATAAAAGGGACATAACCATTAACACAAAAAGGCTACTAAAATGGCCTTAGTCACACTTAACCAAGAGCAATTGATATAACTTGAATAATAAGTAGTCAACATCTCATTAACCTATGGTGTCAAGCATGATAGTGGGTGATCCTTGATAATCCTCTAGTACCTCCAAATTTCCTAGCCTATGAGTATTGTACATTCATTTCATGCACTAAACTCATCATGAATATCGTAGCTAAAGCACAACAATATTAAAGTAAACTAATTACACATCTACATGCACTTATAACTTGAAAGTACACTAAAGTCACAATCCATCAATATGTGCAAACAACCTTAATACCTATAAATCACACATTTCTCATATAGATCTATAAATTGAATAATAATTTATAAAACCCCACCACTGAAATATCATAAGAACATTAGTTTAATTAAATACTTAAATATTGTAAAGTTTAAAATTCATTTTTACTTAGATATATCATTTTAAATAAACTCAATTTATATCTCATACTAGAAAAAAAAAAAAAGTATTACATTTTATCAAATGCATAATTTATTTCTCCACAGTTGTTCAATATGTATTAAGATTCTCATTTAACTAATCAACATATTCATTAGAGTTAGCAACATTTATATAATCGTTTACTATAGGAATCATAACAACTATATATAGTTAGCATGAAAATATTACATCATTAGGTATTAGTAAACACCATAAAAATAAATATAATCAGTCATCTAAATAAAATTTGAAAAATAAATTGAAGTAATTTTCATAAGTACAAGAATATATTCGTTTTGAAATGAGGTTATTAACATTGATACAATTCTACTTTAGCAACTGTGAGTCTCTTAATGATGTTATTTCTTCTTCTCTATTACCTCATGGGTCTGTCTGCTGGAATGATATGAGTAGAGGTAGAAAGTTGTTGGAGATGGGGACTGGATGGATTGTTGGAAAAGGAAATAATGTTAGATTTTGGGAAGACATATGGATTTTCAAGGATCCTCTAATTACAATTGAGAATTTTAGTAAATGGATGAATGATTGTAAAAGGGAATTCGGGGTCCTGGTCAAAGATTACTGGAGGAACGGGGATTGGGTTGATTTGAGGACTATAAGTTTGGATCTTTGCCCAATTCAATCTGCCTTCAGGGCCCTTAGATTGGCTCAACACTAAGTGGATGATCTTGCGGTTTGGATAGACAATCCGTCTGGCATTTTTTCAGTTTCTTCTACTACTTCTATGTTGGTTAGTCCGTAGGAGTTCCCGCCCTTCTGGGCTAAAGCTTGGATTAATTCTTTGATTCCTAAAATCAATATTTTCTATTGGATCATGCTACAGAACAAGATTCTCACTTTGGACAATCTTGGCAAGAGAGGAATCCAATTACCTAACAAATGCTACATGTGTAGGAATGATGCTGAGACTGGTAATCATCTTTTTCTTCATTGTCCTTATGTATCACTTATCTAGGGAAAAATTCTTGTGCATCTTGACATGGTTTGGGTTTCCCCTACTTCGGTTGAATATTTTTTTTTGCAATGGAAAGCTCCATCAAAAAATCCTTTTGTGCATAGGCTCTGGTCTTTTGTTCTACCTTTTGTTTCATGGAGTATCTAGAAGGAAAGGAACAATAGATTGTTTAGGGAAAAAGAGACGTCAGAGGGGGACTTGTATGAAAAAATTGTTAGGGCTATAAAGGAAAATTTATCTTTATTCCCTAAAATAATGGTTGATAAAGCTACTTGGTCTCCCTTTGATATTGCTACAGCCAAAAAGTGGAATTCAAAATTAGTCATTTTAAAAGTCCCCACGCCGGCCCATTGTGGAAGGGAGAATGTCAGCTGGACTTTGCTGCCTTGTGGATGGGTGAAAGCCAATTTTGATGGTGCTAGTAAAGGCAACCCTGGGAAAACTAGTAGTGGGTGTGTTTTAAGGGACAATGCAGGGGCTTTTATTGTGGCTTTTGCTATGGACATTGGCACCCAAACTAATCATGTTGCAGAAGTTGTTGGGGCTTATCATGTGGTTAACCTGGCTTTCAATATGAATATGAAATGTCTTTGGTTGGAGGGGGATTCTAAGAACATAATAGACTACATTCTTGGGTTAACCCCCCCTTCGTGGACCATCAAAAAGTGGATCAAAGATACAATTTCTATATTAAGTAAATTTGACAAAGTGAAAGTTTCCCATGATAACAAAGAAGCCAATAAGGTGGTGGATTACTTTGCTAATGAAGGGGTCAAGAGGGGTGGGGAAAACATGTGGAGGAAGAATGATTACCTCCATTCCGAGGTTAAAGCTCTAATCTATTATGATTCTATACATGGAAGAGAAGTTTGTCTTCACCATGATGAAGCAAATAAAGATTAAGTATGTTGATCTCATTAGATTTGATGGGACAGACGTCATTTTCCTTTTCAAGAAGCATTTTCAGCACACTTTCTGGGTGTCTTAGAAAATAAGCTCATACGGGACCCAGAGCAACTGTAGGGGTTGGTATAGCAGAGCTTTGAAGATGGGGGGAGAGAGAAAACGTGTTGAGCCAAGCAACTTTCAAGAGCATAGGAAGAATGTTAAAGCTTGGGAAAAAATTGAAAAGGGAGGTTTAGTTCCGTTCTTGGAAAAGCTCCCTGGTACTGATGAGATGATGCTGGACTATTTTGCCAAAAACTGGAAAAATGGTGAGATTGTGCTGTTTGGTAGGAATGTTAAGCTGAATGAGCAAATCATTGGTGAGATTACTGGTCTTTCGACTGAGGGTGTGAAATTTTATCAGGATCGCCAGTTCTCTGATGAAGCGGTTATCAGATTTCCTAAGAAAGATAAGGAGAAGGTTAAGCTGGTTAAGGTTTCTAATAGCCACTTTGATGTGGAGTCCATTAAATTGATTTGGAGGAAATTTTTGAGAGTCATTATGGAGTACATCACGGTTGATGGGCGCTTCACCAAGGCGTATGGTTATCACTTTGCCATTTTGAACCACTTTCGTCACAAGGTTCGTATCTCTTTACCTTTTTATTTATTCTATTTTTTGAAGAATTGCCTTGATGATGTTGAAAGAAACCCTAGGTGGATTTCTATTATTCACCTGGGTCTTGTCAGGCTCATCTTTGAGCATTTCTAAAATTTACCTGCTCTGCTTAAAAATGTTGTTGCTGGGGAGTTGGACGATGAGGATACAGAAAGTAGTAGGGAGAATGATCCTTTGGCCCCTTTTGATTTTGCTCATGTTGTTACTAAAACCATTGACCCTCAGTCCCTTTCTTGCCAGAATGTCCTTGAGGGTTCTACTTTGCCTTCTTGTCTTAACCCCTAGCCTTCGCATGGTTGCCCTATGCCGGGTTCTGCTCCGCCATCTTGTCTTAATCCCTAGCCTTTGCCTGGTTGCCCTACCCTGGGTTTGGTCTCTGGGTTTAAAGGTGCCTCGGTTACGAAATTGGTTTCGTACTTCTGGGAATTCTTTAGAAATTCATTCTAAAAATCCTATGGCTAGTAAAGAGTCGGTCCCTAGTGCCCCTGCATTTGGAAGATTTGTGAATGTCCCTAAAAGACCCCCTAATCAGGATGAAATTAATTCTACCCCGAATAACTTTAGGTCTGATGACATAATGAGTGTGGCGGAAAAAAGTGTTGATGGCCTTTTCACTGTTTTTAAGTGGGCCCATAAGGAAGTCTGTGATTTGAATGGCCATAATATAGATCTCAACAACAGAGTCATGGAGTTGGAGCAGAAGGTGAGTTGGAGCTGTAAGGAGAATGATGGACATAACACCCCCTTAATGGAGAAAAGACAACAGTTGCAGGAGGAAAGATTGTTTAGGCTGGAGAGCAATATGTCCAAGATTAGCCAAAATATCAGGGCCACTATGGCGCATAATCATAAAATTGCCAGGCATAACACTATTATCATTAATACTATGGTGGAAAAGTTGGAAAAAAATCAAAAGGACTCGCTATTCATGGACTTGGATGCAGACAGAGGTTGTAGCAGAGATGTTGTTGAAGGGATTTCGACTCACACCCGGGCTAACATGAAGAGGAAGGTCCCTGCTTCTACACATATGGTTCAAATCCTCAAGCAGGGAATACAGGAAATGAGTGAAGTTGAGAAGGAAGCCGAGGAGTTTTTGAACTCTATGGAGTAGTGCTATTGTTGTCTTCTATGGCTTTTTGGTGGTCCTTTTTTGGACCCTATTGTCTCTTTGTTGCTGTCATTTCTTTTTGGGACATCTGTCTGTTCTCTTGGACTTTTTTTTGCTCTATCTTTGTATGTTTAAACTTTGTGGTTTCAGGTCCCTGTAAAACCTATTTTTTCCTTTTCAAAAACATTGATACAATTCAATTTCATGTTATGGGATTCCCAAATGAGCGTAACCTAGTTGATCAAATATTGCTCTAAAGGGATACGATCATTATAGTTTATTATCAGGCTATAAATTTCATCTTATTCATAAAAGGAATCAACAACATCCAATGAGAGAGATGTACCAAGGTATCATATTCATTTCCTCATTATAGACCATGAGAGTGAAATTCCAACCTCTATTGAGTGCCACCTTTGTCAATATTGACAACAAGAGTTCTCAAAGGTAGGGAAAGAATCATATGAATATCTTATCCTACTCTAAGGGTTAAATAAAAGGTAAATTTAATGTTAAACTCCCTATGTTATATCACATAAGTGATGTGAAAAAATACGGAAGTATAAATAGAAAACCATAATCTATCCGAAAGTCATAACATAAACTTGTATAATACAAACAAAATTTCTCTCTACCACTCAACTCTTCTAGGGAAAAAGTTATGGAAACTATATTAATGTGTGTGATTGAGATGTCCTTAGAGCTAGTTGTGAAGATTATGTATTGTGAACCACTTTTGCTATCTATAATAAGACAATCGAAGTGTTAGACCCTCCGACATTGTAATCTATAAATTATTTGAAAAAATAATGTCACAATAGTTTTTATTATTTCAACTTCAATAAAAGAAAATATGAAAAAATATGTACAAGTAAAAATCAAATAATTTCATATAAAACTTGACAATTTTTAACAACTTAAGAGATTATAATAAAATAATTATTTTTACATTTAAATTTAATATAATTTTTTTTTAAAATGATATATTAAATAAAACTTTCAGATTCTAATATGTCAAAAAAAATAATATCAAATAGTTATACATTTAAAATCGAATGTGTCCCAAAAATAATAATAATAATATAAATTAGTTATTCATTTGATACTGAATATAGATCAGTAAAAGCCATAAGATTGAGCTCGAAGGAATTCCCATATCTCCTGACTAATAGTCTAATGGGCATAAATAAATTACTTTATCCATCTCAGTGATAATACATGAGCTATATTTAAAAGGCAGTCAACATAAGATGGAAATACTAGGAATGAAAGCAAGCGGCAACTGCCCTTCAGCGGGAGAAACATTTCAACACATCTTTCCTAACTGCCCTTCAAAATCACGAATGAAAACAAAAGTCTAAGTTGACCACCCGACGGCTGTGCAATAGAGATTACATAACAGAACATTCCATTTCCCAAACCATTATATAAGAACAAACCATTGCTTTACAAACACAGCTAAATCAATTGATCTTCTTCAGCATATATATCTTCTTTTCAAGTGAATTTCGGCATCAGTATTGGTGTATCAACAAGAAGAATGGGGCAATCTGATAGCAAGGTGAAGTCCATCGAGGAAGGAAAGACCGAATCTGCTACATCTTCTTCAACCAACATAACAACTACCAAGGTTGTGAATTCCACATTATCCTCTGCATCAAACATTGCAAAGATATTGCCCACTGGAATATTGTTTGTATTTCAGGCTCTCTCTAATCTTCTATCCAACAATGGAGACTGTGAAATATCATATGCAAGAGTTATCATCAGTCAAAGTTTTTGCAAGGAATGTTGACTTTGACCGTACAAAATGCTGACATCATCAAACAGTGAAGTGGACCAGTCAGAAATTGACACGTGGCATCCACGTCAGTATTATATGGACCAATCATAAAGTGACACGTGGCAGTCCGTATAATCCGTACTCCAATCAGCAGGCCACGTTATCATCCACGTCATCGCCATTGGCCAATCAGATTCTGCCACATGGCACCCTCCTAGTGCGACACGTGGCCCATTTTCTTATCTCCCCATTGCGAGTTCGTTGAGCGGTTCAGCAAAAGGCTATAATGGGCTCCAACCCGTGACCTGTCCCAAGTTAGCCAACGGCCCGACCGTTACGCCACCGACAGTTTCCTTATTCTATATGGAGCATGAGTTTATTTTGACATCGAATTGGTCAGAGTTCAAGGTTAACATGTGGCCGGCGGGATTGGAACCACCGACCATCGGGTGGGTAAAATATTTTGTGGCTGTTGGGCCACCGAACATTCTTTAAATTTATTGGTACTAGAGTTTTTTAATGAGTGATTTGAAACAGAATGCCCCTTATTTTAAATAATTCCCCCCAAAATTTTAAACAATAATCCTTTTTAAAGGATTAAATGTAACTAATGGAAAATGCTTAAGCCCGAATAAGGATAATAAGGGAGATTATTCTAATTTTTATATGTAATTAGGGGATTTTGGGGGATTATGTAGATCTTATGGTTTTCACCAAATTGGGTTAACTTTTTGTATTTAAAGGGGAGAGTGTGAGTGAGTTTTTTACTCATAATTTTCAAGGAAAGCTAGTGCTAGGTGATACAAAGAGGAGTTCTAGGAGATTTTTTGGAGCCATTTTCGTACATCGGAGTATGGATATGCTGCCGAAGTTCTAGAAGAAATGGTTTTGGTGCAAATGTAATTTTGATTTGGAGATTAATCGGATCGGTCACACTCCATTGGAGCGGATCTGGAGACGTAGTCACGTTTGTGTAGAACTTCGTAATCAAATGTTGTTTGCACTTCTCTTCTTCTCTCTCTCGTATTCAGTTTCTTTTTTGAAGTTTTAATGCATAAATTTGATAATGTATGCATGAATTCAAATTTTGTAAACTTGGAATAATCATTGTAAAAATTAAGCATTCATTTCTGCAATTTAGTCTAAATCCTATTCATATCAGGTTTGGCTAGAGCCCATGAGGCTTCATGATGCCAATATGGTAGGGAGGGGAATGAACATTGATTGATGTGGATATGAACAACAAGCAAACACTACTTTCATGTGCTTTTGAGTGGACACACAATCTATTGATAGTATCACATTGCTTATCCTTGGAAGCACATGACAGTGGTTTTTGTTGCTCCATTCCACTAAACCATTTACAATGTCATGGTTGGCTTGGTTTTCATTTTGTACGTGATTACATTTTTTTCCTTCAAATCCCATGATGCCAATCATTGCATTTTTCATTGTTTCCATAACTCTCTTTTTGACTTCTACAATAGATTACTTATAGATATTTTCTTACCAAGATACCATGCATGTTCAAAATATTCCACTTTATCTATTTCTATTGACAACAAATAGTGCTAACCTCTTTTATTGTATATGTATATTATTATTTTTATATTATTGCACAACTATAATATGCATTCAACAAAATTAGTGTATTGTACACTCTCTATTTCAAATTCTTTCATGCTCTTGCAAGTCAATCCAATGAAGTTCATTGTTCTTGAATATGATCAATAGTGTATGAAAGTATGACACTTTCCCACTATCAATAGATAGATTTGGTTAACTAATTGTAAAAATTATTCATTATTTTTAGCCTCACATTCTATATATTAATTTTACCCATATACTTGCTTTTTATCATTTCTTCTTCATTTGCCATGCTTGTCCACTAACATACCCTTGTATTACATTTGTAGGAACTAGGCTTAAGCATGCAAAGGGATTCAAAAATGATATGTATCAGTAGGAAATCTATATAACAATTGATGTCTCAATTTGTTGACTATTTTTACTACATCATTCCTTAGATTGCAGTTGTATTCTTAATATAGTTAGATTTAAACTTGCATTATGAAGTTAGATGGACCTTTCTACTTATTGTGAGTTTTTCTATATATTTAATTTATCCATCTTCTTCTAGCAGTTTTCAAACCCCATTATGTTAATTCTTTACCAGGATATCTATTTTCCATGAACTTCTTGGGCCTTGAAAGAAAACACTACAATGTTACAAAATTTGATTCAAAACACCCATCTTTTCCCAAGTTTCTTTTTGTGTGGTATATGATAAGTTTCCATGGGATTCTCCATGGACCTTAACTCCTTTTTTGCTTGGGGGTTTGGCTAGAGCCCACGAGGCTTCATGATCCCAATATGGAAAGGAGGAGAACAAGCATTGGTTAACATGGTTGTGGACAACAATGAAACATCGCTCTCATTTGCTTCTATTCAGGAAAACAATTTGTTGATACCATCACATTGTTTATCCCTGGAAGCACATGAGAATGGTGTTTATTTCTCCTCTCAACTAAACTATTTACAATGTCATGGTTGACTTGGTTTTCATTTTGTACGTGAATATTTTTTTTTCCTTCAAATCCCATGATACCAATCGTTACATTTTTCATTGTTTCCACAACTCTCTTTCTAAATTCACCAATAGATTTCTTATAGACAATCCCTTGCCAATATGCCATGCATTCAAAATATTCCACTTTATTTTTTTTTATTTGCAGCGAATAGGGCTAACCTCTTTTATTGTATATGTATATTATTTTGTTTATATTACTACAGAAATATAATACACATTCAAGAAAATTAGTATATTGTACACTCTCTATTTTAAATTATTTCATGCTCTTATGACTCAGTCAAATCCAGCTCATCCTTCTTGAAGACAATCGATAGTGTAAGTACGGAACTTTCCCATTGTAAATAGACATCTTTGGTTAACTAATTGTAAAAATTATTCATTATTTTAAGCCACACATTGTATATATAAATTTTACCTATATACTTGCTTTTTATCCTTCCTTTTTTATTTTCCTTCCTTGTCCACTAACTTAACCTTATATTCCATTTGTAGGAACTAGGTTTAAGTGTGCAAAGGGATTCAAAAACTAGGATACATTTTTTCTTTCAAGTTGCAACATCAAAGAAAACATAGCAATATTAGATATTATATATGGAAACATCAGAGTTTGCCCAATATTTTTATTTTGTGATGTACGATGAAACTCCATGACATCTCTTGTGGTCGTTTCATCCTTCTCTTGCTCAGGGATTTGGCTAGAGTCCATGGGGCTCCATGATGCCAATATGGTAGGGAGAAAAATGAGCATGGTTTTTGTGGTTTTACATTTTACATCATGCATTTGTTGTTACATACATACATCTGTGCACAAATTCTTGCATAGATTTAGTATCATGTATCTCATGTTGCTTCAAAACAAGGCGTACCTTCTAATTCAAGTAAAATAATAATGTATGATGAATCTCCATGATATTTGTTATTACATATATACATGTGTACACAAATCATTGAATAAATTTGGTAACATCTTTCTCATGTTCCCTGAAAACAATGTGTAGCTTCTAATTCAATTAAAGTAACAATACAAAGTATGTGTTTCATTTATTCTCATTCACAAAATTATGAAATACATACTATTTATAACATTTTTCCTTTTTTGAAAATTCATTTGTCACGACCATTATAACTAATAAAAAAATAACAAAATAACTTTATAAAAGAATACTTTTTTTTTCAATCTTACTGATAAAAGACGTAACTATACTAATGGAATCACTTTTCCAAAAGCATACTTGTTAATTCAATCTTAGCAATAAAACACATGACTAATAAGTCTTTAAAAAATAAAAACCCTAAATAATGAATTTCAAAACCATGCATTCAACATGACGTATAATTTTATTCTACAATTTGATAGCCAATTTCTAACTAATAAATTTTCATTCCAAAACAAAAATACCATTTCCCCATTTTATAATACTTTACTACGCTCATATTGAATAAATATATATAGGAAAATAATCTTTGTGTGAAAATTATTTCATTTATAACCTTAAATTGTACATAGAGTTCAAATCCATAACATCCACCTTGTAATATGAACTAACTTCACATTGTTTCATATTGCCTATTTACACCTCTGATTGGACCCAATAAAAATAAATAAAACTATCCACCTCTGCACTCCATCAATAGCCATTCGCGGTGCACCCTATCGGCTGATCATTGCATGCCTATGCATGTGACTGATGGTTTAATTACCTATGTTGTCATGTCATTTCACTAATTAGGACCCACCGACTGGGTGGCATCCCTGTTGGAGGTGATTAGATGACACATCATCATCCCAAGTAAACATAGGCATCCCACTTTGGAATCTATGACATAAGACATATTCTATGACACATCATAAGGCATCTTTGAATGCATGGGTGAAAGTTGCCACCCAAGTTGGGTTATAATATGATGTAAGAGAATCAAATATTTTTAGCCAGTTATGATAGATTCTCTTACATCTATAAGTGATTTCAGCTATGACAAATTCTATGGTAGGTGTAAGATATGTAAGGCATCTATCATAGCCTATTTTTAGCATATTTTGGGTTCCCAAGCTTGGAAGAAGAATATTTGCATGTTTGACACTTGGAAGGGGTGTAAGGGGATATTTTACATGTGTCCAAATACATGTATAAGTTGTTGGAAATTGTGCCATATGGATTTGGATGCTCCTCTCTTTCTCGATGCTTCTTGAATCTTGTATCAATCTATTTATTGAGTTCCTTGAGTTGTGGAATGCATAGTTTGTTTGCAGGTAATGAACTGTTGCTAGTATCACTCAAGAACAAGTGTTTGTGTTGAAGAACTTGTTGAAGAAGGTTGTACTTGGTGATATCTTGTAATTGTTATTTAAAGCTGGAACATAGAATTTTGTCTCCACTAGGGTTTAGGACCTAGGGCAACAATATTCTATACTTCACATTCAAGGATGACCGTAGAGATCTCACCCAAAGAGTGGAATAGAGTCAAGAGATCTGACAATAGGGTATCCTAGCATATGATTTTAAATTACAAGAGGCGTTCACCACCAAGTTAAGACTTGGAAAAGACAATGACATGTGAGATGAAATTCTAAGACCTAATTCAATACAAAATTGAACTAAATGACCTAGAAATGCAAACAAAAAAAAAAGAAAGCAGTAAGATTGAAAGTGTGCACCTGGAAGTCTGAAAGGAATTTAATGGAGCTTTGAAATCATGAAAAATATGACTTTTTGACCAACTAGGACTCATTTGCTAACCTGGGCGAATCAATCCCAGATTAGGATTTTTGCACAAGAGTGTATTTCGAGAAAAAGGGTATCACAATCTACAAACAGATATGGAAAATAGCTACAATGTGACTTATTCACCAATAGTAGCGAATCAGTCTGCTTCTACTTTTCTGGAAGTTTTGAACTAAATTTTGGGCCTCTCGACCTGCTCTGCTCTTTTTGAGAAGCTTCCATATCAAAAACTACAAAATGCCACCTATAGACCTTCTCCAAGCTTCTCCAAGGCTTGATGACAACTTTAGGAATTTTTAGGACTTGACAACCTTTCTCCAAATTTGCTTCTTGGAAAATTTACAACATAGCCCTATAAATCACACACAAGAAGAGAGAAAAATGTTGTGGCAGTTAGTGAATAGGGATTTGCATTGGTCAAACCCCTTGTTGTTAATTAAAACTTGAAATGAAATTAAACATAAAAGGAGAATGATGAATAAGAAAATGATAATGTTGCAATTCACCAAACCCTAGCAATTAACTACTACAATTATGATTGAAATGGCTATAATGGATGTGGTTCTTGATTATTGCTTAAAGGAGATAGATCTTGAATGCAATTCTTGCTTGGATTATGAATTCTACATCACAAATTTTAGCACATTAACAAACATGAGCAATGCAATATTTAACATGATGATTGGCACTTGAAGAAAGCTCTTGAATGCTCTTGTGAATTCTTAAATTCTCTTGTGAACTCTTGAATGCTTGTAAAGTTTTCTAGGTGTGAATATGAGTGAAATAATATTGTATTTATACTTGATTATGCAAATATTCTTGAAAACATAACACTATAAGCTGACATCAAATCTAGGAGAATAAAATCCCACCAAAAATTTGATTTAAATTTGAATTTTGGTCACAAAGGACGCATTCACCCAAGGTGGAAAATGAGTCCCATCACACATAATGTATGAGACCAAAAATGAAAAATGCTTAGAAATGTGTGAAACCTGCATTGGGGTCAAAAAGACCTAGGTAGGACTCATTCACCCAAGGTAGTGAATGAGTCCCATACACTAAATATAGGCCACATAATCTAGGAACACTTGGATTATGATTGGTCATTGATTGGCGTCAGTATTATCCTTGAAAAGATACAATAAATGAGGCTTGTGGGTGCAAAATAGGGTCAATTAAAGCATAAGAAATCCCAATTATTAATGATAAGCCTAGAGGAATGTGAAAGTGTGTTACAACACTTTACAATACTCCAAATAAGGCAATATTAATGATGATTATGATTAAAAATATGCATATTATGATTAGTTAATTGATAAAACCCTAGAAAAGTGTGAAAGTGTGTTACAACACTTCACAACACCTTTGAAAGGCACCATTAAATTTAATTACTTCACAAGGGCCCAAGACCTAATGTGAATGTGTTATCCACATTACAACACTAAATCAAGGCAAAATTAAGCCAAAATCACAAGGAGGGCCCAAACAAGTCAAAAAAATTAGAAGGGTTACTTTTTTGGTGACTCCATTTACCCCCCACTTTAGTGAGAGGATGAACCTACTTTAATCTCACACTAAAGTAGAAAAACATGTGTCAAGAGGGGTTTCAATGAACCATTGCTAGAAAGATGGGATGACAATGATCAAGAGGGGTGATCAAGCCCCTAGGACCAAGATCCCATGGAAAACCACATATAAGTACAAAGGAACTATACCATAGAAAAATGGATCATTGAAATTTTCATGGTCTTTTAGATCTTTCTCCTATGATGTTTGATCTATTTTTCTTTGATTTAATGTTGTTATGTAACTTAAGCATTAAAATTAGGTCCTAAATATTCAAATTATGATGTCTTGTGAAGGTGTTGTGAAGTGTTGTAACACATTTCTACATTCTTCTAGACTCTTATCATGATAATTCATATAAAAATCACCTTTTTATCACTTATCAAGTCCTATTTTAAAGTCTTGTAAAGTCTTGTAACAAGATTTCATCCCTTTTTAGGCTTGTCACCACTATTTACACCTTTCTTATGCTTTATTTGATAGCTTTATGCACTCATAAGACTTAATTAAGTGTATTTTTTAATGTAAACCCAACAAACAATACTAAATGGAACTTAATTCCCGATACCCACATACAAGCCTAGAGTGGGACCCACTCACCATGGGTGGAGAATGAGTCCCTCTTAGCTCCAAATTAAAAATAATTCACATTTTATTTTGGGTTTTTATTCAAAAATACCTTATGTTGGCCTGTGATGTGGTATTATCAAGTAATTAGGGCTTAAGTGTGTATAAATAAGTGTTTTTTTCCATTTCAATCCCCATTCATCTCATTTTCTCACACACCATAAATTAGCATTCTTGCATTCAATCCATCAAAGCATCATTCAATCAAGCAATTGTCAAGTATCTCGGAGCAGCCAATGACACATCTTAAGACTTCTACAACAAGATTTTTGGCGAGTTTAGGACATTTCCATGTTGTTCATTCATCATTCCTTTCTCATTTCATTTCATTTATTTTTTAAGGGTTTGATTACCAAAGTTGGATTTGACCAAGGAAAATTCCTATACTTTAGCCCTTAAACATTTTTCCCCTTTTGCATGTGTGTTTGCAGACTTTATATGCAGATTTTTCAAGAAAATAGGTTTTGAATGCTGGTCATTAAGTCATAAAAGTGTTTCAAGTCAACCAAACCCTAATTCAAGCTTGGAGACAACCTACAACCCACTTTTGACAGATTTGAATCCATCAACCTGATAAGAAGACAAGTGCAGATTTGGACCTACAGAATCGACTCTTGAATTTGCAAATTTTTGGAGGAGGACTGATTCACCATCAATGGTGAATGAGTCCCACTTGAAGGATGATAGGTTGACTTTATTATAATCCAGTCCCCGACAGTTAGAAAGCAATTTTAGGTGTTTTTACCAGTAGGAGAATATATTTGCCATCAATGGCAAATGAGTCCCATTGGTAATCAACAATGATTTTTTCCAATTTTCAAAACCTTCCAAGATCAACATTCAACTTCCAGGTGCACACTATTAAAAAAATTTCAATTATGTTTGCATTAGTTTATGTTTTTAGTTCATTTTTGTATATCACATTGTGTTTTCAAACATTCCATATTTCATTAGTTTTGCATTAATAATCAATCAATTTCATCACTTAGTTGCATTTTGATCATTGCATTTAGTCATAATTCTATCATACATCCCTTTATTTGAGTGAAACACCTTAATCTTAGTGTTATATCTCTCTCCTTTTAGGTGAAAGATCCTAAGAGTGCAAGAGAAGTCCATAGAACACTCACAAAATTGATGGATTAGGAACACACATGAAAATGATATAAAGAATAGAGACAAGGCCAATCATACACTGCCAAAGATGAAAAAGAGAAAATAAAAGAAATAAAATAATCAGATCAAGCTCTAATCATTTGCCCATCCTGATGTGGATCAGATCTAGGTTGTTTTTCCAGAAAACACATACTCACTCTAAAGTAACGAAACTTCTAGTTGTCCACCAGGTGAGAATTCCTAAAAGGTGAGAAACATACACTCATGGTTGGTATGCATTCACACACACACAAGTGTCTATGGGGGAATTCATGCCTCGGATTGGGCTTCCTGCTCAACCATACCAAAGTTATACCTCTTGATAACTTTAATATGGCACCACACAAAAAAAAAATTCAAGCTTCATGAGGCAAGTAAAGCTTTGTATACTTGGAGCTCATGAAAAAAGATGATGGAACTATAGGAATGCAAGTTGTGTTATGCAAGGTGGCCATATAACAAAAAATGCCAAAATGTAACATGCAAATAATGTTAAAAGGAGTCTTGCTTAGTTCATGTGAGGTATTTAACTTAGGGAACATTGTGCCTAATGTCTCTAAGAGAGGACCAATTAAAGAATAGAGAATTCACAACTTAAGGGATGTAGTGCATCACATCAAGACATTAAGAGGAATACAATATGCTAAGAGAGATCACGCTCCTGAATGACATTACACCCAATGTCATCCACAAAGTGACAAACACATCGTATGAAATAAGAAGGCTACACTAAAAAACCAGAAAAATAAAAATGAAAAAGAATAATGCCAATGTATACCTCCACTTTAAAGAAATTGCTAAACACCATACTATGAGCAATTACTTTAAAGTAGCAAATGAAGAATTTGAAGATAAGAAAGAAGACATGAGAGCCAACTTGGAAAGCCCTATGCCAAGTCATATGTTTCTGAGTAAAGTTGTCTCATGCAAGAGTAAAAGAAAAGAGAGAGGGTTGCCCCAAAAATGAAAAGACCAAACACATAAGGGATCTATGAATTTGGGGTCAGTATGTTCTTTCATAAAATATTTTTAGAGAGCTTGGAACTATCATCATCCCCCAAATATACATAGAACTGGAAGATTGACACAAAGAGAGCAAAAACAAAGAAAAAACTCTTGGGTCAACATGGAAGATACATGAAAGTATCGAGGCCTTGCATCATCCCAAAAAGGAAAATACAAGAAAAAACATGAGAAAGAAAAACAAAAAGGAAAAGAAAAATTTGATGCAAGATCATCCCCAGTTTCAAGAAATATTGCATCAACCAAAAATATTTGCATTCATGTTTTCTTGCATTTCAATAGTTAGTTGTCTAAATCTAGTCTCAATATTTCATACCACATTGTACTGCATGGTAACATTAGAGCTCACGGAGCATGATATATGATCTTCATGGAAACATCTACATCATATCTAGAATTCAAGTGCTTTGGAGATTCCAATACAAATTTATCGCTAATAGAATATCAGTTGCATTTGGACAAAGAGCATTCACTGACCAGCCTTGGCTTTTCAAGTGTGTGGACCTATCCCATGACTTGCACAACTCAGGAAACCATTCCTTAAGGATGCACATTGATTGAGGAACCTTTGTTCTGATTTGCCTCTTGTTTGTCCAAGAATCAATAGAGAATCATAGTTTTTGGCTGATCATTGACATGTTTCATCAACTTTGGGGTTTGAGACCTCTTGAGGATGAGGTAGACCTTTTTTGGAGCTAGGAATTGATATATATATATATATGCATCATGTAGTTGCATTAGGGAGTAAGTGAAGATAGAGATTGTGAGATAGGATTTAAGGGCTTCAACCCACATTGTATTTATGGGCTTAGCACCAGATCAATCTGTAATTCTATAAAATGGAAGGCAGGGAATGTTTCCAGTGAATAATTGATCATCATCTATATTTCCATGTGTAATTATTATTCTTATTCGTTGTGTTTCTATTTTTTTTAATCTTGCTGTAAGGTTGGACAGTCGTATTTCTGGACCCTCCATCCTTGACTGCACCAAGTGGTATTAGAGTGAAGTTGCAAACTTTGGGAGAGCGAGGGTGGACAGACCACCAACTTGAGGTAGTTGCACCAAAGAAATTTTGTGAAGTTGACTGAAGGAATTCCATAAGATCTTTGTGTGGATGAATCGTTCAATTGAGATAACCTACTTGTGGTTTTCAACAGATCACCAATTGTGAGGAAGTTGCGACCTTGTAGCAAGATCCTTGACTTGAGGTAGTTACACTAGATCGTAGGAGGAGATGTCATCGAGGATAATTTATACTACTGTTAATGTTGTTGGAAATATGGATGAGATGATAGAAATTATGTGAACAATGGAGGTGAGATTGGATGTTGTTGAGGAAGAGAAAAGAAAAGGATTAAACCCTAGACTTGATGATGAAAGTGATGATGATGAAGTTCAGCCTACAGACCAAGCTGAAGAAACCTCCAAAGAGGAAGAATCAGATTAGATGATGATGTTAAAGGCTATTTCAAAAATAGGAAAGTGACCTAGAATGGATATTTTGAACTATACCGATAACCTAAACCTTGAGGAGTTGATTGATTGGATAAACAACATTGAAGAATACTTTGAATATGAAGAAATTGAAGATTTAGAAAGAGTGAGATTTGCAAAACCTAAGATGAAAGGAAATGTTGTAATATGGTGGAAGGAAGTTCAATTGGAGAGAAACATAAAAGGTAAAGAAAATAATGTGAATGGGATAGAATGGAGACAAAATTGAAGAACCATTTTTATACCCACAGACTATGAGTTGGAGTTGTTGAAGAGAAATTGCAAAACCTAAGATAGAAGGAGAAGACTGTGAAAGAATACACTAAAGAATTCCATAAGATTACTATCAAGACTGAACATAATGAAGCAAGCAAGGAGAAAATGGAAAGATACATCAATGGGCTAAGGATGAACATTCAGGAAGAGTTGAGTCTGGTAAGGATGAATTCAGTAGAGAAAGCATACCGGTTAGCATTAAAGGTGGCATAAAAGCTAAAAAAAAGACATGACCAAAGGAAGAGAGGAAGAGGAGGTATATTTCAGATAGGAAGATCACATTCTGGAGGAGAGAAACCATATGCGGAGCAAAACAAGGACAAATATTCATACTTCAAGGAAGAAACGGATTCTAATTCACATTAGAAGGGGAGAGATGACATAAATTCTTACCACCACAATAGAGGATTCAATTCTAATAGCAATGATGGATACCAAAGAGATGAGAAAGGATGTGACAAGAGAACTTTCAAAGGAACCTATTTTAAGTGGGGAGGTAAAGGACATAGACCATTTGAGTGTTTCCAAGAAAGTAAGAAGAATGAAAAACATGTAAGAACTAGATATGCGGAGTAAGAACCAGTGAAATCGCCGAGTTCTAAAGGAATTCCTGAGAAGGGAGAATCACTATTCATGAGGAGAGCATTGATCCAAGAGAAAGAAGTACCTAAAGAAGCACCGTAGAGGAAAATTCTATTCTAGACTAGATGCAAAGGAGGAGGTAAGTGTTGCAAAGTTATCATTGATAGTTGTACAAATAATCTAGTTTCTGAGGAAATGGTGACAAAGCCAGGAAAGAAGGAAAGAAGGAAACATTTGTTGGAAAGAGACACTATACAATTCATCTAGTGTTGTCATTGATGGAAAGCCTAGTTAGTTATTCAATCCACACATCAGTATGTGATCATACTAGAAGTCAAGTCAAAGTTTTGTGATTATCTGTCAAGCAAGAACAACGCATCCGACAAAATTATGTTCATCAATTCATATGAAATTTTCTGATATCTTTTTTTATTTTTGGATCTTAGGGAAGGTAGTTTGGTATATAATCTATGTTATCCTTGAATCTTAGAGCCTTGTATCAATCCCTGTGCAAGTTAGAAGATCTAGTTGATTGATTTTTTGTTTAATAGTGCAATAAGGCTGACTAAGTTTATGTAGCATGTTGTGGATCTTCGATAAGAAATTTTTAAGTTTTTTTTGTTTTAGCATGTTAATTTGGTTCCTCACTATGTTTTGGTAAACTTTGGTTGGAGTGCATTAAAAATTATTTGTGGATTGAGCTGACAATTTGTAAATATTTTCTATTTTGTTGAAGCTGACATGTAGCAATTAAATCCTTAGAAGCAGATATACATAAGTGATTTTGTATATCATTTTTATGTATGTAAAAAGTGTGTTGATGTGTGTGCAAAAGTTAGAAGGATTGTATAGCGATTATGCATAGTTTCACTTGTGCATGAAAGGATTTGTGATGTGAATTAAAGCAAAATAGGGCAGAAGAATAGAAGCAAACAAAAGGTCAATAAATTGATTAGTGTTCTTAATTGAAACTATTATCTAGAATTTTTAGATGCTATTTCATATTTCACCACTCTAATTGTCTTTTGACATTGATTGTAAGGCAATAAGCCTTTGTATTTTTGAACAGTGAGCTCTAGGCAGTGCACTTGAATGCAAGTGCATTTCCATTTTGTAAACATCTTTTTGAGTATACTCAGATCATATTGTGGATTGACCTCTACTGTGGTTTTTCCCCTAACACGGTTTCCACATAAAATATCCTTGTGTTATGTTGTTTTTTTTGTTTGTTTTATGTTCATACATATTTATTTTGGTTGAATGTTATAAGTGCTTTGGAGATCAAAATAATAAAGCTAAAAATTGTAGAACATTGATTCACCCCCCCTCTCAGTGTTCTTTGATTCCAACAATTGATGTCAAAGCGTAGTTCCTAAGAAGAATTTTAATAGCTTGGGGAAGATCTTGGAAAGTGTTTCAATTGATTTAAGTAGTCTTTAACAACAACTTTTGGTGGCCCTAGATGATCTTGATCAGTCCAAATCTAAAGTCTAGGAATTGTGAGCAAATCTCATGAATGCTAAGAAGTTCATTGATTCATTGAAAGATAAAATCAATAAGTCTAGGGAGAAGAGAAGGGAACCCCATGAACAGGTCAAGCAAAAAGAGAGTAAGAGAATTGAAGATGAACAATTGAGTCAAGCCCTAAAGGAAAAGATAGAGGAATGTGAAAATATTACTAGAGATAATGTTGTCTTAAAGCATGAGATGGAATCTATTATGATCAGGGTGACCAAGGAGATTGAAGACATAAAGAAGAATAAAGGGAAGCTTACTCAGTCCTTGAAAGAAAAAATTGAAGAATGTAGCTGAATTACTGATGGATTTAATCAGTTGGAGCTTGAATTGGAACAATCCAGAAATAATGAAGAAGAGCTTGAGAAGTAGATTATTGATCTTAGAGATGAACTTGCTACTGCAAATGAATTCAAGGAGAAGTTCAAGATTAGCTTAGCCAAGCTTGATGAACTGATTAAATGTTAGAGGACTGAAGGTGACAAGTGAGGTCTTGGATATGAGGAAGGAGAAAGTTCCAAATCTAGACAAAGGAGATTTAGGCAAGGAAATCAGATGAAAAAAGTTGGAAGGTATCTGGTAAGAAAACCTAATGCTCGAAGCTTCAATGGTTACTATAATGTTTGCAATAAATTTGATCATATGGCTACTCAATGTAGAAGTAGAACAAATCCAAGTGGTCCATCATTCTTAGGTCAGTGCTTTAAATGTAATAAGTATGGTCATAAGTCAAATGAATGCAGAAATATGATGTACATGTATAGAGATGTCAGATGTTATACATGCAATAGATTTGGCCATATTTCTAACCAGTGCAGATCAAGAGAAAATCAATGGAACTAGTCTTGACAAAGAAATGCTGTGTGCTACAATTGCAAGAAATCTGGTCACATTGCTAGATTTTGTAGAAGCAAAAAGGGTCTGGTAAATCAAAGGAGAAACATGCAGAAAGATGAAAAGGGAAAAGCAAAAGTTACTGCAGATGAGATTAGGAAGCAACTAAAGAAGATATGGGTGAAGAAGAGTCCTTCTATTGCAGGAAATGATTCCACACCAGAACCACGATCTAGTAATTTCTTCAGGAATTAGATTTAGGCCTTTGGCCTAGGGGGAGTTCTCAAGAAAATCCTTCAAACCCCCTGCCATAATTTGGTACCAGGATATGGATGAGTACGGTGACTGCATAAATGAACTACAAATGTTGTTGAAACAGTTGGAGAGAGTATTTATGTAGAGTTGAAGGTCCGCAAAAGAGTTATCCTTCACAGAGTATGGAAATAGGGTATCCGGATGAGTTAGGGAAAAAACATTTATTGTGACAAAAATTTAGGTGTGAGAATGATAAAAGGTCATTTGTATTCTTCATTTGTCACTTAGCACTTTGAGAAAATAATTTTGGAGAGCTTTAAAGAAAAATTTTGTGAAACTTGGCGAAGATTCAAGTGTGAAGGAAATTCAACGATCAAACCCTAATCCAGTGAAAAGGTATTGTAACTATGGGAATTTTTCCTAGGGTTAGCAAATTAAAGCATTAACATAAAATACCCAAAGTAATAATGAAGTGCAAAGGAAAAACATGAAAAAAAATGAAAATATCTCACCAAAATGTCTTCATTCTCCATGGCTAACCTCCATTATACCTTCTCAACTTACTACAAATATGATGTTGCCCTCAGATTTATGATGAAATATATAATGACAATGACAAGCCCTAAGAAAATGTTGAAGGATTTGGAATGACAACATGCAATACTAAGCTACCATGCAACTAGTAAGCATTCTAAACTATGTCTAAATTATGCCAAATGAAATGTAAATATGCCTATGACAAAATGACAATAATGCAAGATGACAAGATTTCAAGAAAATGACAAGAGTGCATGAGGTATGAGAGATGACATGAGATGACAAAACAAGATTGCATGAGATGACAAAATGAGACCAAAATTGTCATTTTATAGAAAATGCAATTTTGAGTGAATGGCCAAGATCAAAAGTTGAAAAATTCCCTAGAATCAATGGATAAGATTCAATTTGACAACCAAAAATTAGGGTTAGGGAAACATTAGGTCAAATTCAAAATGAAAGGACAAGATTGATTTTTAGAAAATCAAATCAAGGGTTGACAATGCATGTGACAAGAGATAAGATTGGCACAAAAAAAGAGGTAGCTGGAAAATCAAATAATAAATAGAAATTATTTTATTTTTGAGGAAAAAGACTATTTTGAATTAAAAATTACTTTAATTCAAAGGGTGGGACCACATGATAGTAAATAATTAATTTAAATTATTTACTAAAAAGAGGGAAATTTCAAATTAAATAATTAAAGATAATCATTTAATTAGAGAAGGTGACCAATAATTAAATAAATTAAATAATCTATTTAATTATAAGAAGACTTAAGAATTAGTGACGTATTAAATAAATTAAGAATTTTATTTAATTAAGGGAATACTTTAGGCAATTAGTGACGTATTGAATAAATAAATAAAATTTATTTATTTAATAATCATGAATCTGAATAAAAAGTCATGAATTGATTAAATAATTATGAATTATTTAATTAATAGATGAAAGTAGGCCAAGGACATAATTAAAATGTCTTAATTATGCTAGGAAGACAAAGGTGAAAAATAGAGCTTGCAGGCCTAGGTAATTTTTAAGTGTCTACATTTTTCCCCTCTTTGTCATAATGTAGCTTGTCACATTGTGACAAAGAAAATTAATCGCAGTCATGCCCCAGCGAAGGTATAGAGTATCTATGCCCCCTCCGGAAAATTTTCAAATTTTGGCTTGGCAACAAAATAAGTTAGAAAGTGTCCCAATAAGTTCTTTTAATGACAAAAAATACAATGGCGTGGATAGTTTTAGATTTCATGGAGTTTAAAGCAGCCAAAAAGGATGGTCAAAGTTGGTCAAAAGAGCTTCCAGTAATACAATGTTTGACAAATGAAATTTTGACCCTATAAATAGGTTGGCAATGAGGTAAAAGTCAATTCATTTTCACTTTTCACCATAGTAAATTTGAGAGCTTAGAGCGAGGAGGACTTCGGAAAAGATGGTGATTCTAGTGACCAACCACCACAGGGAGATCATGCAGACTTTCAGGCGGCCAGAGGGCTCAAAGCCAACGGTATGTACCCCTATCTAACTTTGTCATTTCATAATTTTGTATACCTTTTTTAGGGTTTTAGGGAAAAGAAAAAAAGCACTTTGACTCATGTGTGTGTGCGTAAGCCGCATTCATGCATGCATTCAACGCATTTGATGCAAACACGAAAGGTCATTAGGTCCAGGAAATGAATTGTGATGCATTTGTGAAAAACCGTGACACATTTGCGAAGTCACGCCGCAATCAAAGGATGTAATGCCGCATTCAAAATATTGTGATGCATTTTCGGACTCAAGCGAGGCATGTGAATTGAGTGACACATATCCCAAAAATCATGATGCAATTGCTCTGTTGTGATGCAAACATGAGTGGGAATGACACAATCAATGTATGGAGTGATGAAAATGCCTTATTGCAACACAAAGGAAGTCAACGTGACACATTTGACTTTGACTTTGACCAAGGCTAACTTTATTTAATTTCAAATTTTAAATGCTTTAGAGTTAGACATGATTAATGGTGATTTCTAATAAGGTTTTGATGTGTGCTTTGACATGTGTAGAGATAGTTAGCATTGATTTATACATGCGAGAGCAGACCATCGACATACAGATTTTGGGATCAGCTGACAGACCGGGAGTGGTGATGACTGATACGACTTGGACTTTACTATGTCACCTATAGGCCCGTTATCTAGGAAAATAGGAGGCTTCTGACTGCACTTTTTGAGAGATGGCACTCAGAGACCTGATCCTTCCATTTGTCAATGGGGGAGGCTACTATGACTCTTTAGGATGTTTACCAGATCCTTCACCTATTGATCCGAGGAGAGTGGATAATATATGACCCATAGCATGGGTACCAGATGTTGATAGCTTATTACCATGATCAAGGCACAGGGTTGGGGATTAAGGGCTATGAGATCCACTGGGAGTTCATGGTGGAGCATTATGGGCGATTTGATGCCCTATTGGCTAGATTGATCAGAGGTGTATTGATTCCAGACAGTCGAGGACATAGATTTCCCATTGGTTGGGGTGATGTACTTATCAAGGTGAGATGGGACAGAATAGTATATTCCTAGGGACCTTTCCTATTGGGGATGTTATATCATCAGCTCCTTGAGGTGGCCTATGGGAGAGCACAGAGCATTCCTTTTAGGATAATGCTCCTAATGATCTGGGTGTGGGAGCACATCGCTATTTTTCATCTGCCCATCAAGAGACCACAACTGGCAGATGGCATGCCATGCATCTACTATTATGTAAGCGGTTTGCAACAGACCCGAGTTGGTGAGACAGGCTATTGGAGGCATACAACTGAAATGATGATTTCTTTCATCTGGAGGCCTTACAGGGACTGCAGGTAGTGGGAGGATGAGGCCAACCATCTTAGTTTTTGTAGGAAGTTCAAATATTTGATTGGCAGGACTGTGCAAAGCCAGGTGATCATCAATATGTACCTACCTCAGAGGGTACTACAACAATTTGGTGAGCAACAAGATGTTCTAATGGGTACAACTGAGTATGTCAGGTCATCCAGAGTCAGCCTGGGGTCCATCGATATCTATGCCATTTGCAAAGTAGCAGATCAATGGGCTAGTAGCATAGTAATTGGGGTGGAGCGGAGGGATTGTAAATCCAGGGACCACAACTGATTATGATTTATGGTGGTAGAATCATCACCCAGTGCTTTTGATAGATCTAGTTGGATGACACCTTTTTACAAGAGATTAATCATAGGAGGCAGAGTTGGAGATAGGAGGAGAGGCAGAGGCTAAGGGAGAGATGGAGGTAGGAGGGGAGGGAGAGATGGAGATAATGAAGATGACAGGGGGTATGGCAGGAGGAGATGATGATAGGAGGAGGGAGAGACAACGTGTGGCTAGAGTAGCATTGGATGCTATCCATGAGGTAGCTGAGAAGGAGGAGGGGGAGGAGGAGTTGAGGCATAAGGAGCACGTGGCAGAGGAGGAGAGACATGAGGATCATGTGGCCGAGAAGGAGGCCGAGATACTGAGAGATGAGGGAGTCAGAGGAGAGGAGGACATGGAGGAGGAGGATGATGAATATGATGACGATGCCATAGATGAGGTGGAGCAATTACTGAGGAGGAGATACCTTCAGGATCACCACTACCACATGACGTGACTACGGATCACCGGGTGTTAGATCTACAATGGAGGTTAGATGAGAGCACAACATAGGTCAGGGCCTTGCAAGAAGAGCTAGGGGTGGTTAGGGTAGAGTGAGATCAAGCAGTGATCTGCCAGTAGGAGGCAGCTCAGTGGTGCATAGAGTTTGCACAATTATGCACAAGACCATCAGCATGTGTGGCACGAGAGTTTTCTAGGGTTAGCACCCATCTGGGATGATATAGGTTGTTATATGAGCAAGAGGTGCCACATAAAAGGTGAGATCCCACCTTGACACAATCTCAAATGAGGATGGGCAGTTGTAGTATGTTAGGAAGTGGCAATGGTAGTAGGAGTCAGAGCAATGCAGGGCGATCTACTTCCTTAGGGAATTGATCAGGGCATAGGTCCAACCATTCCCACAGGGATGCCTCGAGTCACAGATCAGGTCACAGTCATGGTTCAACTGGGTCAGGGCATAGGTCAATGCACAACCAGCCTCCAGTGATAGATCCACCAGTCGCAGTGTCTTCGCAGCCTCATGTTACCACAAAGATGATTCCATCAATTTAGTTCCATCAGTTTCGCAGATACATGCCACAGTGATACAGTCTTCAGCATCCCAGGCACAGGTTACCGCAACCATGATGGCATTCATTCCATTGATAGAGCATTTGTCCCCTAGATCTTCTCCTTGAGGGGATGAGGAGAGTTTGGAATAGCCATTTTTATTATTATCTCGCATTAGGACATTTCAGACACTTATGTTATGACATTTATATTTGACCATTGAGCCTGTGAGCTCTTATTTTTGGGATATCTCATGACTATCTTGTGACATTTTTTTTTAGGTGATATATATATGATGCAGTTTTGATGTGGCCTATATGTGTTATGTGATGTGATATGATTTTATGCATTATGATGTATTTTTATGTGATGATTATTATGACGATGCAGTTATGATGATCATGTGATGCCTATGTGAATTATGAATTTATGATTCCTATGTTGATGTTATTATTTATATGGCACCATATCATGTGTCTATTAATGATGACTATTTATGATGTGATGTCATGGATGGTGATGATATGCATAATGTATTTATTGAAATGGATGCCATGTTTATGATTATGTCAATGCATGACTATGTATGATGCAATATGTGATGCAATGTATATGGTTTTTGATGATATAGATGATGTATGTATGGACCTAATGCAATGCCTATATGATTATGTATGCACTTATGTTTTTGTATGTCATAGGATCATCATGAGATGGATGAGATGAGATGAGAAGACACAAGGAGATGAATGTTAGTGCAAAGACCAAATCCTTCAACATATTACTATAGGGCTTTAATAATTATTGATGTTAATAATCATTGGGTAGATTATTGTAATGGCCAACAAACACCATGATATGACATAGATCAAGGTGTGCAAGGTCGTACCATCACATAAGACAAGCACTCATAAAAAAGGATGATCATGACTCATACTAAGGGCCCAATTGCCCCTGTCTTTTCATCATAACCAACTATAAGCATAAAAAGACAAGAAAAATAAGTCATGAAACATCGTTGCTCCTCTAAATCCTTTTGTTAGGACATCCTCGAGGAACTAGCAACATCACTACCAAAAGGACAAGACAAGGAAATCATCATGATATGTCGCTACTTCTCTAAATCCTATTGTCAGGACATCACTGAGAAACTAGTAACATGATGAAAAAGCTAAAGACAAGTGCCAAGTGTTTGCCAAGTGTGTCTGAATACTAGGTGTTGTGATGTCAAGGTGTCAAGTTTGACGATGTCAAATGCCAAATTTTTTGAATGTCAAGGATGTCATGTTTGAATATGTCAAAGTGTCAAATTTCAAAGGTTTCATGTTTGAAAATGCCAAAGTATTGAATGTCAAAGGTTGCCAAATTTAGGAAGGACACCTCCTGAACAATGTCAATGTTGAGAGGACCGATCCTCAAATTTCCAAACGATCCCTCAAACTGTCAGGTGATGGTGACAATACCTAGGAAGGACACATCCTGAGGTACAAATGACAGAGGTTGTTCTTCATAAGGAATCATCTAAAGAATAACCAAGAGTTGACTATTTGACTTATTTTGACTGAGTTGGATTTGTTTTGACATAAATTTTTTGAAGTTTGACTAAAGTTTAGATAGAAGATTGATTGTTGTTGACTAAAGTTTGATTGTGGTTGACTACATGTCAATGTCGACATGCTAATGTGTTTGAAAAACTATCAAATTTTATTTGTAGTAGTTTACTTGTTTTGAGATGACTTGTTTGACTTGAAGAATTTTTTACATGTGTGCCAATGTAGTGTCATGAACCCTAATGGACCAACCTAGTGTGGCCTCGGGGGCTCATTGATTGATGGCCTTGCCTACATCATACACTCAAAGACCTTGTAGTTCAAAATGACCAAGGACTTTGTCTTGATGACCAAAGATTGAGCCATGATTTTTATTTTGACAACCTAAAAGGAATGACCTAATGTCTCAAGGGCTCTAAGTGAGCCTTGCCTATGTAGAAAATGTGTAGAGACAACATAGTTTAGACAAATGACAAAGACTGACTGACTTGACGAATGTGACAAGAAATGACTCTATTTTTTGGGTTTTTGATATATTTTGAATTTTTTGGATTTCCTTAGGACATTTTTGAATTTTTAGGTCTTTTTTCAAGACATTTTATGATGTTTTTGTCTTCTTTCAGGAATTTTTATGATTTTTTTTGTCCTTTTTTTTAGGAATTTTTTTATGACTTTTATGATTTTTTTCAAGACTTTTCGATTTGTCGATACCATGTGTGATACCCATTGCATTCACATGATGAAAATTTTCCCCTAGTCAAGTCCAAGACTAGCCAACTAAATGAATGTAGAAAGGGCGTGCATGTGGGGTGGCAGATGAGTGATATGTAGGACTTCATGTCAATCATTATCAGCCATGGGAGAGAATTACAAGTATTTTTTGAGTGATAGTAGATGGCAGATCAATGGCCAACTATGCATGTTGCATCTTTTCCATATTTTCACCATGGTACTTATCCAAAGCACTTGTTTACCAAGTTTTCACTTTTGGATGAATTATTTATCTTTACTATTTTTGTCATTTATTTATTTTTTTAGTGTCACCAAGATGCCCATTGTTTTCCAGGTTTTCATCAGGGTGATGATTTTTTCTATGTATTTCAATGTTTTTTTTAATTATTATTATTTTTTATTTTTAAGGTTTTCGGCTTGACTTCCTAATGTTATTCATAGAACTTGTGAAGGTGTAGACTATTGATAGGATTTTTCAATTTTTTGTTGTCTAGAGTAGCCAACTGATATGCTCCAAAACAAAAAGAGGATATGATGACATAAGGACCTAGCCAATCTAGTTTGAACTTGCTAGGTTTTTCTCTGTCAACTTGATTTTTAGGATTTTGCATGAGAACTAGGTCACCAATGTCAAACTTTCTGACCATGACTTTCTTGTTGTAACTCTGACAGAGATGGTTCTTATATGCTTGCAGATGGTTATGGAATTATGTCTTCTTTCCTCTAGCATCTCCAACTTGTATAGTCATGACTATCTATATTCTTCATCATCTACCAAACCCTTCAAGGAGACTTGTAAGGATGGAATTTCAACCTCAATTGGAAATATGGCTTCAGCTCAAAAGACCAGGGAAAATGGAGTGGCTCTTGCAGACATGCGGATGTTGGTGCGATAATCCCACAGAGCAGGGTTAAGTTGGATGTGCCAGCCATGACCAAGGTCATTGGCATTCCTTTTGAGAATTTTAAGGATGGTTTTATTGGAGGCCTCGGCTTGACCATTTCCTTGCGGGTAATATGGCATTAAGAAATGATGTTGGATATGGAATCGCTCACATAACTCATGAATGTCTTTTTTTTTAACGAACATCCATTATCTGTAAGGATGGACTGTAAAATACCATATTGGAAAATGATGTAGTTAAGAATGAATTTGGAATTTTTTTTGATGGTTATGTATGTAAGGGGGATGGCTTCGATCCACTTAGTAAAGTACTCAGTGGCGGTGATAATGAATTTTTTGCCATTAGAGGAGGTAGGGTGGATTTTTCCCACAAGGTCGAGTCCCCACTATGTGAAGGGCTATGGAGATGCAATTGGATGAAGTTCCTGTGCTGGAGCATGAATTAAATCACTATGTATCTGACATTGGTAATAAGTCCTGACAAACTCAAGTGCCTATTTTTCAATGGTTGACCAATAATACCCAAGTCTCATTATCTTTTTGGCTAGAGTAGGACCACTCAAGTGAGACCCACATATACCCTCATGTACTTCATGTAAGGTTATGTGTGCTTCATTGGCATCGAGACATTGAAGGAGGTTGTTATCAAAGCTACAATGGTGAAGGGTGTCATTGGTTGTTGAATAGGTTGGGGGAAAGGACTTGGGACTTGAGATAGTCATACATGTCTTGATAGTAGGTAGAATTGAGACCAACAAGCTCACATACCATCTCTAATTCTGGGATATATCATATGCAGGGACCAATAGCTATTCTACCAAAAACTCAAATTGTGGCATATTACTTGGGATGTCTAGGAGAGAGCCAATTGTAGCCATTACGTCTGCTACCTTGTTTTGTGCCCTCAAAACATGTTCAAAAGTCAACATGTCAAAATATTGTCTAGAATTTGTCAACCATCCATTTGTAAGGCATTAATTTCTCATCCTTGGTATCATATTTGTCATTTACTTGGTTGATGACCAGTTGGGAATCTCCATAAACATGAAGTGTTCTAATTTTCCATTTTATGGCCATTCTGAGCCTTGTCACAAGTGTGTCATATTCTGCCACATTATTTGTACATGGGAAAGCTATGTGGAATGACATAGGGATGGAGTCTCCTTGTGGTGTGATAAACAATATTCATGCCCCTGAGCCATGACTAGTATGAGATCCATCAAAGTATAGCATCCAAGGTGACTTAGGTTCTATATGGAATATGGACTCATCAAGAAAGTCTGCCACTAATGGATGATCACTTTGTATAGGTCCGTCTTCTAGTTGGTCTGCTATCACTTCTCCTTTTATGGAATTTCTTTCCACATATTGAATGCCATACTCACTCAAAATCATGATCCATTTCGCCAGATGTCCTATCAATGTTGTACGACTCAAAAGATACTTCAGGGGGTCAATATTTTCCACTGACTATGTCTTGTGATTCAACATATAGTATTTTAGCTTTTGAGTAGCAAAGACAACTGCTAGACATGCACGTTCAATGGATGTATAGTTTTACTCATATTCAATCAGTGTCTGACTAATGTAGTATATAGCTCATTTCTTTTATTTGTGGTTGTTTTGTGCCAATAATGCCCCCGGTGTTGAAGTTGTTGCAGAAACGTATAAGATCAAAAATTTCCCTTCGATTAGTGGCATTAAAATAGGTGGTGACAAGAGATAATATTTTATTAGTTGAAAGGCTTCCTCACATTTATTTTTCCACACAAATGGGATACCATTGTGTAGAATATATTGAAATGGTTGACACTTGTCAGCCAATTGTGCTATAAAGTGTCAGATGGATTGTAACCTGCCTTGTAATGTCCTGAGTTCACTTATCCCTTTCGGAGGAGGCATGTCTAATATTGCTTTCACTTTGGCTGGATCAACCTCAATTCCTCTATGAGAAACTATGTATCCTAGAAGCTTGCCTGACATGATGCCAAAGAATCATTTTTTTAGATTCAAGTGGACCTTGTATTCCTCCAGTCTCTTGAAGATTTTTTCTAGCACATTCAAATGACCTTTTCTTGTCAAATATTTAGCCTAAATTTCATCCACGTAATCTTCCATTATCTTGTGCATCATGTCATGAAATATTGTTGTCATAGCTCTCCGATATGTGGCATCTGCATTCTTAAGATCAAAAGGCATGACATTCTAGAAGTATGTACCCCAAGGACAAGTCAATGCTATTTTATGTTGATCTTTGGGGGAAATACGAATCTAATTATAACCTAAGAAACTATCCATGAGGGACAACATGTCGTATCCTATTATGAGGTTGACTATGATATGTATGTTTGGAAACGAAAAGCCATCTTTCAGACATGATTTGTTGAAGTCTCTAAAATCTATGCAGACACAGATCTGACCATTTGGCTTTATGACTAGTACAAGATTGGATATCCATTTAGCATAGTCAATAGACTATATGAATCATGTGTCTAGTAGTTTCTTGAGTTTAGCTTTGACCAATAGGGCAATTTGAGGATGCATTTTGTGCAGCTTTTGTTTTACTAGTTTAGCATTTGGCAGTAGTGGCAAATGGTGCCAAACCAGTTCTAGATCTAACCCACACATATCGGGATATGGCCATGCAAAATTAATATTTCGCTCTACAAAGAATTTATGGAACTCAAGTTTCTCTTCTTCTATCAGGGATGCCACAAAGAGGATCATTTTGGGCTCTTCTGCTATTGATATGTTGACTTCTATGGTGTCCTCTATTCACATTGCTAATTTCTCTTGGGTCACAGGAAGAAAGTCCAGTCCTCCATCTTTTGGTGCCTTGGAGAGGTTTTCACCCACATATACATCCTTTATTTTTTCTTTTTTATCATTAGAAGATACCTTTTAGTTTTCACCTAAAGACGTTTCATTTTTATTTTAGTTTTACTTTTCATTTTGTGACTAGAGGATGGAGCAATCTCCCCAAAGTAGGTTGCACAGTCTAGGTCAATGGAAAAAACAGGACCTTAAGTGGCAAAAAATTTAGAAAAATCAGAGTTATGCAACTTGATGTAAAAATTTAAATACGTTATCTATATTATTTCAAAAATATGTAAGCATAGAATTTGTAGCAAATTAAATGTAGTTTCTAAACTACTAGGTTTTTTTTTTTTTAAATCTATTGGTGAAAATTTGAAATTTCAATGCAATAGTACTTCAATTTTAGGGAAAAAATAAGAAGCAGGTGTCTATCTGACCACCCTAACCACAATAAAGTGATAATATTTTTTATAAGATTTTAGATATAAGTAGAGGACTCATGTCCCGATGTGATGCATATTTTTTTGTAATTTCTTTCCAAGTAAATAATTAATTGTGATTTTTTTATTACAACTTTTCAAACATATAAAAACTCGTATGTATAACCACCTTAACTTGGTAAAAAATTCATGAAATTATTATTATTATTTTTAATCCTATAGTATGTGAAGCATAGAATGTGACGCATGTTTCAGATTCAAAAAATGTGATACCGTTTGAAAGCTATAGATGTTTTTCAATTAGCTTATCAATCAAGACTTTAGTTGTAATTCAAATAGAAAATAAATTATAATTATTTATTAAATTCAAAGTAAAGCATAATTTATATTCGTAGAAAGCTGAGAATATCCTTTAAAAACCCTTTTTGTTTCATCAATTTTGGGTAAAAAAAAAGTCGTCAGGGCCACATACGCTACAAAAACCCATTTTATCACCACTTTTTGGCCCATCATGATCTTGCACATACCTAATGGCCTCATCATTGTAAAATACATCCAAGAATGGTGGGCCTGGTTGGTCCCAATCGATTAGTTGTGGGTAGACTTAGGAGATACCATCGTCAGTATTGGTGAATTGAGGCGAGGACACAAAAAGCATGTAGATGGATTTAGAGACATTGAAAATGAAGTTATCATCCAATTCCCAATCAAATTCTACTGAATATTCTCCTTCACTTGACTCATGTGAATTGTCAAAATAAGGGACAAAGGGACTATCATTATGGTCTATAGTGTCATGTGGAAACTCGTATGAGTCTTGATGATGGTCATTAAGTTTAGGTGATTGGGCAGATAGGTCAGGTGTATGGCTAATAGGATTGGAAGGTGACTCAGGTTTGTCATTATTCCTTGGCTCAAAGGGCCTTTCCCAAATTTCTTGTTTGCTTGGGATCTTCAGATTGTCAACTGTATCAATTTTAAACGTTTGCCAAAATCTTTGCTCAAAGGTAAGTTCTCCAGGTTCAAGGAACAATTCATCAAGGCAACAATCACTTAGGGATCATTGGGAACCATATTCCCACTCATGGGTTTCATTTTCAGTAGGGGATCCTCAATAGTCTCGACACTTTTCGAAGCATTCACACTCTCACTTGAAAGTCCATTGGTACGTCGATCATCAGTTTTGGGTAGACCATACCCTAACCCAAGATATTTTTGCTGTTTGGAAGGTTCTATGGGATCTCTTTGCCTAGTTTTATTTATGCCAAGGCCATTAGTTCCATCATATCCTTTAGCGTTCATCATGTCATATCATTTTCCATATAGCTTAACTAGTAATGGGGGTAAGTCTTCCATTTCTTTATAAATCCATCTTCTTAAGTCGACAATGTCTTCGACGTTCATGTCTCCCCATTTTATGAAAACTATCTTTGGCAAAAGTTTGAAGATTTCCGTAGGTTCCATTCTGAAACATGGTCGACCATAGACCTTCGGAGACTTGGGTATTTTTGTGATGCTATATATCGTATTCATTTTGAATTAGATCCATAGCCTAGTTCTTGGATCTTGATAGTGGACTCAGCCTTGGGAATTAAGGAAGATGATGGCGTGGTGGAAGATGTGGATAGATGATCTACGACGTGGATCTCTAGAACCTAAAAATTGAAGTGTTCCTATTTCTCCCAGAAGTGATGCCATCACGAAGAGCTTGACGAACTAAATCTAGTGCAAGTTGAACAAGCGAAGAAGGAGTCTATTTGCTCAAGCTACGCATAGTCAAAGATTTGGTCAAACTTGGACCAAGAGGCTATCTAGAAGGAAATTTTTTTTGACCAACTCAAAATCGGTCAAAAGCGATATCAATTTGAAGGGCTCGACGACACGAACCCAACGATGTTCATTTCAATGAAATTTGAGCCCGTACGTGCGATATATTGTCTGTCAAAGGTGGTAAAATTTTGGTCAACTCAAGTTCCAGGGACGACAAAAAAGAGGTGGAAAATTCATCATCACAAAATTCGGTGAAAATGGAATCATCGTGAAGGTATCACAATCATAATTCCAACAATGCTCATTTTGTGCAAATCAAAGCTCGTATGTGCAAGATATGGAAGGTCAAAGCTCGTGGTCGACTAGGTTGACTTAAAGGTACAGTGTTGATGTCAGCATGACATCATCATGCTAACTTGGAGGACAAGTCATCATACAGAAATTGACATGGACCAATGAGGTCTTGACATGTGTCAGTCATACATGTGATGTGGCATCCAAGTGTAATGATGACGTAGTGATGAGTTGGGATGGTGACATGGCATTCGAGTCAGCACATGAGGTGGCAATAGTACGGTGACATGGCAGGTGATGTGGAAACAATGTGGATGGTTGATGCAAACAACTAACTGGGCAGCAACATGGATGACGTTAATGAATAAATTTTTTCCATGTGGCACAACAAGGATGCGCCACGTGGCCCCTCATTTCTTCCTCCTTCGGCCTACTCCATTGAACGACGTTACAAAAAGTTTATGGGGGCTTAACCCCTTGACCTCCAATACCCTGCAACAGTCGGCTTTCCATTGCACCACTTGGAAAATTTCACATATAAAAAGGGGTGAGTAGGCCAAGTGAAAGCCATCAGGTGATCATTCTTCATTGTATCCAATTCTTCATTCCATTCTCTTAGCTTTGTGAGCTTTTTGTGAGAGAATTTAAGGGAATAGAGGATTTGAGAGGAATATGGTTATGAGTCTATAGTAAGTCCTTTTAGGGAAAATTCAGTTGTTCTTACTCTTTATAAATCATCCCTAGCTTTGAGAGCTTTTGTGAGGGGTTTTTGAGTGAGATACTTTTGTAGGGCTTTGTGGATAGGCTACAGATATTTGTAAAGTAGTGTTGCAAGAGGCTCTTTTGGAGATTGTACTGCCAGTTTAGAACATTTCAATAGATTGGTCACTCAATTGAGCTAGACCCAGAGACGTAGTCCACTCAGACGAACTCTGTAATCAAATTTGTGTCTTTTTCTCTTTCTTTGCTCGGTGTGATCATTTTTTCTATATATTGTTCTTATTACTTCATTGGTTAATGTCTTTTCACCTTTGTGCATAATCACTTAGCAACGTTTGTCATAGATCCTTCTTCCACGTATGGATCATTGAAGTGGATGTGGATGATGATGTGAGTGTGGACGGGTCAATGAATTTGGAAGAAGAAGAGCTAGGAGCTTCTTGGTTGATGGGCACTTGATGTACGGAAATACCCCTTAGGTTGGTACAATATTTAAAAGGGTCGGGGTCTCCATATATGGTGATTTTTGTGTCATCAAAGGGAAACATCAGGAATTGGTGGTAGGTGGATGGAACAATTTTGAGGGCATGAATCCAAGGTCAGCCAAGCAAAATGTTATAAGGTAATTCAAGATCCAGGACTTGGCAAGTTGTGTCCACAATGACTGGTCCAAATCTTATGGGAAGAGTGATCACACCATGAGAGGAACGTTCCTCGTCATCATACACTTTTATGACTATGCTCTTTGTTGCATCTACGCAAGCATCTAGAAAGCCTAAAGCCTTAACCAGTTTTAAGGAGCATATATTTAGTCCTACTCTACCATCTACTAAAACTCGTCTAACCTTATGCTTATGGATGAAAACATCAATGTGTAATGCATCGTTATGATTGGACTTCGGTGATGAATAATCTTGGTCTAAAAATGTTACATGATGGGGTGTAGTGAGAAAACCCACCATGGCCTCAAACTAGTTGGTATCAATGTCCTGAGGGATAGCGGATTCTTGCAAGGTTTTGTCAAGTATTGGCTTATGCACAAGAGAAATGTGAAGTAGTTCAATTATGGATATTTGTGTAAGGGTTTTTCCTAGTTGGTCAATGAGGTTAAATTGACTCTTAGTTTGGGACGGCTTTGTCGATGGGCTTGACTGTAGTTGTCTTGCGGATGGACCAAGTATTGTAATTTTTGGTTGTCGAGGAGGTGGAACAGCTATGGTTATTTTTCCTCTTTGAGTAGTAGCATTGCATTCAGGTTCTCTTTCGATAGTGATGGTATTGGCATATTGGTGATCAGTTTGAACATTATTAATGATGGTTCCTCCTGAATAATTGAATGTAGCGCAAGCATAATTGGCTTGATTGGTATTATTCTTGGGACCTTATGTGGAGGCTTTATTAGAACCATGGTTTTGCAGTGGGTTCTTATGAATGGTATGGGCTACATTGGATGAAAATTGTGGCCCACCCACTTCAATTACTCAATTTTCAATGAGGTCTTGAACAATGTTTCTTAGTTGTCGACAAGAAGATGTTTTATGCCCTTTAGCCTGATGGTAATCATAGAAGGCATTATCGTCCCACCATGATGGTTTAAACTTCCCTGGTTCATATGGTTTAGGGTCCTCAAGTGTGATGAGACCATTTTGAAGGAGCTTCTTAATGACATCCTCAATTGGCTCCCCCAAAGCGGTGTATGTTCATCTTTTCAGAAATTGTCTTGTTTGGCGGGGTTGTCCTTAATTTTGACTGTTTTGAGACTTTGGTTATTGATAGAGGGTGTTAGTATTGTTGTTGGTTTTTTTTGTGACTAAGCTCCTTTAATATCAAGCATTGGTCCCATTATCTTGGTAAAATGTGGTGCCACATATCCAGGAGGGAATGGTGGCATGTACAACTTTGTGTTGAAAGGATATAAGCATAGGTCATATGATATGTGATTTCTTGTCGGACGATTGCATTTTTTCTATGGTCATTTGTAAGTGAGCCACTCGAGCTATCAAGGTATTGATTATGGGATTATTTGTTGCATCACACATGGGATTGATAGGTATACCATGGGTCCCCATTTATTGTGAAAATACATTGGTGTTTTGTTGAGGGATGTGTTGTTACGAGATGTATGACGTGTTTTGGTTCATATGTTGTTGGTATTGAAAGTTTGGATTAGGGACTTGTTGATGGGTGTGAATATGTGATGAATATTTTAGAATGTGCCCTCCAACAATTTGAGTCAAAATTTGGGGAATATGTTGACCATGAATATTTTAGTGTCCAAATGATGCCATGTGTTGTGTATTTAGATTTCCTTGTCCAAATTGTTGGAATTGTCCATGGGGAATTTTCATGTTTTTCCCTTGTGAAGTATTGGTATTAAATTCTAATGACGTGTTAAGTACATTTGGTTGTAGTCCTTGAATAAAGACACGTCATTTACTTCCTCCAAAGGGATTGAATGAGGTACCAATGAGAGGATTTGATAATGAGGCACCCATGGCACTAGATGAAGCTCCAAATAGAGGATTTGAAGAGCTTTCCCCCATTGATGAGGATCCAAAGGTGGCACCAACTGATTGTGAGGATATTGTGGACATTGTTGGCATTGATTGTGTTATGGATTGTGACATGGTTGTTGTCCCTCCAACGGATGTTGGATTGATTGAATTGGAATTTATTTGATTGGTTGTGGTGTTTGGAGGTAGCATTAGTGGTACTTTTGGTAGTTTTCTAAGTAGTACCAATAGAAGCATTGCTTGTATTGTTTTAAGGTTGACAAGTGTTGGGCATGTTGTTTGTATTGTTGACATTATGGTTGGGTGATGTTGGTCTCAAATTGTTAACGTCAAAGCCACGTGGAAACTTAACTCCTTGACATAGAAGTATGGCCAAATAAATGTCTATATCATGTAAAACCATTTCTTCTACAAATGAGGTTGCTTCTAGATTTTGGGCTACGACTTCTAGGTCTTCCTCAAATATTTGTACATGTTAATCCCTATGTATGAATGGTTCAAAGGGATTATGTGACGAAGATGGCATGTTCATGGAATATTGTATGTTCATGTTGCTAAATGGGTCGGAAAAAATTCAGTTTTGGTTCTTGTCATAAGTGTTGCTGTTGTTGTTGGGATTGGAATCTTGTCCAAAGTTTTCCATTTGTATTCTCTTTCTTTGAAGCCTAGTTTCCACCATAAAAGGGGATTTCTCAAATGAGAATGATGAGAATGACAACTAAATGCAAGGATGACACTAGCCTATGTTTTTGTCTTTTTAATAAAGGATGACAATGGAAGACTATGGTTTTGGATTTTTGACAATAGGGGATGCAATATGATAATATTTTCTAAAGGAAATGACTAAGGCCAAAGAAAAATGAAGACTAGGATGACAAGTTATGAAACTTTTTTTTTTTGTATATTTGGAAGATGTCAATGCAATGTGATAATGACATTTGCCTAAGGAGAATGACCAATGCAAGGTGATAAAATTTTCAAGAAAGGATGCCAAATGCCAATGTGATAATGAAGACTAATATGAAAATGTTGACTAAGGAAATGACCAATGCCAAGTTTAGATGCCAAATGAGGACTATGATGAAAGTTATGACAATATTTTGGGATTTTTAAGGATAATATATTCAAGGTGAGGACTAAAATGATTTGAATGTCTAAAGTATGAAAATGCAAAGGTATAAATGATTTGGAAGAAGGTTGCCTAACCAACCTATGCTTGATCTATGTCACAATTTTGGAATATCAAAGGAATTGTTTGAAGGACTAAATGGCAAGGACAAAATGACAAGTGAGGTTTCCTAACTAGAATTTTGAGTTGGAAAGGTTTCACGAAAGGAAAATGACTAAAGAAGATAATGATGACTAAGTACAATGATAACCTACTTTTGCAAGCCAAGATTTAAGGTTGTCCTAATCCAAAATATGCAAGTGAAAAGAGGACCTAGGTGCTGGTTTATGACTGAAGATGAAAATGGTGAGGCCTAATGAGGAGAATAAAATTTGAAAAGATGACCCTATGGTAAGATGCAAGCTAAAGTGTGCAAAAGATGAGAAATTTGAGCAATTTTATAATCTGGTTTTGACATAATGCTTCTGGAAAAAGATGTTTATGGACAGTTTGGACAAGTTTGACTTCAGTTTCTGGTCTCTAACAGAGTCTTGTTTTTTTCAGGTGAATGCATCATTTTAGGACATAGATGCATCACAGTATAATAGATGCGGCTTGGTTTTAGCAAATGTAGTGTTACAGAAAGCAAACGTAGCTCAGTATTATGAATGCAACTTTCTAACAAGAAAATGTGGTGTGAAACAGGAAAATGCATTTTGACAGAGTGAATGTAGTGTTATGCAAGGAGAATGTGGTACATGTTGGAAAAACAAGGACACACAATTGAGAGGGGGGTTGAATCAGTTGTGAAAGAAGATTAAAATTTTCTTAATTAACTTAACTTAATCTCAGATCTGATGAATAAGAAATTAACCACAAATAATTAACACATGAGAGAGACATATAACACCAAGATTTTTACATGGAAACCCTATTAGGGGAAAAACCATGGTGGATGTTAGTCCACAAGATTATACTCTATTAAAAGTATAATGAGAAATAATAAGGGGAATTCACATGCATTTAGGCACACTACCTAGAGCTCACTACTCAAATACAAAAGAGGACTCACTTTCCAAGAATACACAATAGGATTAAAAACCAAAGAATACGAACTAAGAAAATAGCTTCTACAGAAGCCTGATTATAGTTCCAATTAGGCTTAGAAAACCTTCTTCACACTTTTCTCAATCTTACTCACTCTCTGCTATGCAATCGAATGATAGAAACACTATTCACACATGTACACTTTCTTTGGAATACATTCACACTTATGCACTCACTAACTTCACTCAACCAATCGCTCTTACATACCTGCAACATGAGATTCCATCACAGCTTAGTCGACTAGGAAAATAAAACATATTTTCAATGTAATCCTAAATTCACAAATAAATTTCCAATGCAAATCCACCAAGGTTGGCCACAACATAGTGGAGACCCAAATTAACATCTCCAACACAAAAATACTTTAATTAATTTCACCACGAAGATCCATAACATGCTACCACCAACATGTCGGCTAGGAACATGAAAAATTGAACATGCACAAGAAAAGATCTTCAACCATGAGCTCTCCAAGTAATGTGAACATACCACAAAGATAGAGAATGATCTAGAGACATTAGAGAACACCAATAAACAACAAAGAAGCATCCTTAACAACTAAGACCACTGACAGAGACCACAAAAACACTGTCAAATGACAACACAATCAAAACTTCACATGGACCTTTGAAACTTCTGGTAGATGATCTAAATACACTCAACAATAAACCCTTTAATCCACACCAACTAATCTTCAACATACAAAACAAGACACCTTCATGACTTGCACAGTTCCACTGGGAAACTAGAATACTTTCTTTTACAATTTTCTCCATATGTTGACATATACAACCTTTAATACACCAAATGCTAATAGTGTTGACATCAATGAAAACCACATACCATATCCACAACAGCCAACAATCTCCCCCTTTGGCATTGATGGCAACACATGATGTGAAAAATACCATCAACTGAACATACTTCTTCTCCTCAACTGCTCTTCTCCCACAAGGCTCTTCTCCTTAGAAATATTTTTCACATTACACTTCCCCCCCTTTGACATCAATGGAAAAGGTAACCATGACCTTTACAAATACACGCTCTAAGCCACATATCTACACATCTGACTACTCCCCATAAGTAGCAGCCACGAAAGCATCAATCTGGATCAAAATATAGCAATGTAGCTCACGGATTGATGCAAGAAAATGCATCTTTTAGTTCTTATCAGGAGGGATAATCACCCCTAGCCTTCCTCTGATATACTCAAAAGTATCCTTTAGAATTGGCTTAGTAAATATATCTGCAATTTTTTCTTTGGTAGGCACATATTCCAATTTGACTTCTTTCTCATTCACTTTCTCCCTCATGAAATGAAACTTGATTGATATATTTTTAGTCTTGGAATGCAACACCAGATTCTTTGAAATATTTATTGCACTTGAAATGTCACAATATATGGAAATAGGTTCTTCATATACCACCTTGATATCTTTCAGCATATGTTTCATCCATATCACTTGCATATACTTATTTGCATCAGCAATGTATTTTTCTTCAGCAGTGGATAGATAAATGAAATTCTGCTTTTTGCTCAACCAGAACACCAACTTCTTCCTTAAGAAGAAAGCACCACCACTAGTAATTTTCCTATCATCTACATCTCTAGCCCAATCCACATCAGTATATGCACACAAAGTGATATCATCATCCTTTGGATACCAAAGTCCAAAGTCAACTATTCCTTTTAGATATCTAAAAATTCTCTTCATGACAATCACATGTGATTCTTTTGGATCGGCCTGAAATCTACCAACCATACATACAACATTCATAATTTCTAGTCTATTCTAAGTTAAGTAGAGTAATCCACACATCATTGACCTATATCTAGTTTTATTCACCTTAGGAGAATCATTATTCTTTGTCAACTTACATTCGGTCACCATGGGAGCACCAATAGGTTTTGAGTCATCCATTCCAAGCTTCTTCAACAATTCTCTCACATATTTGGACTGAGATATGAAAATCCCCTTGTCCAACTGTGTAACTTTTAATCCCAGAAAGAACTTCATCTCTCCAATCATACTCATCTCAAATTCATTCTTCATCTCATCAACAAACTTCATACATAGATTATCATCTCCTCCCAAAAAAGATGTCATCAACAAAAACTTCTATAATTAACTCCTTATCATTATCTAATTTGAAGTATAAGCTGCTATCAATAATACTTTTAGTGAATCCAAGCTTCAGTAGATATTTGTCCAATCTAGCATACTAGGATCTAGGGGCTTGCTTGATTCCATACAGAGCTTTCTTTAATCAACAGACCATATCTTCCTTTTCAGTTAGCTGAAATCCATCTAGTTGTTCAATGTATACTTCTTCTAGTTCTCCATTCAGAAATCTTGACTTTACATCCATCTGATAGACTTTGTATTCCTTGTATGCAACATAAGCAAGAAATAATCTAATAGCTTCAATCCTAGTGACAGGAGCAAAGTTTTCTTCAAAATCAATACCTTCCATTTGAGAATACCCTTTACATACCAGTCTTGCTTCATTCCGAACCACTTCACCTTCTTCATTCAACTTGTTCCTAAACACCCATTTAGTACCAATCTCATTTTTGTCTTTAGGTCTCAGAACTAGTAGCCATGTGTCATTCTTTTCAATTTGTGTCAGCTCTTCCTTCATAGCTTCCAACCAATGTTCATCTTGATAGGCTTCAGTGACATTTTTAAGTTCAATTTTGGAAATCAAACAATATTCTTCTGCAATCTTTCTTCTAGTTTGCACTCCTTTATTCTTATCTCCTATGATTTTATTTTCAGAATGATTTAGCCTTGCATACCTTGGAGTTTTGAGACATTCTTGACCTTCTGATTCTTTGGATTTCTCTTTTGCACTTGCACTTGTCTATGCTTCCTGACTGACTTGATTTACCAAAACAAATTGAGGTTGCTTTACTGGAACATATGGAATAATCTGAAGTAGATTATTTGTTTGAGAATTATTCCCTTGGCTTGTAATGTCTTCATTTGAATCATAACTACAATGTCTGAATGATTTGATAGAGTCCTCATCAACTCTGACATTTTCACTCTCAACCATCTTTCTCAATCTTTTGTTATAGCACCGGTAGGCCTTTCTTTTAGTGGAGTAACCTACAAAGATTCCTTCATCACTTCTTGCATCAAACTTGCCTATATCATCATCTCTCCTAATATAACACTTGCTTCCAAAGATCTTAAAATATTTAACAGTAGGCTTGTGACCAAACCATAACTCATAAGGAGTCTTACCACAATTAATATTAACATTTACCCTATTCAAAGTATACACAACAGTGCTTACCACTTCACTCCAGTACATCTGAGACACATTTCCTTCCATCATCATTATTTTGGTAGCATCTAGCATCTAGAGGGGTTCGAGGAACATATAACTATCTTTTAAGTCCATGCTCTTCACAATAAGAGTTGAAATCCTTGGAAATGAACTCACCACCTCTATTAGATCTCAAGCACTTGACTTTCAAACCTTTCTCATTTTCTACCATAGCCTTGAAACTTTTGAACTTCTCCAATGCTTCACATTTTTCTCTTAAAAAGGAAACCCAAATCATTCTAGAGTAATCATCAATAACCAACATAAAATACCTTTCTCCATGAATAGTTATGACTCTGGAGGGAGGTCACAAAGGTTAGTATGTAGTAGCTCCAACAAGTTATTTGAATGAAATTTTTTTCTCTAGAAAGATACTCTAGTTTGTTTACCCATCTAACATTCCTTGCAGATTATATTAGCAGGCTTCACTAACCTAGGAAAATCTCTTATTGCTTGAGTAGAACTTATCTTGATAATGTTATCAAAATTTACATGACACGACCTCCTATGCCACAACCAACTTTCATCTACTTGATCAGTTAAACAATTCCCACTAGCAGTATTCAGGTGAAAAATATAACCTTTTGTTTATTTTCCTCTTGCAATCATATTCTTGGAACTTCCACATATCTTGCATCTTCCATCTTTGAATTGAAGATCATATCCCTTGTGAACCATTTGTCTGACACTCAACAAGTTGTGCTTAAAGCCTTCAACATAGAGGACATCATTAGTGTTATCTTTACCACCAAGGAAAATAGATCCTCTACCATGAATCACACTAGCATTGTTATCTCCAAATCTTACAACCCCAGTGTCATACTTCTCTAGACTCACAAATTTGATTTTATCACTAGTCATATGATGTGAGCATCCACTATCAATGACCCACTCATATTTTTCTTCAACTCGGGCTACAAGAGACTTTTCATCTTTAGCAGATTCAGTAGCCATAGGATTATCTTCAATGGTAGCAATGAAAGCCCATTCATCTTAATTTCCATTATCTTTATCAAACTCATCATCAGTCACTGCTTCTTTAGCAAAGTAGCATCTGTTTTGGAATCTATACTTTTTAGGCTTAGATCTAGGAACTCTTTTAGGACATATTGATGCAAAATGACCTATTTTACTACATGAGAAAAATTTAATAGGAAATACATCTTCATACTTACCTTTTCCTCTACCTTCTTGCTTTGCAATCAGTGCTTCCAGTTCTTCTACTTCTATTTCTTTATCTTCAAATTGTTTTAGTTCTTCATCATACTTGGATATATTTCTGAAATTCTCTCCTAGACTATATCTTTTCTTGTTACTTCTACATACAGTAGTCGTGAATGTAGATACAATCTTCAGTGTAGATTTTCCAAATTCACTTATTTCAAAAGCAGTAAGCTTTTGGATCAATGTGTCTCTTGTCATCTTGTTTATTGATCTGAACTCTTTGATAATATGAACCTTCATTTTGTAGGAGGGAGGCAACGATCTGAGTACTTTAGCCACAATTTCATCCTCATCCACAGAACCACTAACATATTAAATACCCATCACTATTTCTTTTACTCTCTACCTAAAAGAAGTGATTATTTCATCTTCACCCATCTTCGAATTCTCATACTTTCCTTTCAAGCTTTATAGCTTAGCCATTTTCACCTATGCATCTCCTTCATACAAAGTTTCATGTTTTTTCCAAATCTCATGAGTCGTCTGCAATCCTATCACATTAGCCATCTCTGAATCTGTTAGAGCACTCACCAAAGCTTCAATAGCCCTAATATTATTTTTAGCTTCTTTGATCTCATCAACAGTGGAGGGACCATTCTGAGGAATAGTATATATGGATCTCTTGTAATCTTCAAGGAATATTCACCAATACACCTTAAGTGACATTGCATCCTAACTTTCCATAGTGAATAGTTAGTGCCATCAAATCTCGTACTATCTTTCTTGAATGTTGCCATCCTGGATCACCTCAAGCTTTTAGACTTATTCTTGAAAGGAACCTACTCTAGTACCAATTATTGGAAAAACAAGGACACACAATTGAGAGGGGGGGTGAATCAATTGTGACAGAAACTTAAACTTTTCTTACTTAACTTAATATCATGTCTAATGAATAAGAATTTAACCACAAATAATTAACACATCAAAGAGACAAATAACACCAAGATTTTTATGTGGAAACCCTGTTAGGGGAAAAACCATGGTGGATGTTAGTCCACAAGATTATACTTTGTTAAAAGTATAATGAGAAATAATAAAGGGAATGCACATGCATTCATGCACACTACCTAGATCTCACTACTCAAATAAAAAAGAGGACTCATTGTCCAACACTACAAAAGAGGATTAAAATCCAAAGGATACAAACTGAGAAAATAGCTTTTGCACAAGCCTGATTATAGTTCCAATTAAGCTCAGAAAACCTTCTTCACACTTTTCTCAATCTTCTTCACTCTCTGCTTTGCGATCGAATGATAGAAACACTATTCGCACATTTACACTTATGCACACACTAACTTCACTCAACCAATCGTTCTTATATATCAGCAACATGAGATTTCATCATAGCTTAGTTGGCCAAGAAAATAAAACATATTTTCAATGTCGGCCCAAATTCACAAATAAATTTCCAATGCAAATCCACCAAGGTTAGCCACAACATAGTGGAGACCCAAATTAACATATCCAACACAAAAATACTTTAATTAATTTCACCATGAAGATACACAACATGCTACCACCAACATGTCAGTCAGGAACATGAAAAACTAAATATGCGCAACAAAAGATCTTCAACCATAAGATATCTGAGTAATGTGGATGTACCACAAAGATAGAGAATGATCTAGAGACATCATAGAACACCAAGAAACAATAGAGAAGCATCCACAACAACTAAGATTACCATAATAACACAATCTTCATTCATGAACATTGATAGAGACCACAAAAAACACTGTCAGACCACAACAAAATCAAAACTTCATTCAGACCTTTGAAACTTCTGGTAGATGATTTAGATAAACTCAAAAATAAACCCTTTAATCCACACCATCTAATCTTCAATGTACAAAACAAGACACCTTCATGACCTGTACAATTCCACTGGGAACCTAGAATACTTTCTTTTACAATTTTCTCAATATCCTCGACATATACAACATTTAATACACCAAATGCTAATAGTTTTGACATCAATGACAACCACATATCAACAACCGTATCCAAAACATCCAACAATACAATAGAGCAAATGTGTAGCAGTATATGTGGTGTAGAAAGCAAAAAGTCTGATTTGTTTGCAATTTTGGTCAAAATTCTGAGTTGTTTGAGGTTGACTGTTTGTTTCCAAATCTAAAAGTGATGACTTGTGTTTTTTGAATGTCTGAAAACACTTGGAAAACACAATATTTTGTCTTTGATCAAACACAATGAAGACAAGCACAATCCTACGTTAGGCTAGGACAATATTCACTAGATTCCATGTGGATTTCCCCAACCACACTTATTCTTAGCGTGTGAATCCAGAAGCTTGGCCACATGGGCTCCCCCTTACATTTCACTCACTTCTCAGGCCAACCAAACTTCCAAACCCCATGAAAATCCCATGGCAGATTGATCACCTCTACTAAGAACTGGGAGAATGTGGATGCCTTCACAACGACCGTTGTTGCATTAGCAAATAGAAGGATTTTGACTACTACACAAAGGTGTTTAGTTTGAGGGCCCCATTCGAGTGGCCATACATGGGGCACAAGATTAAGCTTTGTTTAGGAGGCATTCCAGCATGAAGAGGTTACGCTCGATAGGGTTTTAGGGAGTACTACTTCGTTCGTATGACACATCTGCACTCATAATCCTAGGCTTTCTATTAGGATTCACATTAATATACCGGTCAGGGGTAGCTCAACCAAAGAGCTCCATTGTTGGTCTAAGTCACCTTCAGTTGATTACTTTTTCCCACCAAGGAAGGCCCAAGTTCTAGAGTCAATAACCATTTCTCTTACACCCAAGATCACACAAGTGTGCAAGGGGAGAGGATACTTCAATTATTGAATCGTACGTGTTACACACAAATGGATGGGTTTGGTTTTCTGATCACATAGTTTGCACAAGGTGAGAGAATAATCACCTACCACCTTCAAGCACAATCAAGAAAAGGAAAAGAAAATTTCTTTTTAGTGCACCAATTGAAGTGTTTTCTAATCTAGAAATCAATAAACACAATGTTTCAAAATGATAGTCTTGGACAATCAAACCTACAAAACCACAAGTTAGTAGTTTCAAATAAAATGTCTTGGACCTATGAAAGACTCAAAGCCACATGCTACAACAACTCATTAGTAACTAGAAAATCTCTAACCTACATATTGTAAAAATAAAAAGTAGAATGCAAAATGAAATCAAGTCAAATCTGGAAAAACCCAAGAGAAAAATTTTATCAGATGAATTTGTTGCAATAGAGTGATTGCATCATTCCATATAGCGAATGCAGCTTGGCTCTACGTTTTGGAAGTTAATAGAAGAATGTAGTGAACTATAGGTCAAATGTGTCGTGGCCGAGCAAATGTGTCACTATGAAAAGCGTGTGTGTCGCAGTAGAGAAAATGTGCCATGAAATATCAAATGTGTCATTCTACAAAGTAAATCTGTTGCATTCGTACTTGTACCTACAAAACAAAAAAATACCATATGGAAAAACAAAATATGTGTGATTTTGGTGTCGAGTTCACCAATGTAACTATGGGAATTTTCCCTAGGGTTAGAAAATTAAAGCATTAACATAAAAACCCAAAGTAATAATGAAGTGCAAAGGAAAAACATGAAAACAAATGAAAATATCTCAACAAACTTCCTTCATTCTCTATGGGTGACCTCCATTATGCCTTCTCAACTTGCTACAAATATGATGTTTCAGTCAGATTTATGATGAGCAATCTAATGACAATGGCAACCCCTAAACAAATGTTGAAGGATTTGAAATGACAAAATGCAATACTAGGCTACCATGCAACTAGTGAGCATTCTAAACTGTCTAAATTATGCCAAATGAAATGTAAATATGCTTATGAAAAAATGAAAATAATGCAAGATGACAAGATTGCAAGAAAATGAAAAGAGTGCCTAAGACAAGATCGCATGAGGTATGAGAGATGACATGAGATGACAAAACAAGATTGCATGAGATGACAAAATGAGACCGAAATTGCCATTTTATAGAAAATGCAATTTTGAGTGAATGGCCAAGATCAAAAGTTGACAAATGCACTAGAATCAATGGACAAGATTCAATTTGACAACCCACAATTAGGGTTAGGGAAACATTAGGTCAAATTCAAAATGAATGGACAAGATTGATTTTTAGAAAATAAAATCAAGGGTTGACAATGCATGTGACAAGAGATAAGATTGGCATAGAAAAAGAGGTGGGTAGAAAATCAAATAATAAACAGAAATTATTTGATTTTTGAGGAAAAAGACTATTTTGAATTAAAAATTACTTTAATTCAAAACGTGGGACCACATGATAGTAAATAATTAATTCAAATTATTTACTAAATAGAGGAAAATGTCAAATTAAATAATTAAAGATAATTATTTAATTAGAGAAGGTGACCAATAATTAAATAAATTAAAGAATCTATTTAATTATAAGAATACTTAAGAATTAGTGATGTATTAAATAAATAAACATAATTTATTTATTTAATAATCAGGAAGACATCAAGAGTAAAGATAACTAAATAAAGTAATAAATTTATTTAATTATGGGAAGACTTTAGGCAATTAGTGACGTATTGAATAAATAAATAAAATTTATTTATTTAATAATCATGAAGAATAAAAAGTCATGAATTAATTAAATAATTATGAATTATTTAATTAATAGACGAAAGTAGACCAAGGACATAATTAAAATTTCTTAATTATGCTAGGAAGAAAAAGGAGAAAAATAGAGCTTGCAGACCTAGGTCATTTTAAGTGTCTATAGGTATTTATCAGGAAAACTTGTGAACTTGTGAATTTTTGAAAATGGTTGCTCTGTTGGTAGTTGATATCAAGGATAGACCTCATCCGAAATTCAAGTGGCCTCCTTTCAAATCTATTAAGACATAGCCCTTAGGTGCATTTTCATTCATTCCATATAGTGTATTGCATATTGAAGACATTAGGGCATACATTCATGCAAATATTGAGGAGTCAGGAAGCTCATAGTTATTGAATTTGTATACAAATCATATAGTTGGAGAATATTTCAAGGTAAAGCCCGAGTTCAAATCCTTAGAGGAGAAGAAATTCACGTAGATAGTAAAATTTCCCATGTTTGAAGAAAATGAGTGGGTCCGGTATATTTTGAAACAAGTTCATGCTGAATTTATGTGGTTGATTCAACCTTTTTAAGATTACAAAATAAGCCATGTAAGCATTGTTATTGGTTTAAATTCCTCTAGTGGGTTGTCGATCTTGAAGTCCATGAAGAATTAGACAGTTATTGATGCAACCGGTTCAGTGTTTGGTAAAAGGGATATGAAAATTGATAATATTATTGAAGTGGATGTTAGATTTTATTTTATGGTCATTGGTTACAAAATCTATCATTCTAGTTCAAGTGATAATTTTTTATCTAGTACAACTATTTTTGCAGCATATCAGATGGTGAAGGAGAATGTAGAGAATAATCTATGTGAGTTACTTCGAAGTCAACTTATTGAGAATCTTGGTAAGATCAAGAAAGATAAGAAGAATTCCTTTAAGTATGGTAATTTTTTGTTGTGTCTTTTCTTCTATTTCATGAATGAAGTTTTGGGAGTTGGAAAAGTTCAATGGAAAGCTAATAAACTAGTAGTTGTTCAAATTAGAGATATCTTGCACAAAATTGGTGATAGTAAGACAAGGAAAACTATTATTTGGGGATATTTTAAGAGTTTTCAGAGTGAGATGCAAGCAAGAGAAAGAATTCCTAAGTCTATTATGGTGAAGTACAAGGACACTATCTATTTTATGGTTGGCATTGATCAATGCTTGATGGAAGCTATAGATCCTAGAACAGTCTAGATTATGCCAATGGGATATGAAGTTGAGGAGAACATCTTGGAACTATATGCACAACATATATTGAGTAAACCTCAGGATCCAATAGAAGAGAGGTTTGAAATCTACATGAAGAAAAATATATGCAAGTACATGTGAGTAGTTGAAGAACCTATGATAGTCAGGAGAGTAAGGAATGAAGTGGAAGCCTTTGTAGAGAGCATGGGTATATCTGCAGAAGTTGTGAGAGAAGCTAGAAGAAAGAGAGAACAAGTTGAACAAGAGCCTACTAGAATTGAACCTACTAGTCTGGCAGCATCCTCTACCTGATCTAGATCAACAAGGAGCTTTGTACCCTTATCCAGTTCTATAGTAAAATCAAGCCCTATTAAAGCTCAAGTGAAGACATCTGGTAGAGAAGGAAAGAGGAAGAAGGATAAAAGAAAAAGAGTTTATGTTGTAGTTGAGGAAGATGAGGAAACAAAATTGGATGAAGTAAGGGAAATTAAGCATCATGGCACAAAGGCAACAACAGCCTCTAAGGACAAGCCCTCTGGTGAAGAAGAGAAAGCAAAGAAGAAGATGAAAACTAAAAACTAGGTTTGTCTGTAAAGGAAGTTGAGAGAGGCATAGTCAAGGATGGTAATCTTAAGCCACTATGTGAATGGTATGATACATTTGATAGTGTTGGTCCAAGAATTCTTGAAAAAGCCACAATAAATTATTTGAATAATTTCAATATGACTGTTGTTGAGATCATGTCCCAGTTGCCTAAGGGATTGTATTAAGTTTTGGAAATGGGGAGAGTGCATGAAAGAACTGAAGAATGAGCAATTGAGAGAGTGTATTCTTATATATTTATGTCTAGTGATGTCTATTGAGGAAATGAAAAAAATTATAAATGGTGCTAAGAAGGATTTCAAGAGAAAAACAAGAGTAAACAAGCTTATGATTGGTCAGACTGAAGAGGTAGAAAAAGAAACTACAAGAATTCTAAAGGAAATTTTGTTAAAGAATAGAATCAATGTTGTTTTTGAAGGTCATGATGAAGATATTGCATCTAGTCTGGTGGTTGAAGAAGGAAAGGAAGAACAGTTGATGACTCTCATATTCCTCTTGATGTTCATGATACAAAAGTTTCTATGGAGACTGAAGGTCCTAAAGTTGGCTAGTTGAAGAAGTTGAGATTCCTAAAGACAAGCAAGAATCTGTAGTTGAGGAAACAATGATTGAAGAAAAGAAGTTTGAACTAAAGGAATTTCCTATGGAAGAAAGAGAAAATGTAGAGGTAGTGAAGAAATTTTTGGAAGAGCAACAAGAAGAGTTTGACCTTGAATTGGGTGAAGGCCTTATTAATTTGGCTACTTTGTCTTCGATTCAAAAATTGAAAGTTGCAACATTTGCTCAGGCGAAGGCTAGGGAAGAGTTGTTGAACTCTCACATTGAGGATAGTTAGCTACTGATTCTTGCATCTAGCATCTTGGAGAGAATCATTCCTTCTTGCGTTAAGGATCCATCTGATTCTCCCTCTGATGAGCTAAAGAAGCTTAATAATTCTATAAGTACTCATTTTGAGTCCCTTGAGAAGTTAATTGAGGACAAGGTACAAAAGGAATTTGATGATAAAAGGTTCAAAAGGGTAAAGTGCATGATTTCTAATGAAAAATCATTATTAGCTACTTGTGTGAAGAATATTCAAATTGCACTATCTGGAGGAGGAAATATTTGTAAGTCATGTTTATCTTTGTCTAAATTTACTAAGGAAAATGAGAAGAAGATTAATGATCATGAGAAATAGTTAGCTGATATTTCTAAAGCCTTTCATCCTTTAACAATTTCTATTGGAAAGCAAGAAGTTCAAGTTATATCCCTACTTGAAAAGATAAAGATTTTGAAGCATGAAAATGATAGAATTGTGGAAAAAGCATGTGAGCTTAGAGGCCTAATTGGTCCAAAGATGGAAGCGATGTTGAGTGCATTGAATGAAGCACAAGATGTTATGGTGATCAGTGATCCAGTGAACCTTGAATCAACAAAGATGCAATCTTATCTATTATGTGGTCACATGATTATCTTGGAGAGTCTCAAAAAGAGTTGGGACACTAGTTTGATCCTATTGAAGACCAATTTTGCAGATATATTCAAGTTTGTGTAAGTTGTAGAAAAAAATTTGAAGGTCGACTACATGAATGTATCATGTTGCAGATCTTCGAGAATACATTTTTTAAGCCTTTTTGTATTTGAGAATGTTAATTTGGGTCCTCACTATGTTATGGCCAACTTTGGTTAGTGCACATTAAAAAAAAAATGTGGATTGAGCTACAGTTTGTAAATATTTTCTATTTTGTTGAAGTCGGCATGTAGTGATTAAATCCTTAGTAACAGATATATATAAGCAATTTTTAATATCATTTTGATGTATGTACGAAGTGTGTTGATGTGTTTGAAAAATTTAGAAGTATTATAGAGCGATTATGCACAATTTCACTTGTGCATAAAAGGATTTGTGATGCGAATTAAACCAAAGCAAGGAAAAAGAGCAGAATCAAATAGAAGGTCAAGAAATCAATTAATGTGCTTAACCGAAACTATTCTCAGACATTTTTAGATGCTATTTCATAGTTCACCACTCTAGTTATCTTTTTACATTGATTATAAGGTAGTAAGCCTTTCTTCTTTTGAGCAATGAGCTCTAGGCAGTGCGTCTGAATGCAAGTGCATTCCCATTTTGTAAACATCTTTTTGAGTATACGCAAATCATATTGTGGATTGACCTCCACCATGGTTTTTCCCTTGATAGGGTTTCCACATAAAAAATCCTTGTGTTATCGTGTTGTGGTTGTTTGTTTTATGTTCATGCATCTTTCTTTTGGTTGAATGTTATAAGTGCTTTGAAGCTCAGATTAATAAAGCTAAAAAATGTAGAACACTAATTCACCTCCCCTCTTAGTGTTCTTTGATTACAACAACATATGAAACATTATAGGATAGCCTAGATTCAAGATGAGCACAAGATACTAGTAAGTGAGCAATGTCTGGTAAAATTCAAAAGAGGATTGTATCATGATGAAGTGTTGTGTGATATCATGCCAATGGATGTATGCCATATATTTTTGGGAAAACCTTGGTAGTATGATAAGAAAGCTATACATGATGGGAGAAAGAATACCTATACCATAATGTCTAATGGAAAGATAATCACCTTGACACCTTTGGAAGATGAACTTGAAAGTGATGTATGTGGAATGTAACTAGAATCAATTTGGTAGATGGAAGAAAATTTTTGGATGGATTGAGACATGAGAACATGTGTTATTCTTTGATTCCAAGGAAGTGTGAAACCCTAGATGCAAAGAGAATTACAAGAGAAGAAGAATCACTGGAGAAGGAAGTCACTGAACTGATAATAGAGTACCAAGATCTTGTATCAGAAAATGTGCCAGATGGATTACCACGAATTTGGAGTATCAGTCATCATATAGATCTTATTCCAAGAGTCATTTTTCCAAATAAAGTTGTACACTGAATGAAACTAGGAGATAATGTGGAGTTAAATAGATAGATATAGGAACTATTGAAGAATGGAATGATTAGAGAAAGTATGAGCCCATGTGCGGTACCCATTGTACTTACACCTAAGAAATATGGAGAATGGAGGATGTGTACAAATTCTAGAGCTATCAATAAGATCATAATGAACTATAGATTCACATTGCCTAGGATGGATGACATAATGGGAAGTCTGAGTGGAGCAAAGTATTTTACTAAGATAGACCTAAAAAGCAGATACCATCAGATTAGAATTAGAGAATGAGACGAATGGAAGACCGCTTTCAAGACAAATGAGGGGTTGTATGAGTGGTTGGCCATGCCATTTGGATTAACTAATGCACCTAATACATTTATGAGGCTGATGAATGAAGTCTTGAAGAAATTCTTGGGTAAGTTTGTCATTGTTTATTTGGATGATATTATGATTTTTAGTAAGACTAAGGAAGAAAATTTGGAGCACACCAGACAATTATTTCATTAAGGGAAGAGAAGCTATTGATAAACATCAAGAAGTGTAGTTTCATGAAGGAAGAACTAGTGTACATAGGATTTTTGATATGTACGGAAGGATTGAAGATGGACCCTGAGAAGGTTAGAGAAATAATTGAATGGCCTACATCTATTGATGTTGGAGAAGTAAGATTATTTCATGGATTAGCAACTTTTTACCGGAAGTTCATAAAAAAAATTAGTGGTATTTGTACACCTATGATAGAGATAATGAGGGGTGACTAGAAGGAATTCAAGTGGACATCTAGAGCACAAAAGAGTTTTGAGTTTTTGAAGTAGAAAGTGATAGAACAACCTTTGTTGGCATTACCAAACTTTGATAAGGTATTCCAAGTAGATTGTGATGCTAGTGGAAGTGCAATAGGAGCTGTGTTAAGTTAGGAAGGGAGACTAGTAGCCTACTTTAGTGAGAAATTTAATGATGCTAGGAGAAGGTATTTAGTTTATGATCAAGAATTTTATGCAATTATACAAGCCTTGAAGAAGTGGAGACATTACTTGTTTCCAAAGGAATTTGGGCTATATACAGACCATCAAGCTTTACAATATTTGAATAGTCAAGGGAAGTTGAACCAAAGACATATGAGATGGGTAGGATTCTTATAGAGTTACACATTTGTGTTGAAGCACCAAACTGGGAAGTCAAACAAGGTTGCAAATGCATTGAGCAAGAGAAGGATTTTGTTGACATAGATGAGAGTTGAAATATTAGGTTTTGAGGAATTGAAGTAGATGTATGAGGATGACATTGACTTTTCTGAGGCATGGAAGGCTTGCAAGGAACCTATGGAGATGGATAGAAGCAAATGGTTGTATTATTTCAGAAAGGTATGTTGTTCAAGAACAATAAACTATGTATCCCTAGAAGTTCAGTGAGAGAGAATTTGATCAAGGAAACACATTGTAGAGGATTAGGAAGACATTTTGGAATTGATAAGACCATAGCATTAGTGAGTGAGAACTATTTTTGGCCTCAGTTGTATAAGGATGTCAGGAAATATGTTCATAGTTTCAAGATTTGTTAGTTTGCAAAAGGAAATAGTTAGAACACTAGGAAGTATACACCATTGACAGTACTGGAGAGACCATGAGAAGTTATTAGCATGGATTTTGTGTTGGGATTACCTAAGACACCAAGAGGATTACCTAAGATGAGTGATGTAGTACATGTTGTAGACCTATTTTTCAAGGATATTATGAGATTACATGGACTACCAAAGAGCATAGTATCAGAAAAGGACACTAAATTCATTGGATATTTCTAGAAAACATTGTGGATGAAGATGAAGACATAATTGAAGGATACTTCAACATTTCACCCATAGACAAATGGAAAAATGGAAGTGGAAAAGAGGAGTTTGGGGAACTTGTTGAAGTGTTTGACTGAAGGTAAAGCAAGAAATTGGGACTTTATATTACCGCAAGTAGAATTCACATACAACAATTCAATAAACTAGAGCATGGGGAAGACACCATTCAAAATTGTGAGAAGACAACAACCTAGAGGAGTAACATAATCAAGGGATATCAATATGGAGAACAAAAGGAGTGTGGAGGAAAAATAATTTTAAGGATTCATGAAAATAATGCATACTAAAGTTAAGGAGCATCTGGTGAAGATAAGCAATAACTACAAGGAGAAAGTAGATAAGAAGAGAAGACATAAGGAGTTTACAATGGGTGAGGAAGTATTGGTATATCTGAGAAAAGAAATATTTCTAGTGGGGACATATACTAAGTTGAAGATGAAAAATTTTGGACGTTGTAAGATCATTAGAAAGTTTGATGCTGGAAATGCATATGAAGTGGAGCTACTAGAGGAATCTGGCATATCACCTATATTCAACATTGCAGACCTATATCAGTATCATGAAGGAAAGTCACTGGAGGATAGAGAACTTGGTTTCTTGCACCAGTTAACACATCATTCAAAGGAGACTGATGAGATTTTAGATAGTAGAGTTGGACGCAGTAGTAGAGGAAGGAAATACAATGAATATCTAGTTAGACGAAAGGATAGTCCAGAGGAAGATTCATCGTGGATTTCTCAGGCTGAGGTGGACTGCATTGGTTTTCCTCTAGCCCCAAGAAAGTGAGAGGCTCACTTTTCTTCAACCTTAGGTGTCTGATGTAGAAGCATCCCAAGTTTAAAGCAATTGTGCATCAACCAAAAATATTTGCATTCATGTTTTCTTGCATTTTAGTAGTTAGTTGTATGAACCTAGTCTCGGTATTTGATACCACATTGTATTGCATGGTAGCATCAACGATCATGGAGTAGGATACATGATCTTAATGGAAACATCTACATCATATCCAAAATTCAAGTGTTTTGGAGATTCTTGTACGAATTTATCACTAACAAAATATTAGTTGCATTTGGACAGAGAGCATTCACCGACCAGTCTTGGCTTTTCAAGTGTATGGACCTATCTTGTGATTTGCAGAGCTTAGGAAACCATTCCTTAATGATGCACATTCATCTAGGAACCTTTTCTTCTGATCTGCATCATGTTTTTCCAAGAATCAAAAGAGAATCATATGTTTTGGCCAACCTTTCACACATTTCATCAACTTCGGGGTTTGAGACCTCTTGAGGCTAACACAAACCTTTTATAGAGATGGGAATTGATATATATAGGCATCATGTAGTTTCATTAGGGATTCAATGAAGATATAGATAGTAAGGGGTATGTGTAGGATCATCGTGGAAAAAATAGACCCTTAAGTGGCAAAAAATTTAGAAAAATCAGTGTTAGGAAACTTGACGTAAAAAATTTCAATAAGTTATATATATTATTTCAAAAATATGTAAGAATAGAATCTATACAAAATTGAATGTAGTTTCTAAACTACTATGTTTAAATTTTTTTTAAATCTATTTGATGAAAATTTGAAATTTCAATGCAGTAGTACTTAAATTTTAGGGAAAAAATAATAAGTAGGTGTCTGTTTGACCACCCTAACCATAATAAAATGATACAATTTTTTTATAAGATTTTTTATATAAGTAGAGGACTCATGTCTTGATGTGATGCATATTTTTTTGTAATTTTTTTCTAAGTAAATAATTAATTATGAATTTTTTATTACAACCTTTAAAAAATATAAAATCTTGTATGTCTGACCACCATATCTTGGTCAAAACTTCATGAAATTCATTTATTTTTTAATCTTATAGCATGTAAAGCATAGAATGTGACACATGTTTCAGATTCAAAAAATGTGATTCAAAAGCTATAGATGTTTTTCAATGAGCTTATCAATTAGGACTTTAGTCGTAATTCAAATAATAAATGAATAATAATTATTTATGAAATTCAAAGTAAAGCATGATTTATATTGGTGGAAAGCTGAGAATCTCCTTTAAAAACCATTTTCATTTCATTAATTTTGGGTTAAAAAAAAAAGTCATCAACCACATACCCATCATATCGCCACTTTTTGGCCCATCATGATCCTGCACATACCCTGAGATAGAATTTAAGGGATTCGACCCACATTGTATTTCTAGGCTTAGCACCATATCATTTTGTAATTTTGTAAGCCGAAAGGCAGGGCACATTACTAGTGAATAATTCATCATCATCTATATTTCCATGTGTGATTTTTATTGTTATTCATTGTGTTTCCATTGTATTTACTCTTGTTGCAAGGTTGGACAAATCTATTTCTGGACCCTCCATCCTTGACTACACCAAAATCCTTTTAGGTCAACATGGAAGAGACATAGGGTGTCTCGATGTCATGCATCATCCCCAAAAGGAAAACACAAGGAAAAAGAGAAAATGAAAAGGAAAAAGAAAAGGAAAACCTTTTGGGTCACCATGGAAGAGACATAGGGTGTCTCGACACCTTGCATCATCCCTAAATGCATTTTCACCACATCTATTGTTGTAATATGTTCTACATATTCACATTGGATTTAGGGCCCTTTTTAGCTTGATAGATCCAATTTGGCCTTAATTTAGTGTTGTAAAGTGTATTTATTTACACTTTCACATCATACATTCATATTGTGAATTCAAGCACTAAAGGGTTAGGAATTTTCAAGAATTCAAGATCATTTCTAAGGCATTCAAGGGCATAATTATTCATCAATTGTCGCATAAATTCAAGATCCATCATCATTTTGAACAAGGATATCAAGCATCAAGAATGTTAGTGAGCTAGTGTTGTGATGTGTCATTGGAGATCCAAGATTAGGCATTGCTCCATTCCTATTGTCAAAGATCAAGATCTGCATCCTTTATGGCCATTTCATGTTTAGTTGCAGATTTGTAGGACATCATTTACAAGACATCATTCAAGGTAACACCATTCATGTTTCATATCCCATGTTTCATGTTTCATGTCCTTGTTTCATTGTTTCATCATTTGGTTTAGTTACCTAAAAGGGGTTTGAGCAAGGAAAATCCCTATTACCTAACAACCAACATTTTATCTCTCCTTCTTTGTGTGATTGTAGGTTTAGGTGCTTTGAAGACTTGAAGATCGTTGAAGATTAGGTTGCAAGTTTATTGAAGTTTTCTTCCTTTTTACAAGGTCAAAATCTTCACTAAAAGGTCATCTATAGCCTCGAAATGAGGGTTTTGGATCCGAGAACCTAGAGAAGTAGAAATATCAGATTGAGAGGTGTAGATCAGAACTTTGAATTTCTAGAAAAGCCAAACTAGACTCATTCGCCAAAAGTGGTGAATGAGTCCCACTATAGGTGTTTTTTAGAGATCTTTGCAGATTTGGATACCCATTTTCCTGAATCTTGCTCTTGCACAATTTTTTAGAACTCGGACTGATTCACCCAAAATGGTGAATGAGTCCCTTTAGGCTTGAAAATTAGCAATTTCAAGATTTCAGAACTCCATTCCATCTCTCTCTAGTTTCCAGGTGCACCCTTTCAGTTTTATAGTTTTTTTTTTGTTTCATTTACTTTTCTAGGTCATTTAGAGTTAGTTTGCATTTCACATTGTGTTTTCCATTTCATTGTCTTTTCAAAGTTTACACTTGGTGGTGAACCCATCTTGTAATCTAAAAGCATATCCTAGTATACCTTAATGTCAGATCTCTTTCTCCATTCTTTATTTGATTGAGATCTCTAAGGTGTCCTTAAGTGTAGTGCTTGTGTGAAATAGGATCCCTATCCTTGTGTTTATGCCTCAAAAGGTGGGGAGCATCCATTTCCAATGACTACAAAATTAATATAGAAAGGGTGATCCCACAATATTTGTTTACAATTTTTGGCCAAACTAGACTCTAAACTAATTTTTTTTAACTAAATCTTCACTTTTAGGCGCCTATAGTGGCTAAACTTTGAAGGATTTGAAGATGATGCAAACTAGTGATCTGTGACATTTTGTCTATAAATTCTATATATATATATATATATATATATATATATATACTGAATCAAATTGCATTTATTTTTCCATCTCCTTCAAAAACTATTTTTATTAGTAAACACCATTTTTAAGGAGTGATGCTCACCATATACAACATAATTTTTTTTATAAGAAGGATAAAATTCTATTTTTTTCAAATTTAGATTTGTAACTATGATATCCAATAAGTTCATTTGGTTTTGAACATAGTGTTTTATTAAATATTTTTTCCTTAATCAAGTTTTGAAGTCAAACCAATTATAATTCATACATAGGTGGACCATATACAACATAACTTTTTTTGTATGTACCGAACTTCAATTTATTTTTTACTGGATCAAGGACATCAATACCTAGCCTAAACATATTTTTTAGAATTTTAGTTTGATAATTTACTATTTTTCCACATGTGTAGAACAAAGATCTTGATTTTTGGTGAAAACCTTATGTTTAATCAAACTAAAAAAATAAATACATAATAAAACCAAAACATATTAAAATTATATTTGATGGATAGCTTCTTCTGAGGACTACCATCATCCAGTTGGGTCTATGAAGTCTCCTCCATTTTCATGCTCAAATCTAGCTTTGAAGGGAAAAAATTTGCAAAAAATTGGTGCTAGAGGGGGAGAAGGTGGAAAAAGGGGTGTTCACTCAAAGGGGGGTTCGATCGAACCCCCCTTTTTTCAAAATTTTCTTTTATTTTCAATTTGGGCAACATGTAAAATGTGGGACCCATCATGTAAGAGGGTTCGCTTGAAGGGAGGTTCGAGTGAACCCCCTTTGGGATCATGTGGACCCTAAGTTCGTTTGAACCCCCAAAACCCAAAATTTTCTTCATGTGGGAAATTTTTGCAAATTTCCTTCCTTAATGGAATTGTAAACTAGTTTTGTCGTATCACCCAAAAGTACTATGCTTTTGGAGGGTGGGGTTTCTTACTCGAAAGGGTTTTCCCCACGTATATTTGGTGTCACCGTTTTATGCATTCTTTCTATTCTATTTCCATTATTCTATGCATGTGCTTCTCTTATTGTGACAATCAAAGGTGTTAAAACAAATTTTTCTAACTCTCCTCTGATTATATTAGTGTAGGAATTTTTTTCTGCTCACCCAACTTCCTTTCAATTGGTATCAAAGCCTGGCAAACCTTGGTTCCTTTTTTGGGTAGTAGGGTTTTTTGGGCTAATCTCTATTTCAGTGCGAGTTTTGCATAAGTGTGTCTTTCATAAACTTGTTACAAGAAAGATATGGTAGGCACATCTGGGAGGATTGAGATGGAAAAATTTAACGGTGGTAATTTTGAGTTGTGGAAGCTCAAAATGGAAGACATGTTAGTAGACCAAGAATTATGGCTTCCAATTTTTGGAACCAAACTTTTAGGCATCGAACAAGAGGATTTTGATCTCATGGATAGGAAAGCCAAGGGTCTTATTAGACTCTATTTGGTTGAGTCTGTTCTCCTAAATTCCCATGAAGAGAAAACTTCTTCTTCTTGGTGGAAGTAGCTTGCTAATGTATACCAAGATAAATCCTTGGTAAACAAGATTTTCTTGAGAAATATGTATTCTCTGAAAGTGGAAGATGGAAGGTTCATAGTAGATCATTTAAATGCATTTAACATATTTTTTGCATAGTTGGGTTTCATTGGAGACAAAATAGATGAACAAGACCGTTGTATGCTCCTTTTGTGTTCTTTGCTAGACTCTTGGGATCAGGTCTATTAACGGTTGTTGGAAGCACTACTTCCACCTTCAAGATGGATGAGGTTGCAAAGGAAGTCTTATGAGATGGCCAAGGATGCTCTTGCAGTCTATGGAAAACCAAAAGAGAGAAGCAAATAGAAAGACAAGAAATCTAAGTCAAAGTCTCCTTCTAAGAATTCCAAGGAAAAATGTTGGAATTGCAGTGAAATTGGTCACATTCGAAAAGATTGCAAGAAGGAGAAGAGGAAGAAAAATAAATATTTCTCTGATTTTGAATCTAAGAAATCATCCCAAGATGATGGAGAAGCATTTATTTTAGCCTTGGTAGCCCATGCATCAGATGATGTGTGGTTGATAGATTCAAGTGTATCCTTTTACATGACTTCTCATAGAGATTGGTTCTCAAAGTATGAGGAGTACAATAGGATAGAGGTGTACCTAGGTGATGACTCTCACCTGAAGATTGTTCGTGGAAGAGTTAAAATCATATTTTCTGATGGGAGAGTGAAGGTGATCGATGCTATCTTGCATATCCCAAGTTTGGTATGAAACCTACTTTCTATAAGTAAATTGAATGATTCGGGAGTGCAAGTTATTTTCTCTGGTGGAGGATGCAAGATGACTAGAGGTGCTATGGTATTGGCTAAGGGAGTTCATATTGGCACTTTGTTTCACCTTGACACACGTATTGTATAGTGTAATAGTTCCTTTTATGTACCAAAGAAGAGACCATTGGATTCTTCATCCTCACCATCAAATTGCATAGAGAAGAAGCATGCTGCAGCTACATCCAATGGTTGTGCATTTTTGGTACCTAAGGGTGCTCATTTTATGGAAATTAAGCTTCTTACAGAGAAGAAAATGTTATGGCACCAATGACTTTGTCACATTGGTGAGAAGGGTCTCAGAACCCTGAAAAATAAGAGCCTTGTCGAAGGCCTTGATGATTGTAATCTTGAGTTTGAATTTTGTGAACATTTTGTCTATGGAAAATAACACCATGTTTCTTTCTACTCTAGTTCTCATAAGTCTTCTAGGATTTTGGAATATGTTCACTCAAATGTTTTTGGTCTTGTAAATGTTCCTTCATTATCAAAATATGTATATTTTGTTTCTTTCATAGATGATTACAATAGAAGGATTTTTTTTTTATTTCCTCGGAAGTAAAGTTGAAGTCTTTAGTTGGTTTAAGGAGTTTAAGGCCTTGGTAGAAAATAAAACTAGCATAAAGATTAAGTGTTTGAGGACTGATAATGATCATGAGTTTTGTTTCGTAGAGTTTGAAAAGTTCTATAAACAACATGGGATTGAGAGATAAGAAAACTCCCTACAATCCATAGAAAAATGGAGTTTTAGAGATTATGAATAGAACGTTGATGGAGAGGACTAGGAGTATGTTGAGTGGTGCTAGCCTTGAATAAAAAATTTGGGCTGAAGCAGTAGCCACTGCATGTTATTTGATCAATAGATCCCCTACATCAATGCTTGTTGGAAAGACACCCATGGATGCATGGTATGGTAAAATTCTTTCGATGAGAAATCTCAAAGTTTTTGGTTGTGAAGCTTATGCTCATGTTCTGATTGAGAAGAGGTCTAAGTTGGAGAATAAGGTTGTTAAGTGTATCTTTATTAGCTATGGTGTCAATGTAAAAGGGTGCAAGATTTGGGATCCAGGAGCTTAGAAGGTTCTCTACAACAAAAGTGTGATCTTCAGAGAGATGAAACCTTCCTCTATTGAGCTACAACTAGAGAAAGAGGAGAAACAGAAGAAGGAGGTGGTTCAAAGTCCACCTACTTTGAAGAAAGAAGAACCAAGTACTCATGTTGGACTTGATGATGAGGAGAGCTCAAGTAGCTATAAAAGTTCTGAATTTGAAGGAGAACCTCAACCTCAGCCTTTAAGGAGGTCTACATGAGTTAGGTGGCAACTGAAACGGTTTGGATATTCATTATTGGATTCCAGTTACATATTTTCCTTGATTACTAATACTGATGAGCCTAGGATGGTTAGAGAGGCATTGGGTATGAATGATTCAGATTCTTGGATGCAAGACATGGATGAATAGATGACCTCATTAATAAAAAAAAAGACTTTGGATTTGGTACTTGTGCCTATTAGACGTAAACCTATTGGTTGTAAATGGGTTTTCAAGAAAAAGTGTGGTCCTAATGGTAGTATTGAGAAGTATAAGGCATGGTTGGTCGATAAGGGGTATTCCCAAGTTGAGGGAATTGATTATGTGGAGATATTCTCTCTTGTAGCGAAGCTAACATCTATCTAGCTTTTGTTGTCACTTGCAACACCATATGACTTAGAAGTTGAAAAGATGGATGTGAAGATAGCATTCCTTCATGGTGACTTAGAGGAAGAGATATACATGTCACAGCCAGAGCATTTCATTGAAAAAGGTAAAGAAATTTTAGTTTCTAAATTGAAGAAGTCTCTTTATGCTTGGAAATAGTTTCCTCGAAAGTGGTATCAGAAGTTTGATACCTATGTGTTGTCATTGGCATTTCAGAGATCTATATCTGACCGTTGTGTATACTTTAAAACTAATAATGGTTGCATTCTCATTATTTTCCTATATGTAGATGATATGTTGTTTATTGGGAATGGTAAAAGTATGATTTCAGATTTGAAGTTTCATTTGTTAGCACAATTTGAGATAAAAGACCTAGGTGCAAGCTAGGTACATTCTGAGAATGGAAATCATGAGAGACACAGCTAAGATAAAGATTTGGTTAAGCCAGCGCAAGTATGTGAACTCTGTGTTGGAGAGATTCAACATGGTAGATTGTAGACAGTTAGTTGTTCCTATGATGCAAGGGATGAAACTTTTTGTGAATGATTGTCCAAAGTTTCCTACTAAGATGGAGGACATGACCAAAGTACCATATGCAAGTGCAGTTGGTAGTTTGATGTATGCAATGGTGTGTACCAAACCAAAAATTTCCCAAGCAGTGGGAGTCCTTAGCTGTTTTATGGCTAATCCTAGATGGGTGCATTGGGATTCGACTAAGAGAGTGTTTAGATATTTACGGGGTACTTCTGAGTATGCCTTGTGTTTTCATGGTTATCCTAGTGGACCTTAGCATTATATGATCATTTGAGGATATGTGAATTTAGATTGAGTAGGTGAAATTGACAGTAGAAGATCCACTGATGGTTATGTGTTTATGATTTTTGGTGGTGCTTCAGTTGGATGAGTAAGTAGTAGGCTGTAGTCATTTTGTCCATGATAGGGGTAGAGTATATGGCAGCCACTCACTCATATAAGGAAGCCATTTTGCTTAAGATATTGTGTTATAATATTGGTTTAGATACATGACAAATTATTGTTTGTTGTGACAGTCAAAGTACAATTTGTCTAGCAAAGAATCCTACCTTCCATGCCAGAACAAGGCACATTAATGTTCAATATGATTTTATTTGTGATATGGTAGAAGATGGAAAGGTGAACATGGAGAAGGTTGACACTTTGGTGAATGTTGTAGATGCACTGACAAAACTAGTGAGCACAAAAAAGTTCAGATGGTGTTTCGATTCCATGGACCTTGTGGCCCTAAGTAGATGATTTTGTATGAATCTTGGCAAGTCTTTGACAAGTGGGATAATGTTGGGATTCAGGTGTCTCAACCTTAGAGTCCTAACACTTATTTATGTGATGTAATGTAATGTATTTATTTGTATTATTTAATTTCCTATGGTGTCATGTCACTAATTGGGACCCACCGACTTGGTAGCATCCCCGTTGTAGGTGACTAGATGACACTTCATCATCCCAAGTGGACATAGGTGCCCCACTTTGGAATCTATGAAATATAACATATTCTATGAATCATCATAAGGCATCTTTGAATGCATGGGTGAAAGTTGGCGCCCAAGTTGGGTTATGATAGGATGTAAGAGAATCAACTATTTTTAACTGATTGTGATAGATTCTCTTACAGTTATAAGTGTTGTCAGCTATGATAGATTCTATGATAGTTGTAAGATATGTACATCTATCATAGCCTATATTTAGCATATATTGGGCTCCCAATCTTGGAAGAAGACTATTTGCATGATTGACACTTGGAAGGGGTGTAAGGGAATATGTTACATGTGTCCAAATGCATTTCTAAGGCATTGCAAATTGTGCCATGTGGATTTGGATGCCACTCACCTTCTAGATGCTTCTTGAAGCTTGTATCACTCTATTTATTGAGTTCCTTGAGTTGTGGAATGCATAGTTTGTTTGTAGGTAACAGAGTGCTACCAATATCACTCAAGAATAGGTGTTTTTGTTGAAGCACTTGTTGAAGAAGCTTGTACTTGATGATATCTTGTAACCATTATTTGAAGTAATAGATAAAGTACTATGCTTTTGGAGGGTGGGGTTTTTTACGCAAAAGGGTTTTCCTCACATATATTTGGTATCACTATTTTATGCATTCTTGCTATTATATGCATGTACTTCTCTTATTGTGATAGTAAAAGGTGTTAAAAGATATTTTTGTAACTCTCATTTGATTAGATTAGTGTAGGAAGTTGTTTCCGCTCACATGACTTTTTTTCAAGCAAGACACTCTAATCAAAAGGAATTTTTTCTCAAAATTGATTTTCTTAAATCTTATGACTGCATAGAATGGCCTTTTATTTTAGCTATGCTTTTCACTCTAGGTTTTGGACCAAATTTTATTTAGTCTATGAAAATGTTGTTCTTCAAAGCTTCAACTTCCATCACAATTAATGGCCACCTGTCCTAATCCTTTGGTTTGTTTCACTCCATTCGTCAAGGTTTCATGCTTTCCCCCTCACTTTATGTGTCAGCTTCTAAGGGGTTTGACTATCTTCTTACACAATCCACTTCCCATGGGCTTGTTCAAGGAATCTCCTTGCCAGATTCACTAGCTGAACTAGTCAATGGCCACTTTGCTGATGATTCCTTCCTTACCATGCTGGAAGAAGAAAATAATGTCAAAGTTTCTCTTAGTTGTCTTGAGACATTTTTCTTGGCCTCTGGTGCTTCCCAGTCCTCTTTAGATTCAACAATATGGGTGGAAATGGATTGCTCCTAATAAAATATTCTGATTTCTCAACATCCCTTTCACCTTTCAGGCCTCTTCTTCTGATATCTAGCAAGTTTTCCTCTCTTAGATTGATAAAAATTTAGCATTCTAGGTCACCAAGCCACTCTCTCTAGTTGGTAAATTCCAAGTGTGCTCTAAAATTTTGGCAGTGATTCATGTATACTACTCCTATTGGGCCCCTTCCAAATCATCTTATGCAAAGATGGAAAAAATACATAGAGATTTTCTTTGGGCCAATTTTGAGACTCATAGAGGCTTTCACTACATTTCTTGGGAGTTTTGCTATCTCTCCAGAAATTCTAGTGGGCTTGGCCTTCTTTCTACTCAGTGGAAAGGGACTACTCTTTGTGTCAAGTGGATTATCTAAGCTCTTACTAGAAATGAGGCCTAAAAATTGATCCTCAAATATGGTTTTGAAGTGGGTTATCCCACTCACAGACCTTCTTGGAAGGGAATTGTCTTTCAAACCCTTCTTATTATGAGGGAGCCAGTTTCAATTATGGGAACCTTTGTTGCCAAAAGAATTTGGTGAGCCTTGACTCCACTAGACTAGGACTAAATTCCATGATGGGCTACCATTCAATCAATAGAATATTTTGTGGTATCCTCATTTTACCAATGTAGGTCAACCGTTGACCAAGCTTCCTTAGCTTAAGGCCCTCAGATTCCACAAGAAGGGTATTTAGACCCTTCAAGATTTATTCTATAGACCCAACCTGAGTATGTTTTCTTGGGAAGCTTTTCATACCTACTTTGGCTTACAAAACTATGACCTTGAAACTTTTGATGGCCTAGCGAGTGTCACTCTGGCGAATATGCTTCATAAAATGGGTATTTTCTCCACTAAACCTTGGTGGAAGGACTATAAATAGTATCTATACACCCCTTTCAAACATTACAAGCCTCATATTGGCTATCAATGGCTTTCACCTCATTTTATAATGATTAATCACCTGAACCATAGGTGGCACCTCTAGTCCTTAGTGGTTGTTTGGCACAAAATATTTTCTGCTATGTTATATACAAGTGTTGAGCCCAAGATCCCCCACTTTTCTTGGTGTATTCTTTTCCAAGGCTTACCGGTTGGGTCTTGAATTTCTCACATGGGGGTCTAGGACCCTCATTTCCCTTTATGTGGGCAAGTTGATTCATTTAAGTATCTCTTTTAGTTCTACACCAGAGCTCAGTAGCTGCGGAATTGGATTCATGACTTCTTTCAGCCATTTTGGCTGGAGCCCTTCTCTTGGCATATGGTTTTGCTGGGAGACTCTCCCAAAAACCTCACTAAGTATACTTAGATTTGGTACACTTTTAGAGTAGAGATCCTCTTCAATATTTGGAAAGATAGAAAGGCCTACATTATTTCTCATAACCAAATTGATAAATTTGTTTCTTTATATTCTAAAGCCATTATTTTCTCTAATGTTTTTTTGTAGATTCAATTGCAAACAAACAAATTTGTGCTTGAAGTTGCTCACATTCAGGAGATTTTGGACCACTAGAGTAATTCCCCTCACACTGTGGTTCACGTGCTTCCATCTCCCACTTCCTCTCAGGGCCAGTTGCCTTCACAGGGTTAGTGGCAAAGTGGATTTTCCAAGGATTTTTTCCCCTGTTCTTAGGGTCCTCCTCATCTCGTCTCTCACCCTTGTAGGTGGTCTTCCTCTCCTCCTCCACAGGCTGACCTTGGGTGGCATTCTAGAGGAGCGATGTGGGGTGGAAGAAAACCTTCTCAATGGCCTTCTAGCGATGTTCTTGGAGGCAATTCTTGTTGGTCCACTGATACCTCTAAGTGGCTCCTGAGCTTGGATCTAGAAATTTCACCTCACCATGAAGATAAAGATAAAGAGAACAAGAAAGATGACGATGGTTGGGCTCCCCTTTTCGTGACTCTAGACCCTGCTCTTATATGGGGAAAACTGGATGATAAGGACCTACCACCCAATACTAGCACTACTATGGCCACATAATGGCTTTTTTATTTCCTATTTTTGTAATGTTTCCTAATTTATGGTTGTGGCCCAAGACTCTTTGATATTCTAGGCTTTTCCCATGTGACTTTTGAGGTGCGCCTTCTTACCACCCATCTTTTTTTTTTGCGAATATGTATATTTCTATCTTTTATTAATATAGATATAAATGCTTATTCATAAAAAAAAATCACTCTAATATTGTTACCTCACAATAGAAGAAGAAAAATTTAGTTGGTGATGATCCCATAAACAATCCAACCCTCTAGAAAAATCTAAATAACCAATACACTGGCAATGACTTCATTTTCAAAAAGCAAAAGATAAAGCACACATATTCTCCACTAAGGTCTTATTTTCGAGAAGAAAAGTAACATTATGGTTTTGTTCCCAAATATGATGTCTAATTTCGTTTTGTTGAGGGTTGTTATTGAGACACTTGTAATTCTTTGAAATTATTATCATTTTTGGATATCAAAGCAATAAGAATCTAATGTCTTAATGATACCACATTCCACTAAAGATTCCTCTATCATCTTTCCTTTCTCTTGATCTCTTTTCCTCCCCACTTTGAATTTTTTTCTAAAGCAACTTTTTTTAATTAATTCCCTATTTTAAACCAAACTCCTATTATAAAGAAAAAGGTTTGTTAAAAATAAACTATTTTTTTTAATGTAAAAACACATAATAATGCACATACGAGAATAATTTTATGTTAAGAATGATTCTTTCATAAAAATCAATTATTTTATTCTTTATCCAATCCTTTACAAGTATTATTAATGACACATTTATACAAATTAAATATACTTTAAATAAATTTTAAATATTTCTTTATTCTACATAATTTTATGTAAAAAATCTACTACTTTTGAAAACAAACAAATATATTCCCATATAAAAAATATTTTAAAATATTATATAGTAAAATATCCATGATATTAATATGACAATACAAGAGAACTTATGGTGGAAAAAATAATGTTTTACACTAAATAAATTTTTTAACTAGCTATATAGTCATGGTAAATATTGAGAATCTCAAGTAGAAGCAGAGAAAAAAAAAAAACATTGAGAAGACTAGTAGCTTTGTGATCACATCAATATACAAAGACAAAACTCTTTCTCAAAGGATAATAAAAATAATAAAATTGAGACATCTTTCTACACAAGTTCAAAGAGTGATATACCGAAATACTTAGTCATTTTATATGTAAACATATGTAAAAATAGAGAACTTAATCTTCAAAGGTTCAAGGTTCTGTAACGACTAACTTCCAAAATTTTACTTTCAGATTTATAGTTACTCTGTCAATACCAGCACATATGTTTGAGCTTACATACACAACCAGAGTATGTATGTATAGATAACTACATTTAAATGGTTCAGCTTTACACTCCAAAAAATAATTGCAGAGCCATAAAATGTCTAAATATAGTATACTCTATAAGAATTTCAGAAAAGTGGGGGAATCTCACAATTTCAATTTGATAACAAAGAAACTGGAAATGAATCGGAATCACTGGGGCGCATATAGAGAAGACGAGGAGTTAGGGGAACAGGAGTGGGAGTCGTAGGAGAGTATACCAATAAGCCGTCTATGCGTTTTACAATATCTTTATTCCTCTTTATCCACCAGTGAGAAGGGATTTGAAGCTTTTCAATCAACAAGTCAGAGTACTTGTTCACCAGAGCTGGATCTCTTCCGGATGATTTAAAGGGCAGCTTCTTATTCCCTTGAAACCCATCAAGTATGTGGAGATAAACCTCTAAATTGTGGAAGCTGGCTGGATTATACGATCGCTTCAGCACTGGAGAGCTGCCACTGTCCAAAGTAATCGGGACTCCCACATGAACATATGTCCATGGAAGCCAATGCAGAAATCTGGTAAGCCATCCCATGTTCTCGTTGATAAAAACTCCAGGAACTCTGGGAACCAAGTCCCATGTATTTACCAAGCGCAACACTTTAACGCCGATCTCCTCCAAATGTTGGGAAAATGCTAGATTTCCTAAACGTGGAGAAGCAAAGGCAAAGACTGTGACAGGTATTGATCTCCTATCATTTTCTTTCATGACAATGTGCTTGATATCATATGCACATAGAGTTGCTAAGGCAGCTCCCAAGCTATGTCCAGTGAACGTTATGCTCACATCTTCATCTTTGTACTCATTCGATAACCTTGTTATTTCTCTCACCACTATATCTATTGCACTCAGTCCGGATCCCCCAGAATCTCCATTTACAGAGTTATAACAGCTCAGAAATCCCTTCTCTATTTGAACACCTGGTTTGAAAGTTGTTTGTAAGTCGGGACATTGTGTACTCTTAGATAAAGTGCCAGGAACTAATATATCTCTCAGATTTTGCATCCATTCTTGAGGTGTTTAAGTTCCCCTCCACGAAACAACTATGTCTCGTCTTCCCAATCTCTTTATCTCCTTTCGGTCTGTGCAAACAGCAATAAATCCCATCCATGCACCGCTGTCCCCAGATTTTGGCTTGAAGAACAACTTTAACACGGCAGTATTGGCTTAAATATATCTGGATACTTGATAGCCACGCCCAATTCTAAGCAATTCCAATCTACGCCCCAGCGAACTTCTGCTGCGTTTAGAATTCCCATAGTATTTGGAAGAATGAGTGTTGTCAAATGAATCATAGCACTTCTCTGCAAAATCACCATATCTGAGTATCTCTGCTTTGAGAAGTGGGTTGATGGGATCAAGCATGCCTTTCCAATCATCACTCCCTGAATAAATCTCCAAATATCTCCAATCTTGGCGTGGGTTGTCTCTTTTGCATCTCCTTTTACTTGCTCAGTCGTTAGAGGTCCACTGCCCATAGCTAATGGAGATATTGCCATAGATTTTCTATGCCACTTATGATTTACTAAACAAAAATGAAATTTATTCTCACAGCTTTCGGTTATGAACCAGAAATGAAATTTATGGTCAGACCTTTGCGATATGAAACAAAAATGAAATATATGCTCAGGCCTTTGTCCCTTTGGTAATTGCAGATTTTAATAATAGCCGAATGATAAAAATACAATACAGTGTGACGAATATATAGTAGCAATATGTCAATCCACCCTACCATTCCAAACGAACATTCTTGAAAACAGTCTTCAAAGACTTCACAACCTCCGTTCTCAACTGCACTGAGTCAAAACATGTGGCTACTCTTGCAAGACCAGCGTACACGTTTCAGTTTACTATCTTGAAACAGTACAGGGTGAAAGTGAAAACCACTAAAACACAAAGCCAACTGATGAAAACCTTTGTTTGTTGCTAAGCAAATAAAGAATTGACGTGACTTCTCTCTCATTTCTATGAACAATCAAGCTGGATTCATTTTTTTTTTTTTATGATGGATAGTAGATATTTTGAATAAAAATTATATAAAAACAAAATATTGTAAAACTCAATCACATGTCTACGAGTTGATCTATAACTTTATAGATAAAAGAAAATTTGCACATTGATATATAGTTAAAGTAATCTTACCATGGGGAGAAGAAGGGTCTAAGGGTGTTTTCTCTATCTATAATTTTTCTCTTTTTCTTAATCAATCAAAGTCATGTGGATAAAATTAATGGAAAGTTTCAATTAGGGGAATTTCTCACTTATATGTTAAGAAAAGATGTCACAATCAAGTTGAGAAGTAGAAAATTGACCATGTGGTAGGAAAGGCCAACATTGATGTGTATGGTAAGCATAATTGTGGGAGCCACATCCAAAATTAACACTATCAAGACAATCATATGAAGGGGAGACAACTTTTCTCAGAGGAGAATGCAACACATGACCAACCATACAAGAAAACCTTTATCCGATGCTTAGTAAGATTTTACAAATAGAAAACATATAGACCAAGTTTATTAACTTGGACCTGACTGTAAATATTACATCTCATCAATATTAAATTTTTCTAATATATACACCTATTATGAGGGTGGGACATTGCAACAACAAGAGGAGGAAACGCCAACAAATAGATGGATGGAATAGCTACTAGAGAGAATGATTTAAGAGATTGAAATAATTTTAGATTCTAGTCATCGACGAGAAATAATGGATGTAGTTAATACAATGAATATTAGATGAAACAAAAAAATAAGCTACTAGAAGATTATAGTTAGCTGATATTTTCAAAGATATTCCATGACTTTAACCTAGAGCAATATTTCAATCACTTGTAGCAAAGGAAATACTAAATCTCCCTTACGGTTTCCACAATAGTTAAATGATATGTATCATAGAGCATAATAGACTATGCCTTATCGAACTTTAGATTAATTTACAAGAGGAGAGAAAGAAAAACCTTGGGATGCAATTGCTTGTGTTCCATTATTTATACTATATATTTTTTCAAAGTTATTAGATTTCCACAATCCATAAGAGTATGAATAGCTGTTTCTGGATTTGATTGTGTAAGGTTTTTTGAATCAACGTTTCGAATCACACTCCATGATCCATCATTAGGATAGAGAGCTCAAGGATATGTGATTTGAAACGTTGATTCAAAAAAGCTTACACAATCCAATCCAGAAATAGCTATTCATAATATATTTTTTTTTTACCATTTTAAAATTGTTAGATTCCTATGACATCATTATAGAGTTAAGGAGTCTTGGTACCAGTTTTTATCCTTGAGATGATTTTGGAATTAATTGTGAAGATGACATGTGTTGTGAACCATTTTTTTCTATCTATAATAATTATCAAAACAATATATCCTTCTACATTCTAGTATTTGGATTATTTGAAAAATGGTGCAACAATGGTCTTCATTACTTCAACATAAAAGAGAGGATATCAACATAAGCATATGTAACTTGAAATCAAATAATCTCTTTAAGAAGGAACCTAACCATTTTTACAACCCAATAGACAACTATTTCATATTTCTTTGTACATTTAAACTTAATATAAATATGTTAATTTCATTTTATTGAAATGTTAAGATAAATATTTTAAAGATAAGACTATCTTTCACTATCAAGTATGTCTGGAAACAAAGATGAAAAATAAAATTACTATAGACTAATAAAAGGTAGAAGATTAAACGTTGAAGGCGTTCACCATATCTGCTTAGTAATAGTCTATGAGACATACCATAGGTGCAAAAATTAGTGATGAAACACTGCAAGTTTTTCTTTACATGAATGAAGGTGTCATCAACATTGAATTTGTGTTGTGCGCTTCATTTTGAGAGGATAATGTCTAATAGATTCATTGATTATAAATGTTGTTGTTTTTGTTATGTTTAGTAAGTCACCAATATGAGAATTTAGGAGATCTAGGAGATGAAATGACAGGCACAATGAACAATATGCAACTATTGTGTTTAAATGAACCAAATGATATTGAATACAAAGTCTTGCATATATAGGCAAAGAATGTGCAGTCTACCTATGAGGTGAATTGACAAGTGCCCCATAATGTGGTACAAATAAGTAGACAAGTAATTGTACACATTTAAATAGTAGTTACATATTGTTTTCCAGTTAATTTACTCTTTTATAATTTTCTCTATAATAAACAATTTCCCCTCTTAGAATACATAAAAGCTGAAGGTTTACAAATCTATATTATTTATTATTTATATTGCTTCTCATTGCTGATCATAGCACTTGTTATATAGGAATTGTTTGCACTTATTACTGTCCGTATATTAATGACCAATTGAATTCCGGAGAACTGAATGGAAGTTATGATTTTATCCGAAGATGCGTAAAAATCTCCTTCACTTCTTCTATCGATCAATTAGTGAGGACAGAAGGTAGAGACTTTGGTAACTGTGATTCTAACATTCAGAAAAGTTCACTTCAATAACTTGCCAATGAACATGGAATCTCTATAATTATTGTTGATGTTAACCCAAAGTCAACTGGCAACTCCCTCACGCCATTGTATGTTCCACGTGAGTTTGTAATTATGGAGGAAAACTAGGGTTTCGTGACAAATATAACTGGTCATCAGTCGTCAAAAATCAGTGCCGAAGTTACACTGTAAACGGCAGTCTTATCTTTCTAAAAGATGAACTATGTTCTGCAAAATATTGACGCGCATAGTAAAATAAAGTGCTATATTTATAGGTAGGCAACTTAAATTTGAAATACTATGACGTAAAGCAAGCGTCAACTGTCTTCTGGAGACGAATTATTCAACACATCTTTCCTAACGGCCCTTCAAAGTAATGAATCCAAACAAAAGTGACATTTTAGAAATAGTCGGTCAAAGTTGACAGCCTTCCGGCCTTACAATAGAGATTAAATTACAGGGAAGGTCCATTTCCAACGCCGTTATCTAAGAGCAAACTATTGCTTTACAAACACGCATATAACGGTTGATCCTTTTCAACATATTTATCTTCTGTGCAAGTGAAGTTATATTTATCTTTTTCGCTTGTATTTCAGGTTCTCCCTAATCTTCTTTCCAACAATAGAAACTGTCAAACGTCCAACAAGGCTCTGTTTGGAATAACTGTCGTTGTTCATGGGATTGTGGGTTTTCTTTACTCGTTGGTAGACACGTTCACAGACGCCTCTACTGGAAAAGCATATTATGGGATTGCTATCTTCTTTTTATGAATACTTTTATTTTAGTTTATATTAAAATAAAAGTATAATATTAAAAAATCAGAATTAAACTATTAGTATTATAGGCCTTGAGATGAGAGAGTCTAATGTTTATCACTTTCCCTTTTTTCTTCATGTGTAGATAAGATTAGACTCTATTAATAGTATATTAATAGTATTTTAAAAGAGACGAGAAGGTTTTATGCGGACCTCTGAAAAGAAAATCTATAGGACATATGTATATATATATCATGTATCAAATGTGAAGATAAAATTAGACTATATTAATAGTATTTTAAAAGAGATGAGAAGGTTTTATGTGGACCTATGAAAAGAAAGTCTATAGAACATATGTATATATATATATCATGTATCAGATATGTAAAACAAAAAAAGAGAGAAATTGGAGAGCAAATGGTGTATGGGAAAAGATATTTTCATAAGATTTTTATTATTTTTATATATCTATTTTTTTCTTTTATAAAATATATTGTTCATTCAAATTAAAAAATGATATTCTTTGCTATCAAAGGTTTGTCAAATTCATCATTCGAATCTTTAATGGTGACCATTTTGTAATCATTTCGCTCACAAAATTAGTGACTATGTAATTTGGACTTTCACATTAGTTTGTTAATCTATTTTATAAATTGAATCACATGATATTTTAGTGTGTTATTATCCATTTTTGTTAGTAGATTAATTTCTTTCTTTATAGTTTGCATCTAAAGCGTTTATTTGAAAATCTAAAATTCTCAAACCTCTTACAAATTAATGATTAAGGAAATTTATCTTTTCATTATTGTATTTATGTGTATCCCATTTTATATTTTGAATCCTATGCACAATAAGCCATATATAAATAGGAGGGTTTCACAATCAACATTTCACCTTTTTATTTAGGATTTATTTCAATTTTCTTCTTCTCTTTTTCCATAAGTTTGAAGTAAATTCATAGAAGATCCTATCAAGAGGAGGATTCTAAATTCCTAGAGGTTATTTTTTAAACCACATTACACATTTGCAAAGCTTACCATGTTGATATGGGTTTATGTTTAGATGCAAATTTTGAATGTCATTAGTTCCTTTCTTCCTTTTATCCCTCATGGATATACCCCTCTTCCAATTTCCTATTTAAATTACTCTTTATGTTGAGTGCCAAATAGTAGGACTCTTCTACTATCTAGATATTCCACATGCCCATCTCCTCTTTGATTGACTCCCTCATCACATTGATGTAATTCAACACTATTTGAGCTCCCTCTTGAAGATTCTATGGCATAGCTATTAGCTGCTGGTACTCCTCACTACATTTATTTGTTGGCATGTTCCTCTATAGTGAATTATGTAAGTTCTTTAGTAGTTTCAACTAATATTTGGCTAGGATAAATAATATTTGGGCTTGATTAAAACTACCTTAGGGTTAGTGATCTATCCATATCCATCACTGGTAAATGGCCTAATATTTGACACTTCTATTTACAATCTTTACAAGCTTTAGATGGATTCCCCTAGCTTGACAAACCTTATTTAGTTCTTACATAATAACAAATGATTGCAATGCACTTCATCTTATTTCACTTGCGCCTTAGTTTGCATCAACACTCTCCACCACTTTTATCAAAAATATATCAACTAGGTGCACTCACATGCACTCCAACTCTAATTTGTGATCCACCTTAGTCTGATAAAATCTGATATAGTCATAGTAGGAGGGTTCATTCAATGACTATATATCCATCTAGCCAAAATAAATGAAAAAGCATACATAACTCAATGACATAAGATATACCCATAAAACCCTCAAAGAGGGTAAACCTATCCTCTAAAATATTTGACTTCATGACTAAATTTTGACTCAAAGTTATAGTTTTCCATAATGGGATACTTTTATGCTAGGCTATATTCAATTCAATACACTTATTATGACATTTCAAATATAATTACACAACAAAATAACCTTATATTTATATATTTTTCTAATGAAATCCACTATGCCACAATATGATTTCACTCAAGATTGCACTCCATATCATACTTTTTCCTCTCTAAATCTTCACCTCATAGCCTCACTTGGCTCCCATTCCACCTCTATGATCCTAGAATTAATTTATGCATATTCTAATGAAATCCACTATTCCACATTGTGATTTCACTCAAGATAGCACTCCATATCATACTTTTTGTTCTTGACTTGCAATCTTCACCTCATAGTCTCACTTGTCTCCCATTCCAACTCTATGATCCCTTATTTACCTATTTATTCTATACTTATTTACTTCCTCTTCCCTCCATAAGCTAACATATATAGCATCTAAATAATTTTTAAATAATCTTCTTTAGCTACAAGATGGAGGATATTCCAATGTCATGTGTAATGTGTTTTCATCCTGGGATAACAAACTTATAAATTCAAATGGTAAAATGATGGATATTTTCTACATGGTACACCACATACATCCTAATTAGCTAAAGAAATTATAGTAAATATTACTCTATTGACATAACTCCAAAATATAAATAATTACAATTATTCAAAACTATCCAACCATAAACACTTTCAATCTAATTTTATAATATTTCCCTCATCCAAATCATGTCAAATATTATAATAAAATGATTCAACAATATCTCAAACTATTCTCAAAATTAAAAAATCTAACCTCAAACTATGGTGATATATGCTAATTTTGTCTATCACAAACTAGTAACCTCAAACTGATAAGTCGATGCACAACTAAACTAAACCATAAATATTAAAGTTTTATAAAATGATACAATATTAACACACCGCTAAGGGATGCTCTTGCATCAATTTTTTTTACATTTTCAAAGATTGACCTTCAATTGTCTACATTTTGTTGATGATGTTTAGCCCTATCCTCGTAATGCTATAATTATCTTGACTTGAAGATGGACTTTTTACTTTAGTAATGTGGAACTACAATATCTAGAGTCAAATATGCTTGCACATCAAACCTCTTACAAAATTTATAAAATCGTATCTTCAAGTAAGTGAGTCCATATGGGTTCACCATAATAAATGAGAAAATATTCTCAAAGTTTCCATGGTAAAAAATAGCTTCCTACAAAAATGGGCTCAAAATGGACCCTATTGGTAGAGAACAACATTTTATAGGTATTGAAACAATGCCAAAACCCTAAATATTGAGTTTCACCAAAGAAAACATATTAAGATCATAAAATCATTGATCATGTCATAAATAGTTAAAATGCATATAAATGAATAAAAGGGACATTGCCATTAACACAAAAAGGCTACTAAAATGGCCTTAGTCACAATTAACCAAGAGAAATTAATATAAATTGAATAATAAGTAGGCAACATCTCATTAACTTATGGTGTCAAGCATGATAGTGGGTGATCCTTGATAATCCTCTAGTACCTCCAACTTTCCTAGCCTATGAGTCTTGTACATTCATTTCATACACTAAATCTCATCATGAATACCCTAGCTAAAGCACAACAATATTAAAGTACACTAGCTACACATCTACATGCACTTATAACTTGAAAGTACACTAAAGTCACAATCCATCAATATGTGCAAACAACCTTAATAGGTAAATCACACATTTCTCATATAGATCTATAAATTGAATAACAATTTATAAAACCCTGCCACTAAAATATCATAAGAACATTAGTTTAATTAAATACTTAAATCTTGTAAAGTTGAAAATTCATTTTTACTTAGACATATCATTTTATCTTATTGATAAAAGGAATCAACAACATCCAATGAGAGACATGTACCAAGGTATCATATTCATTGTCTCATTATAGACCATGAGAGTGAAATTCCAACCTCTATTGAGCTCCACCTTTGTCAATATTGACATGAAGAATTCTCAAAGGTAGGGAAAGAGCCATATGAATATCTTATCCTACTCTAAGGGTTAAATAAAAGGTAAACTTAGTGTTAAACTCCCTATGTTATATCACATAAGTGATGTGAAAAAATATAGAAGTATAAATAGAAAACCATAATCTATCCCAAAGTCATACCATAAAGTTGTATAATACAAACAAATTTTCTCTCTATCACTCAACTCTTCTAGGGAAAAGGTTAAGGAAATTATATTAATGTGTGTGATTGAGATGTCCTTAGAGTTAGTTGTGAAGATTATGTATTGTGAACCACTTTTGCTATCTATAATAAGACAATCAAAGTGTTAGATCCTCCTACATTCTAATTATAAATTATTTGAAAAAATATGTACAATATGTACAATTAAAAATAAAATAATTTTACATAAAACTTGACAATTTTTAACAACTTAACAATTATAATAAAATAATTATTTCTACATTTAAATTTAATATAACTTTTTTTTTTAAATGATATATTAAATAAAACTTTCATGTCAAAAAAATAATATCAAATAATTATACATTTAAAATCTAATGTGTCCCAAAAAAATAATAATAATATAAATTAATTATTCATTTGATACTGAATATAGATCAGTAAAAGCCATACGATTGAGCTCGAAGGAATTCCCATATCTCCTGACTAATAGTCTAATGGGCATAAATAAATTACTTTATCCATCTCAGTGATAATACATGTGCTATATTTAAAAGGCAGTCAACATAAGATGGAAATACTAGGAATGAAAGCAAGCGGCAACTGCCCTTCAGCGGGAGAAACGTTTCAACACATCTTTCCTAACTGCCCTTCAAAATCACGAATGAAAACAAAAGTCTAAGTTGACCACCCGACGGCTGTGCAATAGAGATTACATAACAGACCATTCCATTTCCCAAACCATTATATAAGAACAAACCATTGCTTTACAAACACAGCTAAATCAATTGATCTTCTTCAGCATATATATCTTCTTTTCAAGTGAATTTCGGCATCAGTATTGGTGTATCAACAAGAAGAATGGGGCAATCTGATAGCAAGGTGAAGTCCATCGAGGAAGGAAAGACAGAATCTGCTACATATTCTTCAACCAACACAACTACTACCAAGGTCGTGAATTCCACATTATCCTCTGCATCAAGCATTGCAAAGATATTGCCCACTGGAATATTGTTTGTATTCCAGGCCCTCTCAAATCTTCTTGCCAACAATGGAGACTGTGAAACATCCAACAAGGTTGTGGTTGGAATAGCTGTGGGCATTCTTGGGATTGCGTGTTTTATTTTGTCATTGGTAGACACCTTCACAGACGCTTCCACTGGCAAAGTGTACTATGGGATTGCTACCTTTAATGGTTTAGCCACTGGTAGTAAAATCAAGCCTTCTAATGAATCAAATTATAAGCTCAAATTGAAGGACTTGTTCCATGCTGCTTTGGCGGTTCTGGTGTTTACTATGATGGCCCTCACAGATCAAAACATTGTGCAGTGTTTGTATCCCTCTGCTGAAAGCAATATAAAGAAGATGTATAAGGCTCTCCCTGTTGTTGTGAGTGCAGTGAGCAGTGTGATATTAGTTTTGTTTCCTTCCAAACGCCAGGGAATCAGCAGTCCCGCTAGCGCTACAACTACTACAACAACGTGAGGTCAAGCAACGTTCGTTGGTTATAGTATTTAGGCTGTTCTGTTCGCATTGAAATTTATCAGAGAATTTCTGAAAGAAAGAATTTTACATAGCTTTTGTTCTCCTGAATTACTTCATTAATAACATGAAATATTATATGACACAACATCAAATTTAGTGTATGAGGTCGAGACCTGTTTTGGGTAAATTTGACAGAATGGATTCTCCTCAGTCTTTGGTTCTTAGTTGAAGAGGTTCAGTCCAAAAAGACTAGGATAGCTACAAATAATTTGTGAATAACTTCTATAAAAAAAAAGTTAAAAAATTAATGCACGCATTTGAAGAAAACCATGCCAACGTGAATGATTTTGAATTACAATACCGAAAAGTCATTACATAATTGTGTAGCCATTTCAATTTCCTATAGCTAGCATCACAAAAATGGTTTGATTACATGCTTGATCGACTATTAGCACATTATTTGGAGTCTGCTAGAGACATCTGTCAAAATGATCTATTGTGCCATTGGTTATTCTCACCAGCTCAACATCAAAGCTAGCAAATGTTCCACCATTTAAACCATTGATAGAGTGATTTTCATTTAAAATTTACCATTGGTTGCAAAAATCATGACATGGCATGTGGGCATTAAGAAGGGAGAGTCTAAAGTTTATGGGCTTCTCTTCACGTTAAAAATAAGATTCGACTCTATAGTATTTCAGTTATTTTTATCAATACTTATTAAGAACATAGGAAGAGTGTAATGAAAAAAAAAAACCAGAAAAAAGGAATGAGAGTAGAAATAAAGGAAAAATACTTTAGTTTAGAGAGGAAATGGGCTGCAGGGAAAATTATTTTTTTTAGATTTTTTTTTATTTTATAAAAATGTATTTTTCATTAAAATGAATAAAAAGATTTTTTTTATTCGAATTTTTTGGTTGGATTTGGTATTTGAGTCTTCAATAGTAATTATTTTATAATCATCTTTCGTGTAACATTATTATGATTGTGTAATCTATTGTTTCACATTAATTTGTTAATGTATTTTATAAATAGAAATATATGTTGTGTTTTACTATGCTCTCATTTATTTATTCTAGTAGATTAATTTCTTTCATTTTAGTTTACATATGAAGTCTTTATTTAGCCTTTATTTGTAAATTTAAAATTATCAAACCTCATACAAATTAATGAATATACAATTTCAGATTTTCATTATCGTATTTGTATTTCTACTATTTTAGAATTTTAATCCTATATATAATAAACAATATATACAAAAGATGATTTAATATTGAGGATTTCACCATTTTAATTATGATTTGTAAAGATTCCAATGTTGATGTGGGTTTACATTAAGGTACAAATTTATATGTTATTATTTCTTTTCTCCTTTTCTCCTTTGTGATTCTAGCTCTCTTTAAATTTTCTATTTAAATTATTATCTATAGATACCATCAATTATACCATCAATTAGTAGGCCTCTTCTACTATCTACCTATTTCACATAGCCAAATCCTCCTTGATGGACTTCCTCATCCCATTGATGTAATCTACCTCCATGTTAATTCCCTCTTGAAGATTCTATGACCTAATTGTTAGCTAGTAGTATTCTTCACTATATCCATTCACTAATATATTCCACCACGATCAATTGTGTAGTTGCTTTAGTAGTTTCAACTAATAATTAACTATGATGAATAATGATTTCAACTTCTCCACCATTTGATCTCACTTTCTAATACTCATCTTCCCTTTATTGTTCCTCTCTAACTAGACATATTTTTATTATATTGGAGTACAAACTTTTAAAATTTACCCTATATGGGCCCTCATACTCAAAATGCTCTTGTAGATCAATGATCCAATCTATCAACTCCTTAGGATCCAAATTTCTAAAATAGTTTTGAATTTCCACTTTGGTCCTCTTTTCAATGTCAATTATGGACTTCTACAGGTTATCTCCATTTTCCTCATTTCTTTCACTAGATTGTATAGGATCTACCTTAAATTCCTTATCATTCTCCTTAGCTCTAGGGTTAGGGTTCCTCTAATAGTTTTTCTCAAATGTATCCACATATTTTTGCGTCTTTCAACATTACATATATTTCCTCCACTTTATTGAGAATAGTTATAACACCTCACCCTTTCCTTGATAGCATCTTGAATTTATTAAAACCACCTTTGTGCTAGTGATCTATTTATATTCATCAATTATCAACTACCTCATAGTTGACACTTTTATTTGTTACCCTTAGATTGATTACCTTGACTTAACAAACCTTCTTCAATTATTACATAGTAATAAGTGATCATTATGCACTTCCTCTTCTTTTACTTTCAACTTAGTTTACATCAACACTATCCACTTGTTTCTATCAAACTCATTTTAAAAAACTATACCAATTAGATGTGCTCACATCCATACTACCATTCCAACTCTAATCTATGATCCACCTCACTTTAATACAATTTGATGTAGTCATAGTAGGAGGGTCAATTGAAGGTCTAGATCCAAAGTTAGTCATTTTATTATACTTACTTTGATATTTCAAACATAATTAGACTATTTCAAGGATAACCTTATATTTATACACTTTGTCTAATGAAATCCACTATACCACATTATGATTTCACTCAAATTACTTCATATCATAATCCTTGTCCCTAACTAGCAATATTCACCTCAACACTTTGCTCTCATTCTACCTTTATGATCCCTTCTTTACTTCTTTCTTCCACCATTCTTCACTTTTCTCAATCCATAACCAAAAATATATAGAATCTACATGATTTTCAATTGACTTAGTTTAGCTACAAGATCGGGAAAATTTAATACATGTAATGTGTTGTGAACTTGAGATAAAAAAATCATAAATTTAAATAGTAAAATGATGGAGATTTTTTCGTATTGTACACATTCATCCTCACAAGTTACAGAAATTATTATAAGTATTCCTCTATTAGGCATGCATAACTTACCATAAATAGAAATAATCACGATAATGTACAAATATCAATCCATAAATACTCTCAAGCACACCCTTCTCAAAACGTTTTCAAATCTCTACGAAGGGTTTTGAACGTTTTGAAATCTCTGTGAAATATGTGTGAAGGGCATCGAATCTCTGTTTCCTGTTGCATAGAAGACGCGGGTTCTTTCCTTTCAGGCCGCGCCTAGACCCATGGGTTTTCGATTGTAAGGCGCAAATGTGCGCACGTTTGGAACTGCGGCGCGAAGAGAACTCTCATAAGCCAGCGAAGAGAACTCAGGGACAGGAAGAATTGCAAACCCACGCGGCCCTTTTGAAGTCCATCATACGAAGGAACTGCATCTTAATGCCTTTCATTTGCAGCGAATCACAAGCGCACAGTTATTTGATTTTGGCGAGGCAACCGGCGAACAATCTCTCAGTCGCGATTTCACTTTGTGGCAGGCAGAGAGGCCTGTGAGTTTGGAGCTGCCTTTTGCTGGCCGCACAAGGCACCTTTATTCCTCATAGCCCGCATGATTTCTGTCATCGTTGCCCTTGATTTTGTGCAACCGAAACACCCATATTGGCAGGGAAATCCGTGGCTAAATCTGCAGGGGAAGGGGCAAATCCACGGCCAAATCAGTCTTCTGCAGGCCGTTTCATGTGCAGGACGTGATATCTCTGACCCGAGATATCAAATATCTCTGCTGCAATTTAGATTTTGTACTACGAATTTATCTAGGTTGCAATTCATGATTGGAAGGCATCGATTCAATTTGTGCAGGCCGCGATTTGTATTTTTACCTCCATTTAATTTGCCCACGTCCATTAATTTGCATGCTGTGGTTTATAATTTACAGGCCCATGCTTAAAATTGCAGGTGGATTTACAGGCCCGTGCTTAAAATTGAAGGCAGAGAGCTCCCATACGGCCATTTGGTATCTTTTTCGAGTTGAAGCAGGAGTCTTCAAGTCCAAAGCAATGGTCAAAGTTCTCCATCTGCCACGTGTTCATCTTCAACAGCTTGTTCCTGGCAATTGGGACTGTTGTTCAAGAATTTATCTGCGTTTGGACTCCTCTTGTCCAACGTAGACTTCCAAGTTTTCAGGCAACCTTAACACAACAACCCACTCTTTGTATTGTTGTCACCATTCTACAAGCATTTATGGTAACCTAGGCAGCTGGAAGCTTTTTTAATATAAGCACTTTATGCTAGTAGCTATTTAATTTCAGTTTAGTATTAATGCTTGTAAGGGGGTGTCTTTTTTCTTTGTTTTGACATAACTGGTAATTTTTTTTCTTTCTTTTTTCTATTGTTAAAAATTTGTAAAAGAGTATTCGATTGTTTTCTTTTTCAAAGAGTTTGACATAAGAAACTTTTTTTCATTTTACAAACTGAAGGGGGAAGAAATAATCAAAGGGTGTTTTCATTTTAAGTTTTTGTCGTTATCGAGGTTTGAAAGACATACTTAATCTATGTCCTTTTATCTACCTCCTAATATAAATGACATAAACTTGTATGAACTCATAATAGAAAATAAGCTTGTAAATGCACTCATATAAAGTGCCAGCAAAATTGAATGTGTGAAGGGAATTTGGTAAATTATTGTACTTACATTGAATTATAAAGAATAATGGGGTTGTGTAGAGCTTTGATTTGACATCACAACTATAGATCCTCATGATTGAAATATTTTTTATTTTAATGAACCATACATTTTATTGAATAAAAAGAAAAATAAGAATAACGAAAAATGTGAAAAAAATATTTTTCCCTATACCCTTTCTAAACTAAAATATTTTTCCTTTATTTCTACCTTCATTCCCTTTTTCTACATATATGATGCATGCAAAACATTAAAATTTCACTTTTATTTTGTTTGCATGTCTTGTATTTTCACTTGTCTTCAGTAGTTTTAGTCAGCTTTGCTATTGTAGCTCAGAGGAATTCAAAGAAGGGGCTCTCAATCTCAGGCTGCTTTACGATGGACAGCGGGCTTTTGGCTTCCCCAGTGTTTTCAAGAGGCATTTTCAGCATTCCAGATGAGAGGAACTCTTCCAGATTGTGTATATTCCATTAGTTTTACTTTGTTGTTAATTCATGGCTCTTTGATAGCTGTTCGTGTCTTCTTTTGTTCTCTGGCAACTGTTTGTTGCTGTTGTTTTACAGCCATGCTGTTGTTTTGTTCTCACTTCTGGGTCTTTGTTTTTGTGCTGCTGCTTCGAACAGCCCTGCTGTTGTACCTGGACTATTTTCTTGAGATTCTGATTCAGCTTGGTTGCTGATCATTATAATTTTTTATTGCTTATTCTCCAATTAAAAAAAAATGTCTTGTATTTTCTTATAGATCTGAATGCATTACACTCTTCGTATGTCCTTAATAAGTATTAATAAAAATAACTTAAATACAATAGAGTCTAATCTTATCTCTAGCGTGAAGAGAAGCTTATAAACTTCCGATTCTCCCTTCTTCATGCCCACATGCCATGTCAGGTTTCTTGCAACCAATGATAAATTTTAAATGAAAATCACTTCTAGCAATGGTTTAAATGGTGGAACATGTGTTAGCTTTGATGTTGAGCTAGTGAGAATAACCAATGGCACAATAGATCATTTTGACATCTCTAGCAGACTCCAAATAATGTGCTAATAGTCGATCAAGCATGTAATCAAATCGTTGTTGTGATGCTAGGTGTAGGAAATGGAAATGGCTACACACTTATGTAAGAACTTTTCGTATTGTAATTTAAAATAATTCAAGTTGGCATGGTTTTCTTCAAATGTGTCCTATTTTTTATGGTCGTGCACCCTATCCTTAAAAGGTACAGTAATTTTGATGTTGTGTGTCATATAATTCAATATTATATAAATCCAAGTAAAGACGAGATACATCTTACGAATGATGTAATTCAGGGCAACAAGAACTATTGAAGATTCTTTCTTCAGAAATTCTTTGATAGATTTGCAATTCGAAAAGAACAGCATAAAAACTATAATCTCTATTCCTTATAACGAACGTTTCTGGACCTTATGTTGTTGTAGTAGTTGTAGCGGTAGAGGGACTGCTGATTCCCTGGCGTTTGGAAGGAATCAAAACTAATATAACACTGCTCGCTGCACTCACAACAACAGGGAGAGCCTTATACATCTTCTTTATATTGCTTTCAGCAGAGGGATACAAACACTGCACAATGTTTTGGTCTGTGAGGGCCATCATAGTAAACACCAGAACCGCCAAAGCTGCATGGAACAAATCCTTCAATTTGAGCTTATAATTTGATTCATTAGAAGGCTTGACTTTACTACCAGTGGCTAAACCATTAAAGGTAGCAATCGCATAGTACACTTTTCCAGTGGAAGCATCTGTGAAGGTGTCCACCAATGACAAAATGAAACAAGCAATCGCTAGAATGCCCACAGCTATTCCAACCAGAATCTTGTTGGATGTTTCACAGTCTCCATTGTTTGATAGAAGATTAGAGAGAGCCTGAAATACAAACAGTATTCCAGTGGGCAATATCTTTGCAATGTTTGATGCAGAGGATAATGTGGAATTCACGACCTCGGTAGTTGTTGTGTCGGTTGAAGAAGATGTAGCAGATTCGGTCTTTCCTTCCTCGATGGACTTCACCTTGCTATCAGATTGCCCCATTCTTCTTGTTGATACACCACTACTGATGCCGAAATTCACTTGAAAAGAAGATATATATGCTGAAGAATATCAATTGATTTATCTGTGTTTGTAAGGCAATGGTTTGTTCTTATATAACGGTGTTGGAAATGGAATGGTCTGTTATGTAATCTCTCTTGCACAGTTGGCGGGTGGTCAACTTTGACTGATGAGTACAAAAATTTGATGTTTTGTTTTTATTCGTGATTTTATTTTTCCCGCTGAAGGGCAGTTGCCGCTTGCTTTCATTCCCAGTATTTCCAGTTTATGTTGACTGCCTATAAATATAGCACATGTGTTATCGCTGAGATGGATAAACTAGTATTTCCATGTTATGTTGGTTTGGGCTTCTATTTTTTTTAGATCAAGGGGTTTCATAAAGTAAAAAAAATTATGCTACAGAATTAATTGGAATCTTTTTCTTAAAAATAGCAGCCCCTATCTTTTAGGACTCCAAATTTAGTAGGTGAAATTGAGGTGGGGCTAGAAATTTAGTAGGAATTTTTTCTGCCACTTGTCTATCACTTAAAATTTTAAATTCCTAAAAAGAAATTAAAAATTAGAGAATTTTTATTTTTTTATTAATTTTTTATCAAAGTACTCCAGTTCGTTCTTTAAATTGTGGAGCTCAAACACTTAAGTTGAATTGCAAAATTGAATTCATGGGACTGCCAGCTTTAAAATATTCCTAAAAAGTCTGAGAAGACCCATTGAATTTTTTTAGGAAAGCCCCCTCCATGAGACCTTACCTTTAGACTATTAGGGGAATTCCTTCGAGCTCAATCTTTCGACTTTTACTGATCTATATTCAATATCAAATGAATGACTTCTTCTTCTTATTATTATTTTTGGACACATTCAATTTTAAATTATACTATTTGATATTATTTTTTAACATATTAGATATGGAAAGTTTCATTTGATATATTATTATTTATATTAAAATTCAATGTAGGAAGAATTATTTTAATATAATCTGTTAAGTTAAAAATTGTCAAGTTTTAAGTGAATTTATTTAATTTTTATTTGTATATATTTTTTTATATTTTTATTGAGGTTGAAATAATAAGAACTATTGTAGCATCATTTATTCAAATAATTTATAGATTTGAATGTAGGAGGATCTAACACTTTGATTGTCTTATTATGGATAGCAAAAGTGGTTCACAACACACCATCTTCACAACTAACTCTGAGGACATCTCAACCACACACACTAATAGGAAGAATCCTAAACTCTCCATATCAATGTCACATGAATGTAGTTGTTTTAAAAGACAAAAATATCAAATACGAATAATGAAAGTAAAATAATTACATTCCAAGGATTCACTTTCTCTCCTATTATAAGAAAAAGTAGCTATTGTTTAATAAATAAAATCAAGTACCATATGGGAGAGAATACTAAACACTCTATGATACATCCCATCACTATGATTATTCTATACAATATCATTTAGTACAATCATGCAAATTATAATATTATACATGTCAATCTATTGTTTTTTAGTTGTGTTAGTCTCTACTCTTATTCTTGTTACCATTGCACTATATTGTTTTCAAATTATTTCCATAGGTTATACATGTTCAAATCCATTTTAATATGGTTTCCTTTTCAATTAACCAAAGTATGACAACAATTTTTCCCTAGAAAAGTTGAGTGGTACAAAAAAAAATTGTTTGTATTATACAAGTTTATGGTATGGCTTCAACATAGATTATGGTTTTCTATTTATACTTCCCTAATTTTCCACATCACTTATGTGATATAACATAGGGTATTTAACATTAAATTTATCTTTTATTTGACCCTTATAGTAGGATAAGATATTCATATGGCACTTTCACTATCTTTGAGAACTCTTGTTGTGAATATTGACAAAGATAACACCCAATAGAGATTGGAATTTCACTCTCATGGTCTATAATGAGGCCACATATATGATAACTTGGTAGATGTATCTCTTTGGATGTTGTTGATTCCTTTTATAAATAAAATGGAGTTTATTGTTTGGTAATAAACTATATTTGTTGTATCACTTTAAAGCAATATTTAATTAGCTAGGTTAAGCTCATTTGGGAACCCCATAACATGAAATTGAATCGTATCAATGTGAATAACCTCATTTGAGAAAGAGTTTATTTTTTATTATGAAAATGACTTGAATTCACTTTTCAGATTTTATTTAGATGACTACGTTGGCTGATTACATTTATTTTTATGGTGTTAAATAATACTTAATGATCTTATATTTTCATGCTAACCATATATAGTTGTTATGATTCCTTTAGTAAATGATTATATAAATGTTGCTAACTCTAATGAATGGCTAATTAGTTATATGAGAATATTAATACATATTGAACAATGGTGGTGAAATAAATTATGCATGTGATAAATTGTAATATTGATTTTTTTTCCTAGTATGATATATAAATTGAGTTTATTTAAAATGATATAACTAAGTAAAAATAAATTTTAAACTTTATAGTATTTAATTAAACTAATATTATTATGATATTTGAATGGTGGGATTTTATAAATTATTATTCAATTAATAGATCTATAAGAAAAATCTTTGATTCACCTACAAAGGTTGTTTGCACATATTCATGGATTGTGACTTTACGTACTTTCAAGTTATAAGTGCATGTAGATGTGCAAGTAGTGTACTTTAATATTCTTGTGTTTTAGTTATGGTATTTTTGATGAGATTTTGTGCATGAAATGAATGTGCAAGACTGATAGGCTAAGAAAGTTGGAGGCACTAGAGGCTTCTCAAGGATTGTGCACTAGCATGTTTAAATGACACCTTAGATTAATGAGATGTTGACTACTTATTATTCTCTAGTTATGTCAATTTCTCTTGATTAAGTGTGACTAAAGCCATTTTAATAGCCTTTTGTGTTAATGGTTATGTACCTTTTATTCATTTGAACAATGCATTTTAACTATTTGTGACATGATAAATGATTTTATAGTTTAAATCTGTTTTATTTGGTGAAACTCAGTATATAGGATTTTGGGATTGTTTCAATGCCTATTAAATGTTTCTTTTTTACCTTTATGGTCCATTTTGAGTCCTTTCTACTAAGATTTTTTTTTTAGCAAGGAAACCTTGAGGATATTTTCTCATTTATTGAGCATGGTAAAACCATATGGACTCACCTACTTGAGCATGGAATTTTATAAATTTTATAGGAAGGTTTGAAGCATAAGTGTCTTTGACTCTAGATATTGTAGTTCCACATTCCTAGAGTAAGAGAATCCATCTTCAAGTTGAGATAATTATACCATTAAGAGGATAGGGCTAAACATTATCAACAAAATGTGAACAATTGAAGACATGTTTGAAAATAGGTGTATAGTGTTGATGTATTTTAAATTGAAAGTAAAAGAAGATGAAGTGCATAATGATCCTTTATTAATATCTAATAAATGAAGGAGGTGTATTAAGTCAAGATAATCAACCTACGGGTTATAAATTGAAGCATCACCACTGAGGTAGTTGATAATTGATGAATATAAATAGATCATTAATACTAGGGTAGATTAAAAAATTCATGATGCTATCAAGGAAAGATAGAGGTGTTATAAATATTCTCAATAAAGTAGAGTAAATGTATGTAATGTTGAAAGATATAAAGAACTAGGTGGATGCATTTTAGAGATATTGCTAGAGGAACTTTAACCCTAGGGATGAGGAGAGTGATGAGGAATTTAAGATAGATCCCATACATTCTAGTGAAAGAAGAGAGGAAAATAGAGATAACCTATTAGAGGCTATAATTGACATTAAAAAGGGGACCAAAGTGGAAATTCACAACTATTTTAGAAATTAGGATCCTAAGCAGATGAGAGATTGTATCATTGATATACAGGGGCATTTTGAGTATGAAGACATCATGGATGCATACATGGTAAATTCTAAAAGTTTGTGCTCCAATATAATAAGAATATGTTGAGTTAGAGTGGAGCAATAAAGGGAAGATGAACATTGGAAAGTGGGATTAGATGGTGAAGTTGAAATATTTATTCATCATAGCTAATTATTAGTTCTTGAACTAGTGAAGTAGTTACATAATTCATGGTGGTGGAATATATTAGTGAATGGATATAGTGAAGAATACTACTAGTTAACAATTAGGTTGTAGAATCTTCAAGAGGGAAGTAAGATGGTGGTAAATTACATCAATAAAATGAAGGAGTCCATCAAGGAGGATTTAGGTATTAGGAATATAGCTAGAAAGTAGAAGAGGCCAACAAATTGACACTCACTATAGAGATAATTTAAATAGGAAATTAGAAGAGAGCTAAAATGACAAAGGAGAAAAGGGAGAAAAGAAATACTAACATAGAAATTTTCAGCTTAATATAAACACATCTACATAGGAATCTTTACAAATGTGGAATGTAGTTTACAAAGCAAACTCTCAAATTTTAGAAGCCACCTCTTTACAGGATCTTCAATGAATTTACTTCGTAATTATGAAAAAAAAAAGAATGAAACATGAATAAAATCATAATTAAAATGGTGAAATCCTCATTATGAAATCCTCATGTGTACATATTGCTTATTGTGTACAGGATTAAAATTATAAAATAGTATAAATACATATAAAATAATGAAATTCCCAAATCGCATATTCATTCATTTGTAGGAGGTTTGATAATTTTAAATTTACAAATAAAGGCTTTGTATGTAAACTAAAATGAAAGAAATTAATTTACTGGAAAAAATAGATCAAAGCATTGTAAAACACAACATGTATGTTTTCTTTAATAAAATACATTAAAAAATTAATGTGAAAGGCTAGATTACACAAATCTCCCCTCATGATTCTCACCACATGTGTGTGTGCCTTGAAGCACACCATTTTTTCAGTTTCTTGTACATCTCTACATTCCTAGCATAATCTTGTTCCTGATTTTAGTTAGTCTATTTATTCTCTTAACATTAAGGGGGAACTATGATGTGTTATACTAATACTTTTTTCAGTGAAGTAGTAGAGGAATCTTCTTTTTGGGAGGCCTCATGAACCTTCTAAATGATCTCTTGTATGGGGGATTATTTCAGTGGATCATATTTTCTAAGATTCTAGTACTCCTAATCACAATACTATCTATAATTTTGACTTCATAGATTTTGATTGACTTTATGTACATTGGTTGAGTTGTGTTCATATGTTCACTCATGTAGTGTTTAGTATCTTTCATCTTGGTCTACATTTCTCGAAGATTCAATGACTCCAATAGACACTAGTTCATCATTGGTAGATTTTACAACATCTACATGCTTTAGGAATTCTTCATCTTCATGTTTCTATCATCAAGGGACATCTATTTTAAGGGTCTTAAATCTTTCTCTTTCTTTTTTGGAGAGGAGATTTGTTCTCACTAGGTTTCCTCCTTTACTACACTTCATGAGAAAATTTGTACATGGGTACCTAATAGGGCCTCATAGCTGGAACCCATTTCTATCTATTTGCACTTTTTTGATCTCCCCAAGTATCACTTAAGCAAGAGTGATATAGTGAATAATTTATCTATTCACTATATTTAAATGTACTTAGGTTGATGAGGTTAGACAACATCTTGTCTAACTAAATGTGCAATCTTTTATACCTCTAGAGGTTAACAAGTTATTTGGTAAACCTCATGTGCTACCATTTTGACGTTGAAAAACTTTTCATATCACCTCAAAGGTTACTCAACACTTTGCATCAAGGTTGATGACTTGGTCAAATAGGTTGTTGGTTTGCACATTCCTAGTGATCCTAAGGTTGACACCTATAGGACACTTGTCTACTCATTTGTGCAACATCATGGGGCACTTTTCAATCCATGTGATAGGTGGATTGCTTCTTTCTTTTTGTAGAAACTAATTTTCACAAACCTCAAACAATGAACCACGTTAGTATCGTTAGTCCGTTTAAAGAAAGTAACACTAGTATCTCTATGAAATATTTAGCCATGCTAAAATAATGCAAACTAAATAGAACAAAAAAAATTAAAAGTAAGCATATAAGAACATGACCAAACCCTATCCCATAGTGGATTGGTGCTTCTATGGAAAGAATCCCTTTCCCAATCCTTTGCTAAGCTAAATGATGCAATGCCTTGAGATGGAGTGGATGAACAAAATCAGTTCTCAGTTTAAGAGAGTGACCTTTCATAAGCTTTGTAGATGATTTATGGAGTTGTGGAGATTGTGGAGGATTTGAACAATAGAGGAGACCTCTATTTATGGCCAAAAGTGATAAAAGAATGCCAAACATGGAGGATGTGGGACTAAAGATAAGCCAATGAGAAGAGGCCAATTGTCAACTTGTCATAGGCTTGAGGATGAACACATTTTGGTCAATGTGCTAAAGAGAGGGAGATTTCAAATTTGAATTTGAGAGTAAATGCTGAGTTTGAATTGTGCAAGGGACATGTAAGAGCCATGTAAGAGCTCATAAATGCTTTGTTGGATGTACATGTCCACTTGTTTTTGAATTCAAACTTGAGGGAATATTCCTCAAAGATGCCATGTTGATGGAAAATGTTGGATTTAATAAATCAATAAATTGATTTATTTGTGCAAGTGGCAAAATCTAGAGAATGTGATGGATACTTAGGTTAGGCTAATTAGGATTAGATTAGCTTAATGGTGATTAGGATGTTTTGACACTTTTGACTTGAATATTTGGATTTATTTAAATAAAAAAAGGGATGGAATATGCATTTGGAGATTTAATTAAATAAAGTTTGGTTTATTTAATTAAAAGGTTGATGTGAGACTTTGATTTATTTAATTTAAATGAATAAACTTAGGAATGAATTAAATAGTCCTGATTTACTTGGTTAATGGATGAGCTTGATTAATTTAATGAGCGGGTGAACACAAACTAAGTGCATAATGATAATTTTGCATTTCTACACTTTATTATTAAGCAAGGTCATTATACATTCAAACTAACTCTAATATGAATTACACTGATCATTGTGTGCAAGAGTATTTTTGTGGAAGGACAAGATTTTTGTTGTTATGGTCTTGTTTGGGAATGCTAACACCTACGAGATTTAACATTTGGTTAAAAACCTCAATAAGTAAAAAAAAATCAAATCATCTTGACTCCCTATGAAATCAAGGCTTTAATGATCAAAGTTCATGATTGTTCACAAGGTATAAATTTAAACTATAAGGCTCAAAACCATAATTTTTTACCAATTCATTCTTATGCAATGCCATCATGGGTAACTTTACCTAATGCATGCCTATTTAACATATCAATTCTCTCCATTCTAGGTTTCCAACATGTGCATTATTGCATTCATTTTAATGGAACAAAATTTGTTTATACATGATTGAAAATAATACTTGCATTCAAAGTTAATATGTAGCTTAAAAACCATTAATATGTGCAAACAACCTGAATAGGTAATTTGCACATTGCTATTATAGATATAAATTAATTGTACTTCATAATTAATTAAATCCCACCATTGGTATTATGTGATATTGATAAGGAGAGTTAAGGATTCTTGCCATTGTTGTGTGTGCTAGAGAAAATCTTAGAGTTGGTTGTAAAGATGACATGTTGTGAACCATTTTTTCTATCTATAAGAAGATGATCTAAGCATTAGATCCTTCTACATTCTACACTTTAGACTATTTTTAGAAAAATGTCATCACAACGGTAGATCTTACTTCAATTTGAAAGAAAAAATATGAAAAAAATATACAACATAAATCAAATAGTTTTCTTTCAAATTTGACCAACTTTAACAACTTAAAAGATTACAATAAAATAATTCTTTGTACATATAAATTTAATATAAATTAATTAATTTTTTTCTAATAACAAATTAAACTTTATAATAAATTAAAAACAAAAACTATCAAATAATTACACATTGGAAATTGAATGTGTCCAAAAATAAATAAATAATCTAAATTAGATATTCATTTAAAATTGAATATTTATATGCAGTTAAGGGGCATTTATCCATCTCAACAATAAAACATGTGCTATATTTATAGGCAGTCAACATAACTTTGAAATACTCGGAATGAAAGCAAGCGGCAACCACCCTTCCGCAGAAAAAATATTTCAACACATCTTTCCTAACTGCCCTTCAAAATCATGAATCGAAACAGAAGTCAAAATTTTAGAGATAATCAGTCTAAGTTGAGCACCCGACAGCTGTACAGTAGAGATTACATTACAGAGAAGGTCCATTTCCCACACCATTATATAAGAAAAAATCATTGCTTTACAAACACAGATAAATTGACTGATCTTCTTCAGTAGATATATCTTCTTTTCAAGTGAACTTCGACATCTATAATGTAGTAAGAACATGAAGAATGGGGAAATCTGATAGCAAGGTGAAGTCCATCGAGGAAGGAAAGACCGAATCTACTACATCCTCTTCAAGCGAGACAACAACTACCAAGGTCGTGAATTCCACATTATCCTCTGCATCAAACATTGCAAAGATATTGCCCACTGGAATATTGTTTGTATTTCAAGCTCTCTCTAATCTACTTTCCAACAATGGAGACTGTCAAACACCCAGCAAGGTTTTGGTTGGAATAGCTGTGGGCATTCTTGGGATTGTGTGTTTTATTTTGTCATTGGTAGACACCTTCACAGATGCTTCCACTGGAAAAGTGTACTATGGGATTGCTACCTTTAAAGGTTTAGCCACTGGTAGTAAAGTCAAACCTTCTAATGAATCAAATTATAAGCTCAAATTGAAGGATTTGTTCCACGCAGCTTTGGCGGTTTTGGTGTTCACTATGATGGCCCTTATAGACCAAAACATTGTGCATGTTGGAATATAAACCCAACTACTGCCGTCACCTCCAGCTATTCCCCGCGATATCTCAATAAATAAAATTACTGTCAATATCCTTTGTGTTACCACGGGAGACCCCTGCAGAATCATGACTCTTCTACATCGCCAGCTGTTAACCGCGCAATCATTAAACTGTTGCCCGCAATATTGCAATATGGGTTGTTACCCATTGCGATACCGCTGGGAACCATCTTCCAAGCCACCTCCACCAGTGGATATTTCGTAGTATGAAAAATTTGATATTTAAGTTTTAATATTAATGTAAAGGACACTTTATTAAATACGTTTTGTTCGGGAAAAGTTAGGTAATTTGTAATAAATTTTATTTCATGCCCTCCCTTTTGCAAATGTTTTTTCACGTGGCTTTTAACTTTACCTATATTTGTATATGTATTTACTTTTTATTTTTTAATATGTATGTGAGCATACATAAAATTGGTGTGCAGCTGCTCTGGATTGAATATATTTTTAAAGTTTTAATTTTTCTATAGAATTCCTCTGCCTCTAACCTTCATGTGGTATCAGAGCAAGTTCGATTATCAGAGCCAAGTTTATCAAAGCAGATTATCTGGTTAAATTACAAAAATGGCAGCAAGCACAAGTTTGACAAACCCACAAATTCCATAGTTTAATGGGAAGAATTATGAGTATTGGTCAATTACCATGAAAGCACTATTTAGCTCACAAGATATATGGGATTTAGTAGAGAATAGATTTCCAAATCCAGTAGATGCAGTAGTATACAATGCTTTAACACAAGCAGAGAAAAACTTATTAAAAGACACAAGGAAGAAAGACTCAAAGGCTTTATTTTATCTATTTCAAGCTGTACATGAGAGCATTTTTCCAAGGATTTTAGTAGCAACAAAGTCCAAACAAGTATGGGACACACTTCAAATAGCCTATCAAGGCATGGCAAAAGTTAAAACAACAAAGCTACAAATGCTGAGAAGAGATTTTGAAACAATATGTATGAAGGACAATGAATTTGTAGATTCATTCTACACCCAAGTCATTTGGGAGGTTAATCAAATTAGGTCTCATGGAGAGAATCTAGAAGATACTAGAATTGTTGAAAAGATTTTAAGGAGTTTTCCCATAAAACTTTTATCAGTTGTAGTTGCTATAGAGGAGATAAATAATCTCTCACAGTTCTTAGTTGATGAGTTGTATGCATCTCTAATTTCTCATGAACACAGGCTGAAAAGGTCAGCAGATACATCACTGGAACATGCTTTCAAAACCCAGGCTTCAGTCAGTCAAGGAAGAGGCAGAGGTAGATCAAGAGGAAGAGGAAGAAACTCTTACAAAGGTGAAAGATACAATCTATCAAGCTCAAGTGGAAGAGGTAGAAATCAAGCCTCAAGCCAAAACCCAACACATAATCAATCACAAAATCAAAGGTATGATAAATCTCAAGTCCAATGTCACTACTGTAAAAAATATGGGCATTATATGAATGAGTGTAGAAAGAAGCATTATGATAATAATAGACAAAATGCAAATTTATCAAGAGAAAGTCAAAATCAGAATTCAGATAAGAGCACAATATTTTTAGCTTGTAATGTTGCTCAAGCAAATGAAAAAGATGTATGGTTTTTAGATTCAGGCTGTAGCAATCATATGACAGGGAATCTAGAAATGTTTTCAAGTTTAGATGAGAATGTAAAGTCTGATGTTACATTGGGTAATGAAAATAAAGTGTCAGTCAAGGAAAAAGGAGATGTCAATATTCTAACTAAACAGGGGGAGAAAAAGTATATTTCGGATGTGTATTTTGTGCCTGGTCTGAAACATAACTTAATGAGTGTAGAGCAACTAGTTCAAAAAGGGTATAGAGTAACTTTCAAGAATGGTCTGTGCACAATTTTAGACAAATACCCAAGCAACCAGCTTATTGCAAAAGTCAGAATAACAAAGAACAAAATGTTTCCCTTAAAGATAAGGCCATATTTGAATATAAATTATGCTCAAGCACAACACTTAATGAATTCACAAGTGGGTAGAGAAGAAACTACATCAGTAGTACAAACAATCTTTCAAGTTGAGATAAAAGATGAAAACTGGTTATGGCACCTGAGATTTGGGCATCTCAACTTTGGAGATTTAAATTTACTTCATAGGAAAGGCATGGTCAAGGGACTACCTTTAATAGAAAAACCAGAAAGGGTATGTGAAGGATGCATTTTAGGAAAACAACATAGAGAATCATTTCCAGCAGGAAAGTCAACTAGAGCAAAAGCCCCTTTGGAAATTATGCATTCAGATTTGTGTGGACCTATGCAAACTCCTTCAATAGGTGGTAGTTTTCTATTTTCTGACATTCATTGATGATTATTCAAGAAAAACATGGGTTTATTTTCTAAAGCAGAAAAATGAAGTGTTTGATCTGTTTCGTCAGTTCAAGAATTTGGTTGAAAAAAAAATGGTTATTATATCAAAGTGTTGAGAACAGATAGAGGTGTTGATTATATTTCAAGAGAATTTTTTAATTTTTGTAAAGATCATAGAATTCACAAGCAATTCACAACTAGATACACACCTCAGCAAAATGGAGTAGCTAAAAGGAAAAACATAACAATCATGGAAATGGCTAGAAGCATGTTGAAAGCCAAACATTTGTCAAATGAATATTGGGCAGAAGCAATATCTAGTGTAGCCTATATAATGAATAGGTGTCCAACAAAAAGTGTCATGAATATGGTACCTGAAGAAGCATGGATAGGAAGAAAACACGGTGTTACTCACATGAGAGTATTTGGATGTATAGTATATGCACATGTGCCTGATGAATTGAGAAGGAAGCTACATAATAAAGGAGAAAAATGCATATTTGTTGGATACAATGAAGAATCCAAAGCTATAAGCTCTATAATCCAACAACAAAGAAAGTTATAATCAGCAGAGATGTACAATTTGTAGAAGATGATGCATGGGATGGAAGCATAGAGAAGACAGTCAATATTTTAGCTAGTATACCTCAAGAGGAGAATGAAGTTTCAGCATCAACAAATATTCCAGCTATTGTGACTCCTACCACTCCCATTCAAGCTCAACAAAGTAGTCCACAAGTGACACCGGCATCAATTGTAAGAACAGCCTCATGCATTCAAGGAAGCAGTCCAACAAGAGGACAATAAACACCATCTACAGTAGGACCATTGGGTCCACATTCCACAAGTTCAAGTGATATGTCAAATCCTACATTGGAAAGTTTGAGAAGATAGAAAATCAGAAGCATAAGAGATATATATGAGCAAAATGAAGTTGAGAATAATTCATATCAGATTTCTCTTTCTGCATTCTATTCTCAAATAGAAGATCTGGTTCATTTTGAAGATGCAGTCAAAGATGATAAATAGGTAAGTGTTATGGATGAAAAGATTGAAGCAATTGAAAAGAATTAGACATGGGATCTAGTCAGTCTTCCAAAAGACAAAGATGTCATTGGAGTGAAATGGGTTTATAAAACCAAATTGAATGAAAAAGATGAAGTTCAGAAGCTTAAAGCAAGATTGATTGTAAAGGGCTATTCACAACAGCCTGGAATTGACTACAATGAGACATTTGCCCCTATAGCATGATTGGATACTATAAGGATGATTTTAGCATTAGCAGCTCAGAATAAGTGGTTTGTATCTCAAATGGATGTAAAGTCAGCTTTTTGAAATGGTTATTTAGAAGAAGTTTATGTGGATCAGCCACCTAGGTATGAAATTCTATGTCAAGAAGACAAAGTTTACAAATTAAAAAGGGCACTATATGGATTGAAGCAAGCCCCAAGAGCTTGGTACAGCAGAATAGGCAGTTATCTTTTGCTAAATGGATTTAATAGATGTAGCAGTGAGCCCACACTGTATACAAAAATGAATGAAAAAGGTGAAATATTGATAGTATGCTTATATGTTGATGATTTAATATTCACTGACAATTTGTCAATTGATCTGTTCAAGGCAGACATGAAGAAAGAATTTGAAATGACAGACTTAGGTCTGATGAAGTATTTTTTAGGAATTGAAGTGAATCAAAATGAAAATAGTATTTTTATTTCATAGTCAAAATATGCAAATGACATTTTGAAAAGGTTTAATATGATGAAGTGCAAACCAACACCAACACCCACAGTGATAGGTTTGAAACTAAGCAAGCACGATAGAGGGTCTAATGCTGATCCAACTTTGTTTAAGAGGCTTGTTGGAAGTCTCATATATCTCACAGCCACAAGGCCAGACATTATGTATGGAGTAAGTTTGATTTCCAAGTTTATGGAAACACCAAAAGACACCCATTGGAAAGTTGGGAAGAGAATTTTAAAGTATGTAAGTGGAACAAGAAATTTTGGCATTAAGTATTCAAGTTCAGATGAGTTCAAACTCATAGGATACACAGATAGACTGTGCTAGCAGCATTGATGACAGAAAAAGCACGTCTAGTTATGTATTTAATTTTGGTACTGGAGTTGTTTCATGGTCTGCAAAGAAGCAACTAATAGTTTGTCTTTCATTAGCTGAAGCAGAATATGTGGCAGACACAAGTGCAGCATGCCAAGCAGTCTAGATGAGAAGAATTTTGAAAGAATTGCAAAATAAACAAATGCAGGCAACAAAAATTTACTGTGATAATAATCCAGCCATAGCTCTCTCAAAAAATCCAGTTTTCCATAAAAGAAGCAAGCATATTGATACCAGGTATCACTTTATTAGGGAATTAATTAACAATGGTAAAATATTTTTACAGTTTTGTAGATCAGAAGAGCAAAGTGCAGATATTTTTACAAAGGCATTGGGAAGAGATAATTTCATTTTTCAAAGAAACAGATTGGGCATGGTGGATAGTCTAGTTATGTTTAAGGGGGAGTGTTGGAATATAAACCCAACTGCTGCCGTCACCTCTAGCTGTTCCCCACGATATCGCAATAAATAAAATTACCGCCAATATCATTTGCGTTACCGCGGGAGACCCCTGCAGAATCACGACTCTTCTACACCGCCAGTCGTTAACCGTGCAGTCATCAAACTGTTGCCCATGATATCACAATATGGGTTGTTACCCATTGCGATACTGCAGGGAACCATCTTCGAAGCCACCTCCGCTAGTGGATATTTCGTAGTACAGAAAATTTGATATTTAAGTTTTAATATTAATGTAAATGACAATTTATTAAATACGTTTTGTTGGGGAAAAGTTAGTTAGGTAATTTGTAATAAATTTTATTTCATGCCCTCCCTTCCATGAATGTTTTTTCACGTGACTTTTAACTTTACCTATATTTGTATATGTATTTACTTTTGATTTTTTAATGCGGATGTGAGTATACAGAAAATTGGTGTGCAGCTGCTCTGGATTGAATATATTTTTAAAGTTTTAATTTTTCTGTAGAATTCCTCTGCCTCTCGCCTTTAGTCCAGTGTTTGTATCCCTCTGCTGAAAGCAATATAAAGAAGATGTATAAGGCTCTCCCTGTTGTTGTGAGTGCAGTGAGCAGTGTGATATTAGTTTTGTTTCCTTCCAAACGTCAGGGAATCAGCAGTCCCGCTACCGCTACAACTACTACAACATGAGGTCAAGAAACGTTCGCTCGTTATAGTATTTAGGCTGTTCTGTTAGCATTGAAATTTATCAGAGAATTTCTGAAAAAAGCATCTTATATTGTTCTTATTCTCCTGAATTACTTCATTCATAATTTGTATCTTGTCTTTACATAGATTTATACAATATTGAATTATATGTCACACAACATCAAAATTAGTGTATCTTTTAAGGAGATGGTGTGCTACCATAAAAAATAGCATGCATTTGAAGAAGACCATGGAAACTTGCATGATACAGTACCAAAAGTCTTTAGATAATTGTGTAGCCATTTCATTTTCCTACACCTAGCATCACAACAACCATTTAATTATATGCTTGCTAGACTATTAGCACATTATTTTGGGTCTGCTAGAGATGTAAAAATGATCTATTGTGCCACTGGTTATTCTCACCAGCTCAACATCAAAGCTAACAAATGGTCCACCATTTAAACCATTGCTAGGAACGATTTTCATTTAAAATTTCATCATTGGTTGCAAGAATCATCACATGGCATGTATCTCCATGTGAAGATAACATTAGACTCTATTTATAGTATTTCATTTATTTAAATTAATTACATCGAGAGGCATTCTACAGTTACGGATGGGTGGAAAGAACTTCTGTAAAGAAAACCCCAACAGATTTAAATTGACATGCAATTGGCTGTTCAAATCTTAATGTAAGATGATAATGCCAAGAATTATCCCACTTTGTCACGTTCTTGCTGGCTGTCCTGCTAGAAGGCGTGAGGACAGTAGTGAAAGAGTTGCATTGGCAAGGTAGTGGAAGAGTGGCATTGGGTCTTTAAAAGGAAACATTCACCATTTAACAGCAGCAAACATTGTTTATATTTTGCAATCATGGCATTTTGCATGCATACGTAGGATCTGTGCCCTTGCTACCACAGTTTGCATTAGATATTTTGCACGCAGTAGATGGTAGCTTAGTTCAGGCGTACGCGTGAAGGTAATATGGAGCGCCAGTATTACAAGGTGAGGGTTTATACAAAATAGAAGGTACCCATTGATATAGGATACATGAAATGTGGTATTCATTCTATGCTTTCAGTCTCTTCTTGAAACACACAGATTTGGCATGGTAATTGTAGCTACAACATTTCATAAGGATTCCACTTTTGCATAGGTTGTAAAGATTCACAATAAATCTTGTAGGATTTGGCTTTACACCACCTGATTTCATTTGCTTTAGATTCTCTAAGGTGTTTTCAACAAACCCATCTTCATATTTTCCAGCTGCATCATGCCATTTTAACAAATCCACTTTGGGCTTTTTCTACATGCCTTACATTACATGAGATGACATTTTTCAAATAGTTGATATTATTTATCTATTCTTGCAAATTTTATTCCAAGCTACGGTATTTGAGCGGCTGGAGGAGCCAACTTAGGCCATGGAATACGAATTAATTCTTGTAAATGTATCTGTTCTGAAAGATTCTAAATCTTCTAAAGGACCCACTCTATGCATCTCTCGCATTTAATTCCTAAGTTTGATTCTTCCCAATCTAATTCAATTGTTCTTCCATTGCTTGTATCCATCCTTCATCCTTGTTGGCATCAACAAAGGTTTTTGGTTCTACCTTTGACAGTAAACAAAAATTTACTTGTTCACTTGTCTTTGCAAGCCTTCTTCTGGTCAGCACTCCTTCATTCTTATCTCCAATGATATGATCTTTAGAATGATTATTTGAGCATACTTTACAGGAGTCTTGCTGAGCTTTTTTGTTGTTTCTTATTTCTCTTCAACATATTCTTCTTCATCATCATCTGAACAAGGAGGTGTGTCAAATCTGCAGTTTTCAATTTCATTCAAATTCTAATGTAGATCTTCATCAACTTCCACATTAGTGCTTTCAACTATTCTTTCCAATATCTTATTATAGAATCTATATGCTTTAATCTAAGATGAATATCCAATAAATATACCTTCATCGGCCCTTGAATCAAACTTCCCCAATCTTCATCTCTTCTGATGTGAAAAGATGTAAATGAGAGACTACGGGCCCATAAAAAGGTTATTGAGGATTAGAAACATCTAATATATGAAAAAAAAAAAATAATAATGAAGAGAATAAGAATGAAAAGCATAGCATGAATGAAAAGAAAATAGTTACAAAAAGAGCTTATGCAATATCAGATAAAGCTATAATGAAATGAAGAAGAGAGTGAGGAATATTTTGATAATGAATATTAGCAAATAATCTATTAGCTGAAAGTATTCAGATGATAATGATATTTCCTCATCTACTATAGATAAAGAAGAATGGAAGATAATTATCATAGATTATAAAAATAATGATGATTGCAATTATCTATTTGATAATATTTTATATTTTATAAATGAGAATAAAGGGAATTCAAGCATGTGAAATATTGAAGATAGTGAATAGTACATTATTAATTTTTTTTAAAGTATAATTAAGATGATAATTAAGAGAGAAAAAATAATGTTTCAAATGTTGAAGAGAAGAATCTATACTCTCTCTTTATTGGAGAAGGTCATTAGATTCATTTAGAGACCCATTGTCATAATATCTAAAAAGGTTGCATCCATAAAGAGTCATATGTTGGTACCCATTGCACTCTATTCATTTTTAGAATGGGATTTCTATCAATATAAAAAATTATTAGAAAATATGAATGATCCAGTTTATTTTATTGATGCATAGTAGGGTATTTATACAAACAAAAGAAGGTAAGTGATTGAATCAAATTGTTATAACTAGTTAACTATATACACCTGCCACTACAATGTAAATTGATACACCTACCACTACAATGTAATAGAAACATTATGCTAACATTCCCCCCTTATTATATTGTTCCTTCAAATGTATGCCTAAAACCTTAGAATACCTTGTCGGGGAAACCCCCTTAAGGCTTATATATAACAAAACTTGTTGATTACAAAATAGATATACATCTTTGTGAAGATATTTCTTTGAAGAAACAAATCTTGAATCAAGTGGAACTCCATGAAGTTACCTCATACCTGTCATAAAGGTGTAGCTTTGAGATGAATTCTTGAGTTCTTCCTCCCATAAACTCCGAAATCATAGAATGTAATTATTGGACAACCATCCACCAAGTTGTCTCCTCAATCCTCATAAAAATATAATCCTTGGTCACAATCCCATGACCTCTCTAGGAAACCATCCATACAGAGCTTTTCACCAAACCCCTTACTTGTCTACAAAACAAAAACTTCACAATATATGTATCTTCAAATCTATCATCAACAAGGAATGCAAAAAATGCTTCTCATGCAAAGCATCATCTCAAAGTGAGAAGCTAATTTGAGATGATGGAAATTCCTCCATCCTTTGGTGCCACTAGCCTCCAATCACATGTTATTTTTTATCTGTTTGATGTCTTGGATGAGTCTTTGGAGGCCTCATCAAATGTAACAAAGATAGCCTCGAAAGTCCAAGCATAACTATTTGAATATCCATTACCACCATTAATGAACTTATTGACAAGACGCTCAACAACTACTTTAATATTTTGGAATACATTTTCCCAAGCCACAACTTCCCAATAAAAAATACCATCTATGAATCCTTAGAGAAAATTTTAATATTTAAAAACATAATACAATATTCTTTATGGTATATCTCAATTTCCTTGAAATCCATTCTATAAATTTCACTTCTTTCAAAGAAAAGATCTCCCTTTTTCACTATGTGATAAGCTTTCAACAAATAGGGCTTTAAATAGACTAAGACTCTTGATGATATGTGCATTCATGTTCTTCCCATTTTATCATCAGAACATTCGTTAACAGTAATCACATCTCCCATTAAAATCATGATGTTTGAATACACAACCTTATTCATTCATTCTAGTATCATCTAATTTTATCACCACCTCCCCTTATGGTTCTTAGTATAGTTCATTGATAGCCACTTTCTTTCTTCTTTGCCACATCCATACACATAAGAACGATAAAAGTAGTGAAGATATTCAAACCCAAACCACCATTTTGACAAAAATAAGTGATTTATGCTTGCATTGGGGTTTCAGTTCCTATTCGGGTCTCCACACAAGTATAAATGCAACCAATCTTCACATGCTTCTCATTATCAATAATTACAAATACATCACCAATACATCACCAGAGAAAAATAAACACAACCTACCACATAGCTCGAATAAATCTAAATTCAGATGTACACCACTTCAATATTTGAAGAGACCATATAGGTTGGCGCAAACAAATGTAGGGATAAATGCATCACAAGAACAAAAAACCAAATGTCACTTGATCTTCGAATTCTTCCTTGACTCCTCACTATTTTATTCCTCTGCAAACCATAAACGTGGGCTTAACTTTAGATCTTATAGCTGAATCTTCTATGCAGATCCTTCTTGGGCAACAGTGCTTCTCCAATCCCAAACTACTTCGGCTGCTTCTCAAACAAAGGATTGACCACCTTCTTCTTCGCAGGTGATGCGAGCTTCACCCCTAACTCCTCACTCTCCTTCCACACTCATGACCATGAATGACAATCCAAACAACTCTGCACTTAGGCAAGGTAAAAGGAGACAGGTCGATCACTAATGCCTTATGCCATTTTCTTCCCCCAAAATTTGATGCATAGGGATAGGAATATTTATGGCTCTGATTGTTAGTTGTGTGAAGCTAAATTTAAGAAACTTCTAATTTTGAATAGATGCTTTCATATTTTTTCTTATTGTTTAGAAACTTCTCATTTGGAAGTTTCCTCTTTTTTATAAATATGTCAAATGGTCTCCCTTGTTATAATATTAATCTTGCATCGAGAAAAGTGTGAAAAACAAGAGATTTTGTCTAGAGTTTGGAGCTTCTGATGAAATGTATTTTTTGTTGTAATAATAAAGTTATTGATCCTTGCCTCGTGGTTTTTTCCTCCACGTTGGAGGATTTTCTACGTAAATTTTTGTGTATTATGCACTCTCTGGTTTAATGTGTATTTTGTTTTCTAAGTTTATTTTTATTGTTGTTGTTATCATACATACTCTGTTTTAAATTTCATAACTGGTATCGGAGCACTAGATTGCTAGAAGTTTTGGTGTGTGTAGGATTTTTTTTTGTTGAGCAGTATGGAGGTCACAACGAGTGACATAGAGAAGTTAAACGGGGCTAATTTTTCCCTATGGAAATCCCAAATGGAGGATATATTGATTATGAGGGATCAATATTTTCTGATCGAAGGAATATCAAAGAAACCCACAACGATGATAGATGAAGATTGGAAAAAGTTGGATAGAAAGGCGGTTGCAACCATCCATCAATATTTGGCTAAAAATGTGTATTTTAATGTTGATGGAGAGAAGATAGTAGTAGAACTATAGAAAAAGCTTCATGATCTATATGAGAAGAACACAACATCAAATAAAGTTTTTCTGATGAAAAAATTATACAATCTCAAGATGAAGGAGGGTGCTTCAGTAGCAGAACATTTAAATGAGTTCAACATAATTACTAGTCAACTTGCATTTGTTAAAATCACTTTGGATGATGAGATTAGAGCCATCTTATTAATGTGTTCAATGCTGGACAACTGGGAGAACCTGATTGTAGCTATTAGCACTTCAACACTTGGAGGAACTCTAAAGTTTGATGATGTCAGTAGCAATTTAATGAATGAGGAGCTGCGACATAAATCAATGATAACAACCGAGGCAGGAGAAGCCTTAGCCCTAGCTGATCGTGGTAGAAAATTTGATTGGAACCGACAAGGGCATTCAAAGTCAAGAGGAAGATCAAAATCAAGAAGAGGTAGAATCACCTGTTATCATTGCGGCAAACTAGGACACATGAAAAGAGAATGTTGAATATGGAAGCGAGAGAAAAAGGAACAAAAACCATCAAGTACAAATGAAGATACTGTGACTATTGCATCAATTGGTGAGGTATTAATTACTATTTCATATGAGGATGCATGCCTTTCTACTTCTAATCATGATATTGATTGCATTTTAGATTTTGGAGCCTCCTACCATGCTACCCCAAGCAGAGAAAATTTTGTTTCTTATAAATCTAGTAATTTGGGTAAGTTTCGCTTGGGTAATAATAATTTATGTAATATTGAGGGAGTGGGAGATGTTTTAATAAAAATAGAAGATGGTTGTAGTTTATTGCTTAAACAGATCAGGCATGTACTAGAGCTTGGAATGAATCTAGTTTCAACTAGAAAGCTAGATGATGAAAGCTTCCATATAGTATTTGGCAAGGCATGCTGGAAAATTGTAAAGGGTTCTTTGGTTGTTGCGAGGGGTAGAAAATAGGCACTCTTTAAACATTAAAATCAAAACTACAGAAGTCAAATATTGCTATTGTTGCAGAGGAGCTTGCAACAGGTTTATGGCACAAAAGACTTGGACACATGACAAAAAGAGGCTTGAAAATACTTGTTGAGCAAAACCTTTTGCCTGGAATAAAAGGTATTGAATTTAAATTTTGTGAACATTGTATTATGGGTAGACAGAAAAGAGTGTCATTTATAAGGAATAATTCAAAAAGGAATACATAAATATTAGATTTGGTGCATTCTGATGTTTGTGGTCCATTTAATATTAAATCACTAGGAGGGGCTACTTATTTTGTTACTTTTATTGATGATGCATTGAAAAAGGTGTGGGATTTCCCTATTAAGAGTAAGGATCAAGTTTTAGATGTTTTTTAGAAGTTTCATATGGCTATTGAAAGGGAAACTAACAAACTATTGAGATGTATTAGAACAAATAATGGTGGGGAGTATTGCTCCAAAGCCTTCGAAGAATACTACAGTAAACATGGGATAAAACACTTAAAAATAGTTCCTCTCACTCCACAACAAAATGGAATATCTGAGAGAATGAATCAAACAATACTAGAGAAGGTGAGAAGTACGCTTTCAAATTTTGGTTTATCTAAACATTTTTGGGCAAAGGCTATCTGAACTGCTTGTTACTTAATAAACTACTCTCCCACAACTTCATTAGAAAGAGGCGTTCTCGAAAAGGTATGGACCGGTAAGGAGTTATATTATTCTCATTTGAAATTTTTTGGTTGTGAAACTTACGTGCACATTCCTAAAGAACAAAGGTCCAAGTTGGATGAAAAATCATTGAAATGTATTTTCTTAGGATATTTTGACAATGAGCTAGGTTATCAGTTGTGGGATCCTCTAAAGAGAAGAATTATCAGAAGTAGGGATGTTATTTTTAATGAAGGACAAATGTTTAAAAATACTGGAAAAAGTGTGGAGATGCAGAATTTTTTTGAAATTACAAAACAACAAGAGGAACAACAAGAAAATCTGCCACTATTACAAGAAGCCATTGTTGGAAATAGTGACTAACCATTACAACATAATGGAAATGAGGAACAAAAAGAAGTAGAAACCATGCAAGAGCCATTACAAGAGATTCCAAATCACAAATTTGCTAGGCCTCAAAAGGTTTCACAAAGATATCCTCCCTCAGATTATATTTTATTAACTGATGAAGGTGGACCTAGTTTTTTTCAGGAAGCTTGTTAAGATGAGCATAGTAAAGAATGGAAAAAAGAAATGGAGGATGAAATGGACTCTTTGCAAGAAAATAGAACTTGGGAGTTGCTAAAGCTTCCAAAAGGAAGAAAAAATCTATGAAACAAATGGGTGTACAAGATCAAACATGAGGGTGATGAGAAGAAGAGATACAAAGCAAGGTTGGTCATGAAGGGATTTGCTCAAAAAAGAAGGTATTGACTTCAATGAAATTTTTTCACCTGTTGTTAAAATGTCATCCATTAGAGTTATTCTTGGTCTTGTTGCTGCTCTAAATTTGGAATGTGATCAGTTAGATGCAAAGACTACCTTCCTTCATGGAGAATTGGAAGAGGAAATTTATATGGAGCAGCTAGAAAGTTTCAAAATAAAAGGTAAAGGGAACTTGGTTTGCAAATTGAAGAAGAGCCTCTATGGGTTGAAACAAGAACCTCGCCAGTGGTATAAGAAATTTGATTCATTTATGTTGGAGCATGGTTTTAATAGACTAGAGACTGATCATTGTGTCTACATTAAGAGACATGACCAGGAAAAGTACATTATATTATTGTTATATGTGGATGATATGTTAGTTGTTGGACAAGATAAGAATATGATTAATAGATTGAAGATGGATTTGGGTAGCCAATTTGCAATGAAGGATTTGGGTCCAACACAACAAATATTGGGCATGAAGATCATACATGATAGAAAGAAGAAAAAATTGTGGTTGTCACAAGAAAAATATATTGAGAAGGTGCTTGATAGATTTAATATGAAGGATGCCAAGCCAGTTGGTAGACCCCTTGCTTCCCATTTCAAATTGAATTCCAATTCATACCCTTGTGATGATAAGGATAGGGAAGAAATGAAAAATATTCCTTATACTTCAATAGTTGGTAGTTTAATGTATGCTATGGTATGCAGACCGCTAGACATTTCACATTCAGTGGGAGTAGTCAACAAAATGTTAGTTGTGAAGGTTAAATTTAGTTTCAAGTGGGAGAATGTTAGTTGTGTGAAGCTACATTTAAGAAAATTCTAATTCAAATAGATGCTTCTAGGTTTTTCCTTATTGTTTAGAAACTTCTCATTCAGAAGTTTCCTCTTTTTTATAAATATGCCAAATGGTCTCCCCTGTTATAATTTTAATCTTGCATCGAGAAAAGTGTGAAAAAGAGGAGATTTTTCTTGGAGTTTGGAGCTTCTAATGAAATGTATTTTCTGCTGTAATAATAAAGTTATTGATCCTTGCCCCGTGGTTTTTTCCTCCACATTGGAGGTTTTTCCACATAAATTTCTATGTATTCTACACTCTCTGGTTTTCTATGTATTTTTTTTTTGAGTTTATCTTTATTGATGCCGTTATCATACATACTTTGTTTAAAAATTCATAACATCGATACCATATGTCAAAAAATATGAAGGATCTGATTTATTTCATTGATGCATAGCAAGTATTTATGCAAACAAAAGAAAGTGAGTGATTGAATGAAACAGTTATAGTTAGTTAACTGTATACACCCCCCACTACAATGTAAATTCTATACACCTACCAGTACAATATAATAGAAACATCATGCTAACAAGACTGTCTAGGTATCTTTTTTGTCTTTAATTAAAATTTTGGTAGTTTCTTCAATCACAATTTAATTGAGATGAATATGCAAATAAAGTCACCAAAGGTTTGAAATCCTCAGAGATTCTCAATTATAGGTAAGAGCATATGCTCCATTAGTTTGTTATTCTCTTTACTCTAAACCATATCAAGAACAACATGCGCATAAGAGCGAGGATCTGTGGGTAAGATAAAAGATCTTAAAACAATTTGATGAGATAAGAGGTATACATTTTTTTTATTTTTGTTTTTGTATTTTATCTAGTCTCTCTTTAGTTAAAAATTGCTTGTATGGAGCTATATATCCAAGCAAGGAAACACTTCCTATAAATGATCATGTCCTCATTATTTGTTCTAGTGATTAAGGAATAAAACTTGAGTTTCAAATAATATTTTTTATGTTTTCAGTAAGGCATAGTTGCATTGCACTTTGATAGTGGATTGATAATGACATTTTTTTTAGTGTCAAAAATATTGTAAGGAATTTTCTTTAAGATTTCTAGTCAACATTGTAGTTTTTATGTCCGTTTAAACCAAAAGAAGTGTGTTTAATTTTTATCCAATGTAAAATTCCCATTATTTCCAATGCTCATATTCTCTTTTTTCCCTCTCTAATTTCATATCATTTTACCAAATTTCAACATAAAATTTTAAATGTAAACCTCTTTGGATCCATAATTTCCTAATAATAAAAAATCTCAATGTAGATAAATGATCCAATCTATATGCCCCATAGGATCCAAATTTATAAAATAGTTTATAATGTCCGTTTTGCTCCTTTTCATGTGAATAATGGCCTTCAACAACTTCTCTTCCTTTTCCTCTTTCCTTCCACTAGATTCTATAATATCTACCTTTAATTCTCAATCAATCTTATTGGCCCTAGGGTTGGGGTTCCTCTAGAAATTTTTCTTAAATGTGTTTATCTAATTATACATATATTTTAATATTGCAAATATATCCTCCACTTTGTTGAGCATATTTATCACACATAACCCTTTCTTCAATGATATTTTGAATTTATTAAACATATCTTTAGGTTAGGGATCTATGTATATTCATCACTTGTAAAATACCTCATAGTTCATACTATGATTTATAACCTTCTAGTGGATTGTATTGACTTGATAAACCTTATTTAATTATTACATAGTAACAAATGATCATAGTGCACTTCATCTTCTTTTACTTGCACCTTAGTTTACATCAACACTCTCCAACCTTCTCCATTAAAATCATTATATATAAATACATCAAGTAGGTGTGCTCACATCCATGTCAAAAATCCATGTCTAATATGTTATCCACCTTACTTTGAAATAATATGATATAGTCATAGTAGGAGGGTCCATTGAAGGTCGATCTAAAGTTATAATTTTCCAACATGACCTACTTATATGCTAGGTTGTAGTCATTTCATTAATATTACTATGACATTTCAAAAATAATTACACAACCAAATAACCTTAGATTTATATACTTTTATGATGAATTAAACTATATCACATTATGATTTCACTCAAGATTGCACTCCATGTTGTTGAAATACAAATGATAGAGAGGAGGAGAATAAAACTAGAGAAAAACAAACCCAAATATTATATTAATCAAAATACTATTTTACAGAGCTTCAACTCTTTCACAATCAACTTCATTACAAACTTCTAAATTCCTTAGCATTGTGTATAGATCTAGACTCTTTCTAGAATACTAAACAAAATGTAGACAACACCATATATAAAAACCTAAGCTCATTCGAGAGACAAGGGACAAACATAAAATAATATATTTTATCTACCCAGAAAGCATGTGAACCCAGTGGTGAGTTAATGAGAAATATTTCCAAATCTTTCCATAATCTATCCACATATATTTGTATTTAATGCTAAGATCAATTGTGGTTTGATGCTGATACAAAGGCTATTTGTCTTCAATGCTGATACAAAAGTTGATACGAAGCATGCCAAGTCCATCTAGGCAGATTAATGAAGCAGGTGAGATTATATTTCCAACACTCCCCCTTAGTCTCAATTGTGGACATTCATCTCAAAAAAATTTGGAGCATCCATCTTCATCTCATACATTGCTTACAAAATGATGTGGCATTTGACTGTGTTATTTCTTTACCCATTCACAACTTCAATTGAATTTTTATGATCTCATACAATTGGTATCCTCCTGAGATCTTTTGATCCTTTTGTGAACTCCTCTTTCTTACTTTGTCCCCTTTTTCTTTGTAAAATGAAAATAAATTGAGAGTTGCAGCTCTTTCCATGTTCTTTTGACCATGGTTTTCAAACTTTACCTTAGATGTTGTCTTCCTATGGAGCAATGGTGCCTTTAATAACTACAGTTGTGACCCTTTTAACAGTTGTAATCTCTTCCTTTTGACTTCTTTTACTGATGTTGCGACATCAACAATATGATTTTTGTGTGTTGCTACACAAAATCTATTCAACTGATTGTTGTCCTTTATCTATGTCTTTCTTTTCTTTCTCTCATGGTTGCAACCAAGTTTTTAGACCTTTTAGAATATCTTCTTTTTTTCATATCAAATCCAAGATCTTTTGATCCTTTCTCAAACATTTTCTTTGTTGATAACTTCAAACCATTTTCAAGTTTTCAGACCATTTTCAACTTTTGTTTTGGCTCCTTAAAGCTACTGCGACAATCCTTCAAACCATTGATTTTTAAATCTTCAAAAATTTAATGTAGAAACACACTCACATTTGCATAATGTGTTACAACACAATGATCAAACCTCTCTTGTTTGCTATCTTTGATGACATGAATTCTTATACTTGAACATTTTTTTAATCATACTTGTGATCTTCCAACATGGTCCATAGACCCATCCACAATCCATTCTTATGCATCTTGTCATTGATTCATTCTTCCAATCTTTGTTCAAACACATTTTATCACAATGATTCTTTAATCCACATATACTGCAAGGATGTAAATTCCAACACTTATCCTTGGTATGAAATTTCCTATGGCAATGTGTACACTCAACACTCTTCATTTCTTAAATGGATTTTTTTGAACTTGTAGCATAATTCTCCTTACCTATGACATACCAGAGACCTTCATACTTCAACCTCATAATTGGCTCAATTGGATCTCTCATTCCTTGTTCATGTTTTCCTAATCCTTGTCCTTTATATCCCATTCTTTTCATAATTTTCATACCAACATTGTCATCAAAACAAATAACATTTACAAAATAAAATTCAAACTCAATAACATGTTCATCTTCATCAATACATTCTTCTTCACAAACGATTTCAGCAAAGTTACACTTATCATTTGATTGATCAAAACACAAATCATTTGTATCACATGAAATATCACACACAAATGGGTTTTTCTTCAGACAATCATTTTCTCGTTGCAATTTTAATATTTCATCCTTTTGAAAACTATTTTCTTCTATTTTTCTTTCATATTTTGTTCCAAACCTTCAAAAAACTTCAACTTGTTTTATATTTCTTTTTTCTTTTTCAGACCATTATAATTTTTCTTCCAATTCTATATTTTTCCTTTTAACTTCAACCAATTCTTTACTCAAAGCATCATTTTTACATAAGATTTCATATCTCTCTTTTACTCTTTCTTTTAAAGTTGCTACCAATTCTGAATTGCATTTCTTAACATTTAATAATTCTTCTTCTAAAACATCTTTTGTAGTTACTAAATTCTCATTCTCCTTTTTAACTCTTTTGCTTACTTTCCCCATTTGTAATAAGTTTTTTTTACTTACCTTACTTGATTTCGTTATAGAGATTTATCTTCTAGAAGCTCTGCATGCCTTCACTCTATTTCCCTTGTTCAGTGACTACTACAACTCTTCTGAAATTGTGAAATAACTTCTTTAACATAGTGTTCTCCCATCAATTGGAAAAATTGCTTACTCCTTTATATTTGTGCCCTAGCATGAAATTCCCTAGCTGCAACAATGCAAATCAAATCTTTTTCTTTACTTGAGTGGTGGACCTCTCCTTCTAGCAGCCTCCTCTACAACTTCCCTAACTTTGACTTTTGTATTCAAAACATAAACTGAGAAATTTCTCTTTCTTTATCTTTTAATAGCAGTGATTTGTTCAACTTCCTATCAATTTAGACAACTACGAACTCTTCAGGTGGTAGCCTTCAATCTCCTTTCAATGAATTCAAACTAGCTTTGCAACTCTTCCTTTGATCATGAAACTGGTGTTCTTCAAAATATCCTTTGACTAATTAAATCCTTCAACATCTGCAACTTTGCTTACAATGTCAACAAAGTCTTCTTTCTTCTCTTCACAATCTTCTTAGTCTTCTCCCAATCTCTTTCAAACTTGAGTGTTTTCTTTTGACAGACTCTGGCAGCTGCTATCAAACTCTTTTTCCTTACAATACTTCCAATCTTCAACCAGTGGCTTCAAGATTTCAGATTCTCTTCTACAATCAACTTCAACAATTTTGTGAACTCTCTAGCTTAGGCAGTGGCTAACAATCTCTCATTTATGGGAAATGATAACTTACAGTTCAAACCAGTGATTACTCTTCTCTCTTTTGAACAATACAATATCATCTTTGACTACTTGATTTAGACTATGATGAATTTCTTATTTTCAACATCCTCCAAAAACATCATCTACTTTACATTATTTAAATATATTCTTCTTGCATCGACTCTTTATACAACAATTCCCTTCTTTGCAATATTTTTGCAATCTACAGCATCAAAGACTTCATTTGATAGGGACAACAAATGATCTCCTTTATTCATTGGTGGCTCCAGACTTATTTGGAAACAACTTTAATGAGCTATTCCTGTGATGTGAACTACCAACTTTAACTTGACTCTTTCAAATAAATGACTTACAGATCTCTATTGGCAATATCTCCAAACATTGCAGTCTTTTCCCTTATTCCACATGGGTAGTGACAAACTTGTTTTTTAGGCTTTACTGGGCTTCTTTACTATTGCATGCTTTCTCAAATCTATGGATTCTTCTCTTGGAATTTGACTCTTTAAATATGCGATCTACTTTTCTATTGGTGACTTCTTCATAGCCCTTTAGTGGCATGGATTTTTCCATACCATTAACAAATTAAATTGGCTTCAATAATTTCTATTGCTCTTTGATGCACCTCATAGCTATGGATTCTCTTCTACAATTTACTTCATGCAACTTCTATCAAATATCAAATCTTGTGGCCTTCTTCTGAGGCTCCTTATAACAGTAGTAGAAATCCTCTATTCCCAATTAGCACAATTGACAAGGCTCCCTCCATTTTTGACTTCAACAAACTTCTGCTCACATCTTTAGGACCTTCTACTATAAGCTCTGGTACCACTTTGTTGAAATACAAATGATAGAAACGAGGAGAATAAAAATAGAAAAACACAAACACAAATATTATATTAATAAAAATACTATTTTATAGAGCTTTGGCTCTTTCATAATCAACTTCATTACAAACTTCTGAATTCCTTACTGCTCTCTGTAGAGCTACACACTTTCGAGAATCTAAACAAAATGTAGACAACACTATATATAAAAACCTAAGTTCATTCGAGAGACAAGGGACAAATATAAAATAACATATTTTATCTACTCGGAAAACATGTGAACCCAGTGGTGGGCCAATGAGAAATCTTTTCAAATCTTTCCATAATCTATCCTTAGATATTTATCTTTAATGCTGATATGGAAGTTGTTATGAAGCATGATAGGTCTAGCTAGGAAAATTAATGAAGCAGTTGAGATTATATTTCCAGCACATATCACACTCCTTTTTCTTAACTCACAATATTCACTTCACACCTCACACTCTCTTTACTCCCATTCTACCTCTATGATCCCTTCCTTACCTATAACTAAGGATTTCTTTTAGGTTTTTGGTTAGGTGTTAAGTAGTAAATCTATGAATGACAATAGAAACCCAAAGACCTATCGAGTACAAAGGAATTTAAACAACAAATAGTTATACCTATAAATCGAGTTCTCCATGATTACCTCCATAGTACCTTCTTACTTGCTGGATGATGCTTTGCCCTTAGATTCGTGATGTGAGCAATCTACAAATATATGCCTATGTCCTACACCAAGCTTTGAAGGATTTGCATAAATGTCTAATGCCTATGCCTAAATGACTATGATTGACAATGCCTAAACATGCTAAGACTTGATTAAATAAAGACAATAATTGTAATGAGAAGCCTAAGTGTGCAAGTGAGTAAATATGCAATGCATCTCTACAATATGTGTGTGTGTAATCGAAAAGTGAGAGGAAAATAGAATTTTATAGAAAATGCCATTTTGAATGGATGGGTGAGATTGCATTCTGACCAAAACCTAAAATGAGAGGTCTAGATTAAACCTAAGAATCCCTAATTAGGGTTAGGGAAAAATCATTAATCGAGTGGTCAAGATGTCATCTTTGAGAATCGAATCAACGGTGGAGAATAAATGAAGAAATATTTTTGAAAATAAAGATTTTTGAAAATGAATAAGAGAAAGATCGGACTGAAGATCAGTTATGGAAGGGTCAAGAACCTGCCCGATTAGTTAATTCTTGAAGGAAAGCTACCAATTTGGAACTAAATTACTTCCAAATGTGAATTTGTGAGGAATAGTAAATAAGCAGTTTTTGAATTATTTACCAAAATGAGCTTGTAGTTAAGAATGAGATGACATTTTAAATAATTTAATTTATTTAAAATGGGAAGAATATCCAATTTGGAAATTAAATAATTAAATTTAATTATTTAATTTAGCAAATAAGACTAATAATTAAATAAATTATTTAATTCATTCAATTATGACAATTAGTGACATATTAAATAAATAAATAAAAACTTATTTATTTAATAATCAGGAAGAATTAAAGTGAATAGAAGGTAATTAAATAAATTAAATAAATTATTTAATTAAGGGAAGAACTTAGACAATTAATGACGTATTAAATAAATAAATAAAATTTATTTATTTAATAATCATGAAGAATTGGACATGAATTAATAAAATAATTATGAATTATTTAATCAATAGTCGAATGTGGACCAAAGACATAATTAAATGTCATAATTATGCTAGGATGAAAGTAAAAGTGAAGCTTGCAGGCCTAGGCCATTTTTAGGTGTCTACATTTTGCCCCTCTTTGTCATAATGCCGCTTGTCGCGTTGTGACAAAAAAAATAAGTTAAAGCCATGCCCCGGTAATGGTATGGAGTATCCTTGCCCCCTCGAGAAATTTTTCAAATTTTTAGTTGGCAACAGAAAAATTTGTAAAGGGTCCTGATAAGTCAATTTGATGACAAGAAGAACAATGATGCAGTCGGTTTTGAATTCTGACATGTTTAAGGCAGAAAATGAGGTGGTCAAACTTAGTCCAATGAGCTTCTAGTAATAACCTAGTTGAAAAATGCCATTTTGACTTTATAAATAGGTTGACAAAGGGGTAAAAGTCAATTCACTTTTACTATTTATTTTGCAAAGTTTGAGAGTTCAGAGAGAAAAGGAGTGCAACGATGATGGTGATTCTAGTGACAGAGCATCGTGGTGAGATCATGCGGACATTCAGGTGGCTAGAGGGCTCAGAGTCAGTGGTATGTACCCCTATCCTACTTCGTATTTTTTTTGTTTTGTGTGTCAAAACTAGGTTTGTAGGGTGAGTAACGAATGCGCTGCGATGCATATACAATCACGTTCGACACATACGATGCGTAGTGACACAAGTGCAACAAAGGATTAGGGTAGAGCGGTGGTTTGCGCCGCATTTGCCAAAACCTGCAATGCATTCACTTTTTTGAGTCGCATTTGAATGTTGGAATGCCGCAATCGTCAATTTGCAACACATTCGCTAGTTTGATCGATGCACTTGTGTTTAGGCAATGCATTCGCTTTGCTACGATGCAAGTGTGAAATTTCAAGATGCAAGCGCTAACATGTGACACATTTGCAATTATGCATCACATTTGATGTACGGAACAACACAATTGACTTTTTGAGATGCAATTACTTTAGTGTGACGCATTTGCCTTTGACTTTAACTAGAGTTGTATTTGATATTTGTGTAACCTTATATGCTTGTGATAATACTGACAACTTGCTCACAAGGTACTGATGACTTGGCTTTTTGTAGAGGCAGCTTGCTCCGATTTACACATGCAAGAGTAGACCGATGACATTTTGGTTTGCTGACCAGTTGAGCTCGCGAGAGCGGTGTCGGTTGATGCGACTAGATTATTCTATGTTGCTTACATGCCCGCCATTCAGGCGAATAGGGGATTATTGTCTGTGCTGTGTGAGGGGTGGCACTTGGAGACCTGCTCCTTCCACCTGTCGACAGGTGAGGCCACTATTACTCTAGAGGATGTCTACTATATTCTGTGAGTGCCGATTCGAGGGGAGCATATCATTTACGACCCTCATCATGGCGAGCAGACCTTCCGAGCATACTACCAAGATTAGGGTGCAGGACTGGGCATCCAAGGCTATGAGATCAGATGGGAGTTCATGGCAGAGCACTATGGTCACTTTGATGCCTTCCTGGCGACCTTGATTGTAGGTATTTTGATTCCCGATCGTCGGGGACACAGATTCCCTATTGGCTGGGGGGATGTCCTAGTGGGCATGAGATGAGCAGGACCGTTTATGCTTGGGGTCCCTGTTTACTGGGGACACTTTACCATCAGCTGCACGATGTAGCCTACAGGAGGACATAGAGTATCTCGTGTGGGACCACTCTGATGATGATCTGAGCTTGGGAGCACATTGCCATATTTCATCCTCCCATTCAGAGACCACAGTTGGCCAAGGGGATGCCTTATGCCTATTACTATGCAAGTGCTTTACAGCAGACTCGAATGGGCGAGATAGGTTGGTGGCAGCACAAGATTGACACGATGGTATCTTTCATCTAGAGACCTTACAAAGATTGCGAGCAGTGGGACGACGAGGATGACCACCTGAGCCTTTGCAAACAGTATAGATATTTGATTGGGAGGACTGTGCAGACCTCACTGATCATCGAGATGTATTTGTCGTAGCGTGTCCTCAAAAAATTCAGAGAGCAACAAGGTGTACCTATAGGGACATCCGAGTATGTCCGGTCATCCAGAGAGTATGCTTGGCAACTAGCCATCCCAATGGCCTTCGTAGAGCAGCAGATTGATGGGCTAGGAGCCCATGCATGGGGATGGAGGGGTGGAACAACCGATCCCAGGACAACAGCCGATTACGACCTATGGTGGCAAGCACATAGACTAGTGCCATTGACAAATCCAGATGGGCTAGCACTAGTGGATAGATGGTCAGTGATCCAACGTGTGTCAAGGGCTAGGCGAGGTGGCAGGGGTGGAGGCAGAGGGAGAGATGGAGGCCGAGGAAGAGGCAGGGATGGAGGCAGAGACGGAGGTCGGGGTGGAGACGGAGGCAGAGACGAATGTCAGGGTGGAGACAGAGGCAAAGACAGTTGGAGGTGACGATGAGATGGTCAGAGAAAGGCCTGGAGGGTGCGCCCACATGTGGCGAGGGTAGCATTAGATGCTATCCCTGAGGTTGGTGAGGAGGGGGAGAGAGAGGAGTAGCCTTGACAGGAGGGAGAGGGTGAGGAGAAACAGGAGGAGGGGATGGAGGTGGGAGGACAGGAGGAGGGTGTGGAGTTGGGGGGTCAGGAGGAGGAGGTGGCGGAGGATGTGGCAGTGGCAGAGGATGTGGCAGAGGATGATGATGATGAGGACGATGTCATGGATGAGGCAGAGAGACTCCTTAGATGGAAAATGGTGGAGGGAGAGGAGGAGATACTGTCCTCCTCGGGATTGCCCCAGGATGCCACGATAGATCAAAGGGTGGCTGACCTACAGTAGAGACTAGATGAGAGTTGGGCCCAGGTCAAGTCATTACAGTCAGAGTTAGAGGTAGCTCGGGTAGAGCGAGATCAGGGAGTGATCTGTTAGCAGGATTCGGCTCAGTGGTGCATATAGTTTGTAGCATTATGTATAGGGCCTGTAGGGGATATTGCTCGTGAGCTAGCCAGGGTGAGCATGAGGCTAGGACAGTATCAGACTTTATATGAGTAGGTAGTGCCACCTAAGCGATAGGATCCTACCTTGTTACAATCGCAAATGAGGATAGGCAGTGGCCACAGATCAGGCAGTGCCAGTGGTAGCAGGAGTCACACTAGTGTCGGAGGATCGACCTCGATAGGGCACACATCAGGGCATAGGTCACACCACTCATGCAGGCACACCCCAAGTCACCATTCGGGTCACAGTCATGGGTCGACTAGTTTAGTGCAAAGGTTGGTATAGGGACAGCCACCAGTGATTGATCCATCTACTTCTCAGAGTCAGGCAACAATGACATCACAAGTGTCTGTTACCGTGGTGATAATGCCATCATTCTTAGTTCCCTTAGTTGAAAAGGCAGAGGTTTCCATAGGTCCACCTATCATTTCAGTGCCAGCCTCAGAGTTGTAGCCACCACATTCTTCACCATGAGGGGATGATGAGAGTCTACCCTAGGGGAATTTTTGTTATTATGACACACTATGTATATTTATTGAGCCAGCGAGCTCCATTTTTTGGATATCTTCTGACTTTATCATGTGACATTGTACCTTTTTGAGATGATATATGATGATGCAATTTTGATGCGGCCTATATGAGTGTTATGTGCTATTCTTTGATTTAATGCATTATGATATATGTTTTGTATGATGCTGATTTATGATGTATCATGTATGTCCTATGATGCTTTTTTTTTATAATTTTGATGTCATGATGATGCAATGCTTACTTATGTGAGATGATGATGATAATGATTTGCATAATGTATTTAGTAAATTGATGCAATGTTGATGATAATGTTAATCCAATGTTTGTGATTATGAATATCATTCAATGCTATGGATGATGTATGTATGGACCTAATGCAATGTTTATATGATCATGGATGCACTTATGTTTTTGGATGTCACAGGATATCATCGTGAGATGGATGAGAGAAGATGACTAGACCGAAGAAGAGAAGATGACCAAACGGAAGGAAAGAAGATGACCAGACCGAAGAAGATGCATGCTAGCTCCTAGACTTTGATCAAAATCCTTCAAAGCTTTACTGTAGGACTGTAATATTTATTGCTCTTAATCATCATTGGGAAGACTGTTGTAATGGCCAACAAACACCATGATATGACATAGATCAAGGTGTGCAAGGTCGTACCATCACGTAAGACAAGCAGTCACAGACAAGGATGATCATGACTCATACTAAGAGTGTGATTGCCCCAGTCTTTTTGTCATAATCAACCATAAGCAGAAAAAGACAAGGACAATTCATGAAATGTCGTTGCTTCTCTAAATCATATTTCCAGGACATCCTTGAGAAACTAGCAGCATGATTGTCACAAAAAATAAAATAAAATAGAGCCCTTACCATGATATGTCGTTGTTTTTTCTAAATCCCAGAATTAGGACCTCGTTGAGAAACTAGTAGTCATGCGTGTCAATCATCATGATACATTGCTGCTTCTCTAAATCCTACTTAGTGGGATCTCACTAAAAAAATAATAACATGATAAAAGACCAAAAGACAATTGTCAAGTGTTTGCCAAGTGCATCTAGATATCCATTGTCAGAATGTTATATTTGATGATGATAAGATGCCAGAGCATCAAAGCGTTGATGATGCTCAGATGACAAATGTCTGAAGTTGCCAAATTCAGGAAGGACACATCCTGAATAATGTTGATGTCATGAGGATTGATGTCTAAATGTCATGTGACGGTGATGATGATGATGCCTAGGAAGGACACATCCTAAGGCCTAAATGACGCAGTTGGTTCTTCAGAAGGACACATTTAAAGAAACTGATGTTAAGAAGAGTGATCCTTAGATGCCAAGAGGATCCCTCGAAATGTCAAATGACCATGATGATGCCTAGGAAGGACTCATCATGAGGCATGAATGATGGAGGCTATCCTTCAGAAGAACACATCTGAAGATTAACCTAAAGTTGACAGTTTGATAGGTTATGATGATTTGACTTGTTTTGACTGAGTTTGACTTGTGTTTGACTATATGCCGATATTGTCATGATGATATGATTGACTCATTGATGAGATTATCATATTGAAATAACTGATTGCCATGAGTTGTTTTTAGGATTTTACCCATTCGAGAATGATTCACTTTGCCTTGAAGCTATTTTTACGTGTGTGCCAGTGCAGTGCCATGAACCCTAATGGACTGACCTAGTGTGGCCTCAAGGGCTCATCGAAAGATGGCCTTGCCTATGTCATACACTCAGAGACCTCGTAGTTTGACACGACCAATGACTTTGTATTGATGACCAAAGATTGTGCCATGATTTTATTTTGAAAAACCTAAATGGACTGACCTAATGTCTTGGGGACTCAAATGTGAGTCTTGCCTACGTAGCAAGTGCGTAGAGACAACGTAGTTTAGACAAATGACAAAGACTGATTGAGATGACTGACTTTGAAAAGAGATGACCCTGTGTTTGTGTTTTTCGAACAGTTTGATGTTTTTTTGTGGTTTTCTTCATCGCGTTTTATGATTTTTAGGTCTTTCTTCAGGACAATTTATGATGTTTTTGTCTTTTCTTCAGGACTTTTTTCAATGTTTTTGTCTTTTTTAGGACTTTTTGCCAATGTTTTTGTCTTTTTTCAGGTCTTTTTGCCAATGTTTTTGTCTTTTTTCAGGCATTTTTGCTAATGTTTTTGTCTTTTTTTAAGGACTTTTTGTGATGTTTTTGGTCTATTTTTAGGACTTTTTTGCCAATTGCCAAGATCATGTGTGACATCCACTGCAATTACATGATAAAACTTTGCCCCCAGTTAGGTCCAAGACTTAGCCATTTTTAAGGGACATGTAGGGGATGCTGCTGGTGTACCAAATGGTCAGTTGTCAGGACTTGATGTCAATCATTTATCCACCATGACAAGTAGAGTGGAATATGGTGGCAATTTGCATGATAATGGTGGAAATACCCTTTCTCCTAGGCCAAGGCAGACAAAGTGACAGTAGATGGCAGAGCAATGATTGATTACTCATGGCGCCTGTTTGCCAAGTTTTCACCATGGTACTTATCCAAAGCGTCTGTTTTCCAGGTTTTCACTATTGGAAAAAAAATTTCTCTTTACTCTTTTTTTTTGTCCTTTTCTCATTTTTTTTGATGTTGCCGAGATTCCTGTTTGCCAGGTTTTCATCAAGGCAACGATTTTTTTTTCATTTTTCAAATTTTTTGTATTTTACAGTTTTTTAGCTCAATTCCCTGATGCTATGCATAGAATCTTCAGAGATGTAAACTATTGATGGGCTCTGTCAATTGTTCTCCATCTGGCGTGGCCAACTGATAAGCTCCCGAACCGAAAGAAGATATGATAATTTAGGGACCCAACCAGTTTGGTTCAAATTTTCTGGGCTTTTCTCTGTCAGCTTGGTTCTTGGGGTTTTGCATGAGAACTAGGTCGCCAATGTCAAATTTTATGACCATAACCTTCTTATTATAGCTACAACAAAGACGATTCTGATATGCTTGCAGATGGTGTAGTGAATTTTTCCTTCTCTCTTCTAACATCTCAAGCTTGTGCAAGTGTGATTGTCTGTACTCCTCTTCATCAGTTAAATGCTTCAGGGAGACTCGTAACGAAGAAATCTCAACCTCAATGGGCAAGATGGCCTCAACGCCAAAGATTAGGGCAAAAGGAGTGGCTCCTGTAGGCATATGAATGCTAGTTAGGTAGGCCCACAAAGTAGGGTTGAGTTGTATATGCCAGTCACGGCTAGCGTCATTGACAGTCTTTTTTAGGATTTTGACAATGGTTTTATTTGACGCCTCAACTTGATCATTTCCTTGTGGGTAGTATGGAGATGAAAAATGGTGTTGGATGTGAAATCGCTCACATAACTCAAGTACGTCTTGGTTTTTAAACAGACGTCCATTGTCAGTGATGATGGATTATGGAAGGCCATACCGGAAAATGATGTAGTTAAGAGTGAACTTGGATATTTTCTTGCCGGTTATGTATGTCGAAGGGATGGCTTCGATCCACTTCATAAAATACTCAGTGAAGGTAATGATAAATTTTTGGCCATTGGATGAGGTCGGATGAATCTTACCCACGAGGTCGAGTCCCCATTGAGCGAAGGGCCAAGGAGAAGTGATCGACCGAAGTTCCTATGCTGGAGCATGGATCAAATCATTGTGAATCTGACATTTGCAATAAGTCTTGACATATTCAAATGCATCCTTTTCAATGGTTGGCCAATAATACTCAAGCCTCGTTACTTTCTTGGCCAGGGTAGGACCACTCGAATGAGACCTGCATATACCATCGTGTACCTTGCGTAAGGTTGTACGTGCTTCGTTAGTGTCAAGACATCTAAGGAGGGTGTTGTCAAAGCTACGATGGTAAAGGGTATCACTGACGATGGCATACCTTGCGGATTTTTGGATGAAAGACTTTGGTTATTGGATAGGTTCGGTGGAACGGTTTGGGATTTTAGGTAGTCATAAATATCCTAATACCAAGGAGAGTCGGGACCAACAAGTTCACAAACCATCTCTGACTCTAGAATGTCATAGGAAGGGACCAACAATTGCTCTATTAGGAATTCCAACTATGGAAAATTGCTTGGTATGTAAAGGAGAGAGCCTATTGTAGCCATGGTCTCTGTCGCTTTGTTTGTGCCCTTAGAACCTGTTCAAATGTTACAATCTCAAAGTATGTGTGGAAACTATCAACCTTCCATTTGTAAGGCATCAACTTCTCATCCTTTGTGTCATAGTTATCATTAACCTGGTTGATGACGAGCTGAGAATCTTCGTAGACATGTAGTGTTCTAATCTTCCATTTTATTGCCATTCTTAGTCCTGTAACTAATGCCTCATATTTTGCCACATTGTTTGTGCATGAGAAGGCGATACGGAAAGACTTAGGAATGGAGTTTCCTTGCGGGGTGATGAACATAATTCCTGCCCTCGAGCCATGATTTGTGTGTGACCCGTCAAAGTAGAGTTGCCAAGGTTCCTTAGGTTCTATATGAAATATCGATTCATTTGGAAAATCTGCCACTAACGGGTGATCACTCTGCAAAGGTGCGTCTGCCAGCTGATCTACAATGGTTTGACCTTTTATAGCCTTTCTTTCGACATACTGAATGTCATATTCACTCAGAATCATGACCCATTTTTCCAGGCATCCTGTTAATGCTGCTCGACTTAGCAAATATTTGAGTGGGTGGATCTTTGCTATTAATTGTGTCTGATGACTTAACATGTAATGTCTTAGCTTCTGTGCTGCAAAGACCACAGCTAGGAAAGCTCATTCAATTGGTGTGTAGTTCAGTTTGTAGCTGACCAATGTTCGACTGATGTAATATATAGCTTGTTCCTTTTCTTCTTGGTCATTCTATGCTAGTAATGCCCCCAGTGCTGAACTAGTTGTTGAGATGTATAGGATCAATGGCTTTCCATGAATGGGAGGCATGAGGACTGGCGTTGATAGTAGGTAATCTTTGATTTGTTGAAAGGCATCCTGGCACTTATCTATCCATACAAAGGGGATACCTTTGCGCAATAGATATTGGAATGGGTGACACTTATCTGCCAATTGGGCTATGAAATGCCAAATAGATTGTACCCTGCCTTGTAGAGTTCTGAGTTCACTAATTCCTCTGGGTGGAGGCATTTCTATGATGGCTTTGACCTTTTCCAGATCGACCTCTATGCCTCTCCAGGAAACTATGTATCCCAAGAGTTTACCTGATGTGACCCCGAAAACACACTTCTTAGGATTTAGCCAGACTTTGTACTCTTCAAGTCTCTTGAAAATTGTGTCGAGTACCTTCAAATCATCTTTCTTGGTTGCTGATTTGGCCAATAGGTCATCTACATAATCTTCAATTATTTTGTGCATCATGTCATGGAAGATCGTGGTCATAGCCCTTTGGTATGTGGCACTTGCATTTTTTAGACTGAATGGCATGACATTCCAACAGTATGTACCCCATGGGCAAGTAAATGTCATTTTGTGCTGGTCTTTAGGAGCAATGTGAATCTGATTATAGCTAGAGAAACCATCCATGAGGGATAGCATCTCATATCCTGCCGTAAGGTCAACTATAATGTCAATGTTTGGCAAAGGAAAGTCATCCTTTGGGCATCCTTTATTTAGATCTCGAAAATCTATACAGACACGGATCAACCCATTTGGCTTTGTCACTGGCACTAGGTTAGATATCCATTTGACGTAGTCAATAGACCATATGAATCTAGCATCTAGCAATTTCTTTAACTCAGCCTTGACCAGTAGAGCAACTTGGGGGTGCATTTTGTGTAACTTCTGCTTGACTGGTTTGGCATTAGGTAGTAGTGGCAGATGGTGCAGAAGCAGTTCTGGGTCCAATCCTAGCATGTCAGCATAGGACCATGCGAAGTTGATTTTTCATTCCACAAAGAATTTATGAAACTCTAGTCTCTCTTCTTCAGTCAATGATGCAGCAAAGAGGACCATCTTGGGATCTTCTATAGTTGATATGTTATCCTCTATTGTGTCTTTGATAAGCATAGCTGATTTTTCCTATTGCACGGGGAGAAAGTTCAATCCTCCATCTTTGGGTGCCTTAGAGAGGTTTTCACCCATAGATACGTCCTTTGTTTTTACTATTTTATTGTCAAAAGGTGCCTTTCAGTTTTCACCTATAGACGTTTCATTTTTTATTTTATTTTTACTTTTACTTTTACGACTAGAGGACGGAGCAGTTTCGCCGAAGTATGTCATGAAATCTAAATCAATGGTGAATCTTGACTTGTGGTCCCCATTGGGTATGCTTTCACGTAATCCCATAAATTTAGCAATTGCCTCATCATTCTAGAATGTGTCCAAAACTGGTGGGCCTTGTTGGTCCCAATCGACTAGCTCAGGGTAAACTAAGGAAATGCCATCGTCAATGTTGGTGAATTGAGGCGAGGATGCGGAAAGCATGTAGATGGATTCAGTGATGTTGTAGATGAGATTATCATCATCCAACTCTACATCGGACTCTATCCAATATTCCCCTTCACTAGTGTCATATTCATTGTTGAAATAAGGGGTGAAAGCTTTAGAGCCCTAGTTGTCAGTGTCGTCTGATACTTCCGATGGATTGGACTAAAAGGGTTCATATGATGGGTGTTGTATGTCATGGGAAGTGGTAATGGGACTTTGACTACTTGATGCCTGTTCAATTTTGAATGTTTTCCAAAATCGTTGTTCAGAGGTCAATTCCCTTGGTTTGACAAACAAATCATCAAGACAATAGTCACTTAGGGATCGTTCTGAGCCAAATTCCCATTCTTGGGAGTCTGCTTCGGTGAGGGTTTCCTTAGTGGTCTCGACACTTTTCGAAGCATGTACTCGCTCAATCGAAAGTCTGATGGTACGTCGATCATCATTATCGGGCGATCCAAACCCTAATCTGAGATACTTTGGAATTTGGAAAGGTTCTATGGGTTCCCTTCGGCCAGTTTTATTTCTTCCTAGGCCACTAGTACCATTGTAGCCTTTAGCCTTCATGATGTCATAACCTTTGCCATATTTTTGAACTGGTAATGCGGGTAGTGTGATAGTATCCTTATAGATCCATCCTGTGATGTCAGCAAGGTCTTCATTACTCATGTCTCCCTGTTTAATGAATTTTTTTTTGGTGGAACTTTGAAAGTTTCCTTGGGTTCCATTCTGAAACATGGCCGACCATAAATCTTTGGAGACTTGGGTATTGTTGTTATGCTATATGTTGTATGTAGTTTGAACTCTCCGTAGCCGAGGTCTTGGATTTTGACATTGGATTCAACCTTAGGATTTGCTGGAGGTGGTGGTGTGGCGGAAGATGTGGATGGAGCGGATGTGGAAGATGATGTGAGTGTGGATGGGTCAATGTATTTGGATGATGAGGAGCCACGTGCTTCTCGGTTAATAGGCACTTGGTTTTCAGAAATACCCCTTAGGTTGGTACAATAATGGAAGGGGTCGGGGTCTCCATATATGGTTATTTCCATGCCGTCAAATGGAAACTTTAGGCATTGGTGATATGTGGACAGAACGGCTTTTAAGGCATGAATCCATGGATGGCCGAGCAAGATGTTATATGGTAGTTCCAAATCCAGGACTTGGCAGGTTGTGTGAACAATGACTGGTCCCACTCTGAGAGGGAGAGAGATAATGCCATGTGAAGAGTGTTCTTCGTCATCGTATGCTTTGATCACTATACTCTTTGTTGGGTCTATGCATGCATCAGAGAACCCTAGAGCCTTAACCAGTTTGAGGGAGGATATGTTCAATCCTACTCCGCCATCTACTAAAAATCATCTAACTTTGTGCTTGTGGACAAAAGTTTCTATGTGCAATGCATCATTATGGTTGGTTTTAGGTGATGAGTAGTCTTGATCTAAGAAGGTGACATGGTGAGGTGTAGTGAGGTATCCCACCATGGTTTCAAATTGATTGACATCAATGTCCTTGGGGACCGACGACTCTTGCAAAGTTTTATCTAGGATATCTTTGTGCACGAGAGATATACAAAGCAACTCAAGTATAGAGATTTGTGTGGGGGTCTTGCCTAGCTGGTCGATAAGGTTGAACTGACTTTTGGGTTGCCACTACTTTGTGGTCGAGACAGGCTTTGACTGTTTAGCAGATGGGCTAGGTATGGTGATTTTGGCTTGTCTAGAGGGAGGTGGACTAGCTATAGTGACCTTGCCACTTCGAGTAGTAGCATTACATTGGGGTGCTCTCTTGACCGTAATGGTATTGATGTATTCGTCATCAGTTCAAACATTATTTATAATTGGTCCACTAGAATAATCATACTTGGCTCGAGCAAAGTTAGCTTGATTATTGTTCATCTATGGACCTAAAGTGGAGGCCTTATGAGAACCATGGTCCTACAGTGGATTCTTATGGATAGTATGATCTAAATTGGAGGCGAATTGTGATCCACCTACTTCGATGACGCGACTTTCAATAAGATCTTGTATTAGGTTTTTCAACTGTCGACAATTAGAGGTAGTATGTCCTTTTGCTCAATGGTAGTCACAAAATGCATTATCATTCCACCATGCTGGTTTAAATTGTCCTGGGTCATATATTTTTGGTTCTTGAAGTATGATGACCCCATTCTAGAGACATTTCTTGAGGACTTCTTCAATGGGTTCACCCAAGGAAGTGTATGTTGGACCTATAGGAAATTGTCTCGTCTGACGGTACTATCCCTGATTATTTTGACTGTTCTGATTGTTTGAAGGGACATTAGTAGGGGGTGTCGATGTCGTTGTTGGTTTGTTTTGTTGTTGAACCCCTTTTAGGGCCAGTACAGGACCCCCAATGTTTGCAGTCTTAGCGTCAACAACACCGTCATTTGTAACGTGTTTATTTTTTACCCAGTATTTATTATTGTCGGTGATTGGATTGACATTTTTGTTTTTGGAACCATATCTTAATTCTCCCTTTGTGATAAGGGCTTTTTCAATCTGGACCTCTTTTTCAACTAAGTCTGTGAAGTTTGTGCAGCAATGAACTTGCAATGCATACTTTAGGGGCCCCAGAAGTGTTTGGACAAACATGTTGAATTTCTCCCTTTTAGGGATGTCAATGTGACACTGACTAGCAAGGCTTCTCCATTTTTGAAAGAATGGGATAAACGTCTCCCCAACATCCTCTTGCGTGAGAGTGCACTAGCTAGTGATAGAGGTATCCATGTCGATATTGTACATGCAATTTTTTATGAATTTTTGTTTAAGCTCATCCCATGTCTATATATCCTTATGCATTCAAAACCATTCAAGGGCAGGACCCACCAGACTCTTAGAAAAAATTCTCATCAAGTATGTTTGTTCGTAGGCGATGTCCATACAATTGGTTGCAAATTCGCGAACATGTTCAATGGGGTTTGTCTTGCCTCTGTATTTTTTGAAATTGGGTGACACATATCCCAGAGGAAATGGAGGCATGTATAAGGTCATGTCGAATGGGTATACATTTAGATCATATGATGTTTTTGATTTTTTACCTAAAATGTATATGTTTTGGATAGCTTTTTCTAAACCCATCAATCTTGTTTGGAGGGCATCCATAATAGGGTCATTTGTGTTTCCGTACGTTGGATTGCTTGGTACACCATAGGTTCCCATTTGTTGTGCATGAATATTGGTGTATTGTGGCGGTATGGATTGTTGTGACATGTATGATATGTGCGGATTGGCATGTTGTTGGTACTGGAAGTTAGGGTTTCGTGTATGTTGGTGTGTATGAACATGAGATGAGTAGGTTGGGATGTGTCCACTAGCCATGTGTGTCGTTACCTAGGGAATATGATGACCATGGACATTATGGTGTGTTAGTGATGCCATGGGTTGTGTTATTTGGCCACCTTGTGTGAATTGTTGAGTTTGCACAAGGGGAACGTTTGTATTTGTACCTTGGGAAGCAATGACATGTGGCTATGTTGTCGAATTAACATTTTATTGTTGTCCTTGGATAAAGATACATCCTTTGCCTCCTCCCAAAGGATTTTGTGAGATACCACCGAGCGGATATGTCGAAGGTGCGCTCGTGGTAGTAGATGTAGCTGTCAAGGGGGGGTTGTTGTGACTTGATGATGCCCCCATCATATTTACTGTCGTGGTATTTAGAAGGTTTGAATGATTTTCTGACATTGCAGAGGAGCCAATGGTGGTTCTAGCTGATTGTGATTGTGTCATGGATGTAGTGGGTATTGTAGCCAATTATGATCCTCCAATAGATGTAGTATTTATTGTGTTGGAGGTGTTTGGTATGTTGGAGGTAGCATGCACTGTCATTGTGGTGTCAAAGAAGGTATTGCTCGTAGTGTTTGGAGGTGACCACTATGTGACATGTTATGCATGTTGTTGACATTAGGGTCTAGAGGTGTTGATTGTATCATGGTAATGTCGAATCCTTGGGGTAATTTGGCTCCTTGACTCAAGAGTATAGCCAAGTATGTCTCTGTTGTAAAGGACCATTGTTTCAATGAACTGAGAGGCCTCTAGGTCTTGTGCCGCTATCTCTATGTTTTCCTCAAGTATGTGACCGTATTCGTATTTTCGCAAGAATGGTTCAAATGGGCTATTTGATGAGGGTAGTATCGTCATGAGAGATTGATTGTTTGTATTGCCAAATGGATCATCCAAAGTCCAATTTGGGTCATATGTGGGATTGTTAACGGTGGAAGTGAGGTCTTGTTGAAACTTTTCCATTTGTCATTGTTGTTTTTGGATTCTAGTTTCCACCATAAATGAGATTGCTCAAATGAAAATGACAACTAAATGCAATAATGACACTATGCAAGGTATGAGCTCAAAATGACGACTAGGATGACTAATTTTTTTGGATTTTGTGGAATAAAATATGCAATGTCTAGACTTATAATGAGATTTAAGACGAGGGTATCTAAGCACTCTAAGCTCAATCTTTGTTTTCGATTTTGGTTGCTAGAGGACTTTGTTGAAAATGACATGACAAGGTCTAAATGACTAGTGAATTTTCCTAACTAGACTTTTGAGTTGGAAAATCCCACAAAAGAGGACAATGACTGAGAAAGGGGTTTGATAACTTAGTCCAAAAGAGCCTAGTTTTGAAAGCAATGATGTTGCAAATTGTGCTGAGATTTACCTAATCCTAAGAATGCAAAATGTGAACCTAGTGACAACCTAATGCCGAATGTATGCAACTAAAATTAATGAAGGATGAAACCTATGGTGATGAATGCAAACTAATGGTCGAAACTTTGAGCAATTTCAAATTTGGTTTATGATAGAATTTCCTTGGAAACAGTGTTTGACAAATAATTGACAAGATGAAGACTTTAGGCCCGACTTTGTATTAATTTTTTAATTGTGACAGGAAAATGCATCATTTGAGGTTTCAATTGCGTCACAGTTTTGTAAATCCAGCTCAAGAACTAACAAATGTGACCCGGCTTAGCAGATGCGACTCGTTGATAGTCTGTTGCATTGCGACGCATGTGTATGCGGTGTTTAAAATTTTGAATGTGGTTTAACAGAGCAATTGTGACTTAGAAACTCAAATGTGGTTTGTCAAATGTGACATAGTTTTTGAAAAATGAGTTTATTGTCATTTTGATGGAAAATTTGATTTGTCTGATATTGGATGTTTTGTTCAGAACTGTAAATGTGATGATTCCAGAAAGCACTTGACAAACACAATGTTTTTTTAATGTAACCAATCGCACATCAGATAAGCACAATCCTAGGTTAGGCCAGGACAATATTCACTAGATTCCACATGGGTTTCCCCAACCGCATATCTGTAGCGTGTGAATTTAGAAGCTTGGCTACATAGGATCCCCCTTACAGTGCACTCTCTTCTCAGGACAACCAAGCTTCCAACCCCCATGAAACTCCCATAGCAGGTTGATCACCTCTACTACAAACTGTGAAAGTGTGGATTCCTTCACACCGACCGGTGCTGTGCTAGCAAATAGAAGGTTTTTGGCTTACTACACAAAGGTTTTTAGTTTGGGACACCCATTCGAGTGGCCATACATGGGTCAGGAGATTAATCACCAATAAGGTGGCACTCTAGCTTGAAGAGGTTAAGCTCAACAGGGTTTAAGGGAGTACAAATCTATTTGTATGACACATCCACACTCGCAATCTTAGGTTTTCTCTTAAGATTTACATTTATATACCGGTCGAGGGTAGCTTGGCTTTAGCTCCGTTGCCGGTTTGAGTCGTGTTGGGGTGATGAAATCCCTAGGCAGGCCCAATTTCTAGAGTTGGTAACCATTTCTCTTACACCCAAGATTGCCCGAAAGTGCAAGGGGAGAGGATACTCCGATATACCAAATCGTTAGGTAAAAATAGATAAAAATGGGTCTGGTTTTCTGATCACCAAGATTTCACAAGGTGAGAGCATACTTGCTTACCATTTTGCAAACACATTCAAACATGATCAAACAGAGGTTCATTTTAATTGCACCAAAGTAAAATGTGTGTTACACTACTAGAAATGCAAGCACACTGTTTTGATGTTTGGTCTTTGATAGTTGAACCTACAAGACAATCCGTTAGTAGTTTTAGTGTTTGTCTTCAACCCACGAAAAGTAACCACCAACAAGCTACAAATCTTGATTAGTTACAAAAATCCTATGCTAGGCAGAATGCAGGAAATAACCGCGGTAAAAAAGAAATACAGAAAACAACAAAAAAAAATTGAATGTAAAATAATAGAAAATCTTACCAGACGATTGTGTTGCGACAGAGTGATTGCGTCTCTTTGCATATTAGATGCATTCTGATATGTCAAATGCGACTTTCCCAAGCACAATTGTGGCATGACAGAGTGATTGCGGCATTTATGTTGTCGAATGCGTCACGATGCATCAGATGTGTCACTAGTTTTTTTTAAAGAATCAGTTGTGTCACTCCATACATGTACCTATAGAATAGCAGAAAACACCAAAAAAATGTACGGAAATACAAGAAAATAGAGTCGGGTTCACCAATGCAACTGAGGATTTCTTTTAGGTTTTTTGTTAGGTGTTAAGTAGTAAATCTATGAATGACAATAGAAACCCAAAGACCTATCGAGTACAAAGGAATTTAAACAATAAACAGTTATACCTATAAATCGAGTTCTTCATGATTACCTTCATAGTACCTTCTTACTTGCTAGATGATGCTTTTCCCTTAGATCCATTGTGCAAGCAATCTACAAATATATGCCTATGTCCTACACCAAGCTTTGAAGGATTTGCATAAATGTCTAATGCCTATGCCTAAATGACTATGATTGACAATGCCTAAACATGCTAAGACTTGATTAAATAAAGACAATAATTGTAATGAGAAGCCTAAGTGTGCAAGTGAGTAAATACGCAATGTGTCTCTATAATATGTGCGTGTGTAATCGAAAAGTGAGAGGAAAATGCCATTTTATAGAAAATGCCATTTTGAATGGATGGGTGAGATTGCATTATGACCAAAACCTAAAATGAGAGGTCCAAATTAAACCTAAGAATCCCTAATTAGGGTTAGGGAAAAATCATTAATCGAGAGTTCAAGATGTCATCTCCAAGAATCGAATCGACAGTGGAGAATAAATGAAGAAATATTTTTGAAAATAAAGATTTTCAAAAATGAATAAGATAAAGACCGGACTAAAGATCAGTTATGGAAGGGTCAAGAACCTACCCGATTAGTTAATTCTTGAAGGAAAGCTACCAATTTGGAACTAAATTACTTCCAAATGTGAATTTGTGAGGAATAGTAAATAATCAGTTTTCGAATTATTTACCAAAATGAGCTTGTAGATAAGAATGAGATGACATTTTAAATAATTTAATTTATTTAAAATGGGAAGAATATCCAATTTGGCAATTAAATAATTAAATTTAATTATTTAATTTAGCAAATAAGACTAATAATTAAATAAATTATTTAATTCATTCAATTATGACAATTAGTGACATATTAAATAAATAAATAAAAATTTATTTATTTAATAATTAGGAAGAATTAAAGTGAATAGAAGGTAATTAAATAAATTAAGAAATTTATTTAATTAAGGAAAGACCTTAGACAATGAATGATGTATTAAATAAATAAATAAAATTTATTTATTTAATAATCATGAAAAATAAAAGGACATGAATTAATTAAATAATTATGAATTATTTAATCAATAGTCGAATGTGGACCAAAGACATAATTAAATGTCATAATTATGCTAGGATGAAAGTAAAAATGAAGCTTGTAGACCTAGGTCATTTTTAGGTGTCTACATTACCTATTTCTTCTATCCTTCTTCAATTCCTTCTCTCAATCCACAAGCCAACATATGTAGCATATACAAGATGGGGCTAAGCCCAATACCACAAGTAATGTGTTCACAAGTTGAGACAAAAAAAACTTATAAATTTAAATAGTAAAATGATGGATATTATTCACATGGTCCACCACATTCATTTTCATTAGTTAAATAAATTAATTCAAATATCCTATATTGGCATAAAATCCAAAAAAATATATAAAAAATAGAAATAATCAAAATTATACACAATATCTGTCTATAAGCACTCTCAAGAAAAAATTTCCAAGTTTTTCCTCATCCAAATCACCACAAATTTTGGAATGTCATTAATTAATATTAACTCAAACTATGCTCAAAATTGTAAAACATAACTTCAAATAGTGATGATACGTGCTAATTTTCTCTACCAAAAAGTTGTAACCTTGAACTCAAAAATGAACACACAACTAAATGAAACTATAACATCCACTTTTCTATGATTATGACATATTATCACACTAGCACAAGATGGTCTTGCATCAAATTATCTATTCTCTTGTATTGGTCTTTAGCTTTCAATATTTTATTGATGAATTTAGCCCTATCCTTTAATGAAATAATTTTTTGGCCTTAAAAATGGGTCTTTGTACTATAGGAATGTGGAACTAGATCTTTTAGAGTAAAAAGAACTTGAGTATAAATTCCTCTTACAAAATAAATAAATTACTATGCTCAAGTAAGTGAATCCATATTAGTTCACTATGCTTAATAAATGAGAAAATCTTCTTAAGGTTTTGATCATAAAACAAAATACTTAGACTAGGTCTCCCTAGAGGTAAAAAATAAGAATTTTATAGGTATTGAAATAATTCTAGAACCATAAATTTGAGTTTCACCAAACAAAACATATTTAAATCATAAAATTATTTACCATGTATTGAGTAGTTCAAATACATTTAAATGAATAATAGGAACATAACTATTAAAACCATAAGGCTAATAAAATTGCCATAGTCAAACTTAACATATAAGAATTGATATAACTAGAATAATATGTAATCAAAATATCATTAATCTATGGTGTTAATGATGATAGTAGGTGATCTTGATAATCCAGCAATGCCTCTAACTTTTCTATCCTACGAGTCTTGCACACTCATTGCATGCAATATATCTCATCATGAAGACCATAGGTAAAGAAAAAAATATTAAATTTTTCTACTCACACATCTACACATACTTCTAATTTAAATATACATTAAAGCTATAAAGCATTCATATGTGCAAAAAACCAAAATATGTAAATCATATATATTTTGTAATTGATTAAACCCCACCATTCAAGTATATAAGAATCTTTATATAATTGAATACTCAAATTTTGTAAAATTTATTATTCATATAAAATCAATTGGTATCTCATACTATCAAAAAAAATTAATATTATATTTTACCACATGCATAATTTATTTAACCACCATTATTCAAAATGTGTTAGTATTCTCACATAATTGATCACCATGTTCATTAGAATTAACAACACTTACATAGTCCTCTACTACATGATTCATAATGACTATGTAGAGTTAGCATGAAAATATTAGAATCATAAGTATTAGTAAACACTAAAAAAAATTAATCAGTTAGCCTAGTAATCTAAATAACATCAAAAAATTCAATTCAATTCATGTCTATAATTAGGAAAAAATATTTCTCAAATGAAGTTATTAAATTGATACAATTCAATTAAATGTCATGGGGTTTCCAAGTGAGATTAACCTAGTTTGTCAAAGATTTCTCTAGAGGGATACAAATAACATAGTTTATTATCGAACTAAAATATCATTTGATTCATAAAAGGAATCAACAATATCCAAAGAGAGATATGTACCAAGGTATCTTACTCCTTATGTCATTATAGACCTTGAGACTAAATTTTCACTCTATTAGATGTCATCTTTGTTAATGTTTACAATGAGTGTTATCTAAGGTAGGGAAAGAGACATAAATATCTTATTCTACCCTGTGGGTCAAGGTAAAGGAAAATTTTATGTTAAAATACCTATGTTATATTACACAAGTGGTGTTGAAAATAAGAAAGGATAAATATAAAGTTGTAAGCTATACCAAAGGCATACCATAGACTTGTATAATCCAAACAAAATTTCTCTCTCCCACTCAATCAATTTAGGGACAAGTTTATGTAATAATTGGTGAAAAAGAAAATGAAACCATATAAAAATAGATTAGAACATTTATAACTTGTAAAAATAATTTGAAACAATACAATGCAATGGTAACAAAGAATATGAGTGGTAACCTAAAGAAAACTTAAAAAAAGAGATTACCTTGTATAGTATTATAATTTACACAATTGTAGTACATGAAATTGTATACAATAATAAGAGTGAGCAAACGTATCATAGAATGTCTAGTATTCTATGCCTTATGGTACTTGATGTTATTCTTTTAATAATAGCTACTTCAGTTTATAATAGGAGATAAAGAGAAACCCTAGTATGCAAATATTTTCATAATATTATTCATACTTGATATTGTTGTATTTTAAAACTACTAGATTCATATGATATTGATATGCAAAGTTAATGATTCTTGCTATTATTGTGTGTGCTTGGGAAGACATTTGAATTAGTTTTGAAAATGATGTGTTTTGAACCACTTTTGCTATCTATAATAAGACAATCAAAACATAGATCCTGTTACATTCTATTCTTTAGAATATTTGAAAAAATGACGGCACAATGATTCTCATTATTTCAATATGAAAGAAAAAAAAATGAAAAATAACATACAATTAAAAATCAAATAATTTCCTTCAAAACTTGACCATTTTTATCAACTTTATATATAACAATAAAATATCAAATAATTATACATTTGAAATTAAATATTTCCAACAAAAATAAAAATAACATAAATTACTTATTCATTTGAAATTGAATATAGATCACTAAAAGCCAGAAGATTGAGCTCGGTGGCATTACCCATGTCTCCTAACTAATAGTCTGAGCGGCGTGAATAAATTCCTTTACCCATCTCAGTGACAAAACATATGCTATATTTATTGGCAGTCAACATAAATTGGAAATACTAGGAATGAAAGCAAGCGCCAACTGCCCTTCTCCCTGGAAAGATATTTCAACGAATCTTTCCTAACGCCCCTTCAAAATCACGAATCCAAAGAAAGGCAAAATTTTAGAAATAATCAGTCAAAGTTGACAACCTGCTGGCTGTGCAATAGAGATTGCATAACAGACCATCCCATTTCCCACCATTATATAAGAACATACCATTGCTTTACAAACGCAGATAAATCAATTGATCTTCTTCAGCATATATATCTTCTTTTCAACTGAATTTCACCAGCAGTAGTGTAGAAAGAACACGAAGAATGGGGCAATCTGATAGCAAGATGAAGTCCATCGAGGAAGGAAAGAATGAATCTGCTACATCTTCTTCAACTGAGACAACTACTACCAAGGTCGTGAATTCCACATTATCCTCTGCATCAAACATTGCAAAGATATTGCCCACTGGAATATTGTTTGTATTTCAGGCTCTCTCTAGCCTTTTATCCAACAATGGAGACTGTCAAACATCGAACAAGGTTCTGGTTGGAATAGCTGTGGGCATTCTTGGGATTGCGTGTTTTATTTGTCATTGGTAGACACCTTCACAGATGCTTCCACTGGCAAAGCGTACTATAGGATTGCTACCTTTAATGGTTTAGCCACTGGTAGTAAAGTCAAGCCTTCCAACGAATCAAATTATAAGCTCAAACTGAAGGACCGGTTCCATGCAGCTTTGGCGGTTCTGGTGTTTACTGTGATGGCCCTCACAGACCAAAACGTTGTGGAGTGTTTGTATCCCTCTGCTGAAAGCAATATAAGGAAGACGTATAAGGCTCTCCCTGTTGCTGTGAGTGCATTGAGCAGTGCGATATTAGTTTTGTTTCCTTCCAAACGCCAAGGAATCAGCAGTCCCGTTACTACTACAACTACTACAACATCATGAGGTCAAGAAACGTTCGTTATAAGGAATAGAGATTGGAGTATGTCGGCTGTTCTGTTCGCATTGCAAATTTATGAGATAATTTCTTAAAAAAATCAAAATAGTTCTTGTTCTCTTGAATTACTTCAGTCATATGTTGTATCTTTTCTTTACCTACAATTCTGTTTGTTTTAGGAAAGGTTCATTTTCAAACCACCTCATTAAATTTGCTCTTTTGTATTGATACTACAAAATAAAGACCAACTTGTAAGATGACCTGTGTTCTGAGATGTTTGAAGGTGGTTTCTCAAGTTTAAAAATGATCAAATATCAATATGTGCTTCCTCGTTCGTTGTTGTAAACATTTTTGGGATTTTAATTATCATATAATTATCAGTGTTATTTTAAACTATATTAAAGTTTAGTGTCATTGAATATTTAAGAAATTATAATATGATTTATGTGATGTCCACATGAAAGAAACTACAAGGTGTAATAGTTGATTTAATTAATTAAAATAATAATACTCTAAACTTGTCATTAAATTGTTGAAGCATTCAAAGATAAAAGTAAGAGTTTTGAAAGGGTTAAAAAAAACTATAAAAATGTTCTTAATGTGTATATAGATTTAAAATATCATGATGCATTATAATAAATAAAGTTCTTTTCAAAAAATCTAGTCTATTTAACTATGATTTTAACATTCTTGTACATCAATATATCCATATAATCATAATACATATTTAATGAGGTAACAATATGAATCTAAATTAATATGATATAACACAATTAGATGATATAAATACAAATGTAGTGTTGTAAGAAGGTCAATCAAAATGGAGAATTATGCAATGCCTCTTTATTGAACTCTATTCTAAAAGATTAATTAGTTAGGGAAATTTTAACACTTATAAGATTCTCTATGTACTCATATATAGACGGTTATTCATTCTATTATTATGATTCAAAATTCTCACCTTGCCTTCTCTCTCTTTGGGCACTCAAGTAGTCAAGAGTTTAAATTATGATGTGAACAACAATCATCATTAAATGGTTAGCTATATAAATTAAATTTCATTTGACAAACTAGTCCAAAGATAGTTCACTCAACTAACTAATCTATATATCATAGCAATTAAATCTCAAGTATTGAATGACATACAATATAGAAGGATTTATAAAACATAGAATCCTTAGTATTTATTGAAATGATATTCAAAATGCCCTCCAGTAAAGAGATGGGAGAGAATTAGAACCAATTCTAGCAGTGCCAAATCCTTTTTTCCATGGACCCTGATAAGCTCATATGGACCCCTTCCAAGTTAGGTAATTACAAAGTTATCCTACGCTACTCATCAATCATTCAACAAGGAAATGTTGAATCAACAAATTAGTCCCACAAATTATGTTGGAACTAGACAATTCTTCAAAAATTTGGGTCATTTGTATGGTAGGCTCTCAAAAAGCATATCCTTACCTATGAGAGATTGGTGAAGTTGGGAATATCTACTCCTTTGAACTATGTATTATGTGGCCAACAAGAAGAGGACATGAACCATCTTATAGTAACTTGTCAATTCTCACAACAGTGCTAGACATGGCTCCAAAACAAACTAAATTGCACCACACCCCTCCAAAAGTCTTTGTTAGCAATTACTCATGGCTGATGTAATGTAGAAAAATGTGTCTCTAAATTTTCACACTTTTTTGGGCCCTCCCTACTAAAATTGGACTTCTTCATGACTTATTTGGTCCTATTTTGCATCCACAAGCCTTACTTAATGCATCTTTCTGAGGATAATCCCAACACATATCTAAAGACCAATCATAATTTAATGTTTTTGGTTTGTATGGCCTAGATTTAGTGATCTGGGACTCATACACCACCTTGGGCGTATGAGTCTCACCTAAGTTCTAGGGCCTAAACCTAAATTTAGCATATAACTTAACCTTTCTTGAAATTTGTCTCCCCAGCCTAGCCTATTGGGACTCATATGCCCTAACTGGAATATGAGTCTGGCTTAGGTTGGACCTATTTTAAATTCAAACTCTTTGTGGGATTTTATTCTCCTAGATCTGATGTTGCCTTGTAGTGTTGTAATTTTGAAATATTTGGCATAAACAAGTATAAATACAAGGTTATTTCACATATTTTCTCCTAGCAAGTGATCTTATAAGCATCAAAGTGAGAGTATTCACGACAATTCAAGAGTGATTATAAAGAATTTTGGACCATTATTTAAGAATCAAGCATCATGTCAAATTCATCATGCATCATGTTTTCTTTTGAGCTAACTATAGTAATGGAAAAAGTAAGGCTTTTCCCTTACTTGGTTTGATAATTGGCATTAAAGCTAAACTAATGATGTCTTGGAGTGGCGTTGTAATTTTTTGTACACATTCACACTATTCTAGGACCTTTATTTAACTAAAACATTCCATAATTGATCCTTTGCAAGGGTGTTGTAACACACTTTCACACTTTTCTAGGATGTATTTGCTTCATTAAGCTTAATGGGCCCCTTTCTGAACAAAATGAACATAATTTGTACCTTGTTTAAGTGTTATAAAGTGTTTTAAGACACTTTCATATTTATCTAGGTGGTCTTAATTAATTGTGGACCTTAATTCGAGTTATTAACCCCCTTTTAATTCAAATTTAGGCCTTAATTTTGACCTCTCAAAAATCTATCTCAACAATCATAAATTAATTAACAAATTATTTCTTTGGAAAAAGTTTGGTCTTGGTAAGTTGAGTTAGGACCCATTCACCCTTAATGGTGAATGGGTCATCCCTTAATAGGACCCCCCTTTCTCAATTGATATGGAATGGGTTTTTTTCCTTTTTTCAGTCCCCCGAAGCTTGGTCTTGGAAACTTAGCTAGGAGCCATTTTCCACTAATGGAAAATGGGTCCTCCCTTAATGTGATCCTGATTTCTTAATTTCATTCTAGTGGGAATTTCATTATGATTCTTCCTAGATCTAGTGCCGGCCTTAATTCTTTGAATTTCAGGGTTAATCTCTCAATTTAGTATAAATAAGGGGTTAATTCACATTGTTTCATCCGAAGACTTTCAATCACTCAAGCATTCAAGTGATCAAGCATTATAGAGAATTTCAAGAGCATTCATAAGGCATTTCAAGGCAGATTTGAAGTCTTTATAGCAACAATTCAAGATCATATCATCATTTCAAGGGTTTGATGCATGCATTCATGTTGTTGAGCTAAGAGGTGGATGTAGCATTGAAGATCTACTTGTAATTATTGCTTACATCATTCTCAAGGATCCTAGGTCTATATTCTTCATGGCCACAACATGATAGTTTGCAGATTTGCTTCACAAGACATCTTCCAAGGTGATATCATTTACACTATTTCATATTCATGCTTCTTTTCTTCATTTCATCATTTGGTTTAATTACCTACAAAGGGGTTTGATTGATGAAAACCCCCATTCAGTAGCAAATCAACAAGTTTTTTTTTCCTTGGGTGTGTGATTATAGATTTACAAGTTGAAGATCAAGTTGACCAAGATTTGGAGCAAAGTTGTCAAAGTTGCAAAGTTGTTAAAGTTGTCAGTCAAAGTGCAAGATCATGGAAAGAGCTCTATAGAAGGGTGTGTGCAAGAAGTTGAGTCCACTTTTGTGCCAAAAAGTGGAAGTGTTTTTCTTGATTTTTAGAATTTGACACATTTGACCTTAAAATTTGAAGCACTTAGAGATGAAATCTTTAAAAAAGTCACTAATCATAAAATGTAGTGCTCGAAGTCTAGTTTCCAAATATGTAATTTATTTCAATACCTAGATTGTACAAATTGAGTTTTAATAGGAATTTCTAAAAACCATTGTTTAAAAGTCATTTTTTTTTACCATACCATGCATGTACGACATCCATATTTTGACTTAAATTATCGTATTTTTCTAAATCCTTTTGGGAAAAGTTTTGTGACTCGAAGCTTGTTCTTGATATTTTTTATAATCTTTTATTGAATTTTTTTTTTGTTAAATTTTTATTAGGCAGATATGTCATTTTGAAAAATCATCATGTACGGCATGCATAAGATGACCTAAAATTATCATTTTTTTATTATTATTTTTAAATTGAAAAGAATTGTCTGAAGTTTTTTCTCATGCAATCCGTTTGTCAAAATGTTATGTTGATCAAAAGTTATTAAAATAGTAAAAAACCCTTATATTTAAAGTTTATGGACCAATTTTATTAGAAATTAATTGAAAAATAGAAAAAATAATCCAATTGAAAAACAAATTACATATTTATAATCTGCATTGTTTCATCTAAAATGGGTTTTAATTTCGTTAGAAAATTCTGCAAAAAAGGTCGTCAACCATATGTCCCAAGTTAGTATTTTTCTTTGACATTGTTAGGACCTTCAACTTGCAGGTCAAACCAGGTTGAAGGCTTAGGTTTGAACTTCCAATGCTTTTCCCAAACCAAAAACCTAGGCAAAAACCCAACCACAAAGCAAAGAAAAATTCAAATTTTAAAAAAGGGGATCTCAATTATAAAACGGGATCTCATTTATTAATAAACGGGATCCCGTTCCCTATTCTATAATATTCAGAATGTTGTAAAGGAAACGAGAATGGGATCTTGTTTCATAAATGGGATCCTATTTCATAAACGAGATCCCATTTCCTAGCCAACGGTCCCCACATTCAATGCCGAAGAACCGGATCACAATTATAGAATGAGATCCTGCTTCTTATAAATGGAATCCCAATTTTTATAAGTGGAATCCTGTTTTATAAACGGGATCCCATTTCTTTTATTTAAATATACTACAAAAAATTATTCTGAAGTCTGCAACTTCACATGTACAACTGAGAGCAGTAAAAGTAAATTATTTTTCATAAGCTATTGTATTTACAGGTGGTGAACTTGATTTTTAGTTGATTTTATCAAACGGGGCATCATCTACACCATTTTTGAAGTGGAATTGTGTTATTTTTGTGCTTGTTTGGAGGAAAAAAAGGTTTTCAATTTGCAATAGGATTGAATTTTTCAAAGGAGGCATGAAGAAAACAATTTTTAAAGTGGAATTGTGGTAGTTTTCTACTTGTTTTGAGCAACACAAGAGGATGAATTTTGTCCTAATAGGTATTCAACTTCTAATTTGGATTGAATATTTTGAAGTATTTCACTATTAACATTCATTTGTGCTTGAGAATTTTATAATTATGGGAGATAAAGCTCGTAATAAGAGAAGGAAGACATTGACTCCTCAGGAAGTTGAAGAAAATAGAGAAAAAGAGAGACAAAGACAAAGAGAAAGAAGAATGAGAATGAAATCAATGAATGATGGTGGAACAACCAATTCAACAACTATTGAAGATGAAAACATTTAGGATACCATGTTTGTAGATGAAGCTAATTTGCAAGGAGTCAATTTGGAGAAGAATATGGTTATACAAAAAATTCCTACTATGTCTTCAAATCCCTCTTTGAATGCTATGGAGAATGTTTCAATATGCACAAATCTAGGTATGTCTTCAAATCCACATGTTAGTGAAATGGTAAATTTGTATGTAGAAGTTTTACAAGATGCTAGACTTAATGATGTTGACATTGACTATATTCAAAGAAATGAAACTTTTATAGAATTTGTTGAAAACAAAAAAGAAAAATCTTTTGTTGCAAATGAAAATCAAAATGATCATTTTCTTGAAAATGAAAACAAAACCTATATTTTTGATGAAAATGAAAATGAAAATGAAAATTTGTTGATGAAAATGAAGATGAAAATGTAAATGAAAATGAATATGAAAATGAAAATGAAGATGAAAATCTAGAATGTGATGTTGAATTTAATGAAAATACTTTTTAAAAAATTGGAAGTGGTGTTTTTGATAATCTTCCTGGTCAAATTTCTTGGAGGAAAATAAGAACATATGTGAATAGAATATACACCAAATTCTTTTATCGTAAAAAAATTGCATTTCAATGTCAACTAATGATGCAATTGATCAGAATGCAAAAAATGAGGAAAGTAATGAAAAGGTTAGGCTTTTATGTTAAACCAAAAAGAAAAGATCAATCATTAAAACATGTTATGTCTACTATTTTTAGTGCCATTCAATCTATTGGGAAAAATAGTCGATCTAAAGATAGAAACATAGCAAGAAGAGCTATAACTACTACTATAGTTAATAAAGCAACTTTGACTAAAAGAATGGTAAGAAAAATTAGTGAAGTTTTAAAAATACATCCTAAAACATTACTAAGAGTGGCAAAAAGAAGAGAAAGTATAGAAAATGATCCTATCAATCAATGTTGGAGTTTCGGTGGACGACTACCAAGGTCTGATATAAAATTGAATGTTGAAATTAAATTTTTGATTAAAAAATATTGGCATGATAATACTAGGGTTTCATCTAATGCTAGAGATGTTTTAAAATTAAGGGCGGGGTCCAAAGTTCACGATCCTCACCCAAAACACCTATTAGATACAACACAAACTGAATTTTATAGAAATTTTTGTAGCGATTCAGTGTTACCTGGTAATATTAAAATAAGTCAAAGGTCTTTTAAAAAATGTAAACCCTAGTATGTAAAAATTAATAAGCAACGAATATCTTGTTGTTGTAAAATACATGTTCAATTTCATTTCTTTTATGATGTTTTTCGATATATACGTTGTACCTTGCATACTAACATGATTATACAAGATTGTGGTATTGATATGCCACCTGAAGCAATAAGAGAGTTTATTTTAGGTTTGTTTTGTGAAAAATCTAATGATAAAATATTTTATTTAAGTTCTTGTATATTTGGACAATGCATTAACTGTGGAAATCTTTCATTTTTAAGAATTTGTTTGCATGAAAGTGTTGATCATGATTTTGGACAACAATTAGTAGATGTCAAAAGATTTTGGAATGTTCACTATTCTTTAAAATATGGAAAAATAGGAAAGCGTTGTGATTTAGTTATAGAAAAAGTTAGTGTGCATGCATTTATGAGTGAATTTAAGAATAATATTGTACCAAAATATGTCATGCACTCTGAACATGCTTGATGGCTTGATGTCCAATTTCGCGCATGTAGAAACACATTTCCAATTGGTACTATACTTTCAGTGGTTGATTTTGAGGAGAATTATACTCTCGCTCCACAAGAGGAAATTCAATCTCAATATTATAATTCAGTGCAAGTAGCTATGTTTGTCCATATTGTTTATAGACATGCAGATGATAGCACTGAGGATGATAGAAAAGTTAGCAAAAATCAAAAATAACCTTCAAGAACACTATTTTATTTCAACTCACAAAAATTTTCCTCAATACCAATCCTTCTAACCCTATTTATAGGTCGAGACTCACCTTAAATAAGGCTCCTCATTTAGTTATCTTCTTTGGTCAGACTTCTTCATGACCTAATGGTCAACGTTACCAAACTCCACTGTGTTTTCTAACTTTTGTCAAGGTTAGCAACCTAAATAAGAAATGAGCTTCAAAACCCAACCGTTCTTTCTACTTCTAATTCCACTGATCACAACAGATCAACACTTATTCATAATCCTCAAATTATAACTAAATGGTCAACATGACCTTCGAAATAACATACCCAAGCAAAATTTAAACTAGACTGCTTCCTAGGTGCTCCTGCACCAATGTGTCTTTCCTATTTTGACATGACATCTCAAAAGGATGTTATCTCGTAGAATGCATTGATTGCACTTTAAGAAAGCTTACAAACAAAATAAGCAAGATACATACAAAAAAAAGCTTGCAGAGAAAGCTTAAGGAAAAAGTAAAAGAAACCCTCAAACATCTACTTACAACATAAGGACGATGTGCACTCGTTGACAAACAAATGTGCACAACAGAGAAAGCTTAAAGAAAAAAGAGAAAAACTCTCAAAAAAATGCATACAACTTAAGTACGACATACAACATAAAAAAAGTTCAGTGATAGTGGCAAATGACCAACAATGGCTTTAAAAAATAAAATTGATTCACCAACTCTTTATCTTTTTTTGTTTCATTCGATCCTTGGCATTTGATATAGCATTTTTTCTAGATATATATAAAGAGAATAAAAAGTATGGTTAATATGAATATACCAATGATTTAATGCAGTGACATTAAGCATGTAAGAAATTTTTAGTCGCTTTTATTGGTTATGTGACTCTTAATGTCAACCTTCCTACAGCTAGGTTGACGTACTTACCTTGTTTTCATCGATAACTTGATTACTGTGAATGACAATTGACATGAAAGAAATAGCGTGTGGGTGAAGTAGAGGAGCCTAAGTGTCTTAAAGACATTATCCTTTTAATTTCCATCAATTACCAGTCAATAGCCCACACAACAATGATTTTGAAGATATAAAATGAGCCCCTTTTTAAGTCCGTGCAACTAGTAGGCGTAAAGCCGATTTATATTGTTCTTGTCAAAGTACAATGATAGCAGGACCTGTGTAATAGACTAAGGCGTAAGGAACTTTCAAAAAAATGCTATTAGTAGGGTATGTAATAGAATACTGAAGACAAAAGCATTAAATCGCTTTCAAAACAATCAAGCTAATGCCATTGACAGGTGTAAAACCGATGCCTAAAAGCTATTCGAAAAAAAAACTTAAAACTAAATGCAACTGGAAGGTGTAACATTGCTCCACAATCCATTCACTAGAAAAGAGATAACTATTCTTTAACAGATTGGTAATCAGGCTCAAGTGGAGGAAAGACATCAATGGGATGAATTGACCGATTTGTCATACATTGAAAATTAAAACTGCTATACACTCAACTCATTTCTCTTGACCTCATTTTCCAATTTCAACCACCATGTTTAGAAAAGACATGAACCTAACTCACTGGATTTTAGTGGTTTTAATGACTGTACAAACATCTCAACTGAAGCAAAAAAAAAGTAAATATGCCTAAGATATTTATTTGCTCTATGAGATGACTACAAAACATGGAATATGGACAAATCACTTGCGTATTTTGTAAGAAAAAGGTAGAGCACAAAATTTATCCAAAAGTTTTCTAAAAGTAATGTCTTCATAGCAAAGAACTTTGATTCAACAAACTAAAAAGATTAGAATAATAGTGACAAAGTATAGAATACTTCACGAGATTTCCCTCCTTCTAGCGCCATAATGTGGATGGTGAAATCAGAAAATTGTTAAAAACCTCCAACACACTCTTAGCATGGTTAGTTATTCAAAAAAAAGCAAACAACAACAACATCTCTATGAAATAATCCAACATGTTTCACATTGCAAACAAAATAAACAAGGAAACTAAACAAAAGCATATGAAAACATGATGCAAACTCTATCTCATAGTGGATTGGTGCTTCTCTGATGTGGAAAGAAGCCCTTTCCCAATCCTTGATAAGCTCCTAGATGATAGATAATGCAAGATGATAAGTGATCACGTTGTGGAGGATTAAATCAATAGAGAGGGTCTCTATTTATAAGAAAGTATGATGGATGATTGAAGAACATGGAGGACGTGGGACAAAACATGAACCAATGACAAGATGCCACTTGCCAATATGTGAGAGGATGAAGGTTGTGCACATTTTGATGAATGTGCCCAAGAGGAGGAGATTTGAAATTCAAAAGATGGCTTGTTGGAGGGAGAATAAAGAGTCTTAAATGCCAAGGGGGAGACATGTAAGAGACAATGTAAGAGGATTTAATGCCATGTTGGAGGACAAGACATTTGGAGGAATATTCCCTTTTTTGATGCCATTTTCAAAGTAATTAGGGAATTATTAAATCAAAGAAATGATTTATTGGTGGAAGTTGCAAAATCTAGAGGATTCAGGTGACTAGGATTAATTAATCAGGATTTGATTAATTTAATAGGAGATTAGGTGATTTTGACTTTTGACATAGATTTTGCGATTAAAATAAATCAAAATGAGAATAAAATGATTTTAGATTCAATTAAATAAAGATTTGATTTATTTAATCAAAGAGGATGATGTTAGTATTAAATAAAGATTAATTTATTTAATTTAAATGGATGACTTTAGGATATTAATTAAATAAACTTGATTTATTTAATTAAAGAGATAACTTAGGAGATTAATCAAATAAACTTGATTTATTTAATTGATGGGCAAATATGATTTAATTAAATATGAGGAATGCATGATGTCAATTTTGCATGTATACAAACTCATAAGATGGGATAGTGTATTTATGCAATCCATTATTAACCATTTCAAAACCACATCACTTAAAAGGAAACACGCTAACATGAAAAAGTAAGCTATTCAACTTATGCAATACTTCAAAAATGTAAACTAATGTCCTACATATATAAAGATTTTCACTACTGAAATTAGATTTGGAAAGAGGGTAAAGTGCAATGCAATGACCTAGAATGAAATACAATTTTTAGAATCTAAGCAAGGCAATTTACCAATTAAACTATGTTATAACCTAAATGAAATGTTGTAAATGAAAATTTGAAGTTTGATAATGCACTAAATGAAGCAAATTAAGCTAGAATTAATGAAATTAATGAAACAAAAACTTAGAAAAGTGAAACAAAGATGTAACAATAGCAAATAGAAGCATAAAACAAAGCTTTTAGATTCTAGAAAATGCAATTTCATATCTGATTAGTGACTCATTCACCACCTTGGGTGAATGGGTCCTAGATTAGGGTTTTTGAACTATTTTTTACTAATTTTTAAGCTTTTCTCAATGAGTTTTAGTTTTAGGTTTGTAACAATCACTTTCAATTCATATTTTTGTAAATGTATTATGAAATGCAAGTTGGAAAGGTAACGAAATGATGAATTAAAAAAACTAGTTTGATATGCAATTTTGTTTTGATTTTCAAATGCAACTTTATGTGACCTGAATGATATGCAAGATGACTAATTTTTTTGGTATCTTTCAGATTTAAAAGAATACAAAACAATGCAATTCTAAAACCCTAAATGAGATAAAAACTTTAATGCAAACTAGGACATCCTAAATGAGACCTAATTCAATGCAAATGAATGCAAATGAATGTAAGATCTAACCTAGGATGATAACAAAGACTCCAAAATCAGAAAACTACAATGTTCAATAAGTCATGTTCACCAAAATGAAATGAAGAAGAATAGGGTTTATCAAAATGAATCAACAAGATGATAAACCACTAGGTTTTTCTTGGGTTTCATTCAATTTGTGAGGGGTAAAATGCATAAATAACAATTAGAAATTAGTCCTAACTATTATAATAACAATAAAGGAGGTTTGAAGAGGCTGAAACAATGTGTTCCTTTCTTAAAAATTATTGTTTTGGGGTCATAGAGGACTCATTTTCCCAAAGTGGTGAATGGGTCCCTATTAGGGTTTCTAAAAACTAAAATCTAGGTTTTGTTCTTCAATGTCTGCACTTCCATCTCCCAGGTGACCAACTCCCAAAGGTCGGAAATAAATCTTGTAGAGCTCTTTTTGTGATCTTACAATGTAGATGAAAACTTTGCAACACATCAAAGAGGAGAAAAACTTGTTGATTATTAGGGAATAGGCGTTTTCCTTGGTCAAACCCTATTTAGATAATTAAACCTTATGATGAAACAATGAAATATGAATATGAAATGTGAAACATGAAACAATGATGCCTATGGAATGTAATTTAGCAATCTAACATGAAGTGGCCATGAAGAATGTAGATCTTCATCTTGAATTGGATGTGAAAAAATGCTTGTAAATGGACCTTCAATAATACATTACCAGACTAACTCAATAACATGCTTGATGCACTATGCCTTTGACATGATCATTGATCTTGAATTCATGCAATAAAACTTTGATAGTCTGCCCTTGAATATCTTTAAAATTCTCTTGAAAATGCTCTATAATGCTCTTGTGAATGTACTATTTATTGCTTAAAAGTATTAGGATCTTCTAGCATGAAACTATGTGAATTAACCCCAAAATTCATATAACACAAGCAAACATCAGATCTAAGATTCAAAATCATTAAAATATCACCAAAAATAAGTAAAAAAAAGGGGTTTCCTAAGTAAGGAGGTCCCATTCACCACCTTGGGTAAATGGGTTAGGGTCCTAGGTAAGGAGGACCCATTCACCAAAAGTGGCGAATGGGTCCTAGAACATTTTTCTAGGATCAAACCTTGCCAAATTAAATTTTATGCAATATTATTACTGAATGTTAGGATTTATCCTTTGGAAAATGCAATAAATAAGGCTTGGATTTGAATTTAAGGGGAAATTTAAGCTCTAATGCAAATCAATTAATTAATAAATCCCTTGATTAGTGTGAAAGTGTAAGAAAATACTTTACAATACCTTAAATAAGGCACAATTAAGTACATTCTATCATTAATTCCTAGAATAAGCATAAAAAAGGGTTACTTTTTTTGACATTACACTAGGATGCAAAATTTTCTTCTCAGTGAGAACTGATTCATCCCCTAGCCTAGGAACATGTTTACAAAGACTAAATCCAAATAGAAATAGTGTGGTATGTGCTCCACCTCCAATGGGTGTGGTAAAAACCAATTTTGATGAGGGCTCCTATGGAAATCTAGGAGCTTCTGGTGCTATTTGTGTACTGACGAACCATACATGTAGCATTGTTAGTGGCCTCACATTAAAACTATCAAACAACACAAATAATAAGGTTAAGACGTAAGCACTACTTGTAGGTTTGAAATTAGAAAAGTCATTAGGCATAAAACACAAATAGATTGAGGGGGACTCAATTATTATAATTAACACATGTAAGCAAACAAATTCAGCCAACTAGTTGCTAAGCACCATACTAAAAAAAAGAATCAAAGTACTGCAAAATTTTGATTCTTACCGGCTTATGCATTGCTATAGAAAGGGAAATAAATTAGCAGATATGTCAGCCAATATGGTATGTGATCCTGATGCTAGAGCACTTCAAATTCATGAAACAAATTTGGCTAACTATCCTACCTTGTCACATTGGGCTAGCACTGAATTTCACCCCACATAGGGTTCATTGGTTTAATATCATTAATGTTTTTAGTGTGTAGGGTTCATGGTTCAAAAATTCACTAGTGTTCAATGTTTAAAGTATGCTACATGCATCACATTGTAGGTAATACTAGGTAGCAATAGTAACAGGCCACCCTAATAGCTACATTTTCACATTAGCAAAATTGCAGCTCTAACACAACTAGTGTACCATACCTCAAGCACCATAGGATGTACTTCTCTTTAATATCATCAAGCTAATTTTGTAGTTTTCTCATTCAAGCACCAAGGCCTCGTGTAAAAGTGTAGATGCCTCAAGGACCTTCTGGCCTAAATACTTGTAAACTTCCCATAGTTATGTTCCCCTAAAGTTCCTACATTAAGCATTCATTCCAACCTCCATTTCCAAGTTGTGTGTGGTTTTGACTAAGTATTTACATCCAATTGTGAGTCTTTGTGGTAAAGTTTGATCCTATAGAAGTAGCCCTACTCTCATTGAGCCAAGAGGCATAAATATATAGTGCAAACTATTGAGGTTCCATGGAGTGTTACTGTGCACCAATTTGCAAAATTTGATTATTGTTTGACAAAATAAACACCCTTTGTCCCAATGCCACATGTCAAGGAGGTGCATTCCAATGAAAAACTAAAAAATAGTCAATAACATCTATTATGTGATTGGCTAAGGCTTTGAGTGTGGTCTTAGTCATTTGCTCTCACTCGTGGGATGTAACTCAATCAAGTTTGAAGCTTGGAAAAATAAGTAGTGTCCCACCAAGCCATGAGGATATAGTTTATTGTGGGAAGTGATAAGGAAACATGTGTTGACTTCACGCGATCATTCTCGCATCAACCACATGTCATACTGGTGAACTTTAGAAAAGCCTTTAAAAATAACAAATGATCATTGTTGAATGATTGGTCAAATGTTTTGGTAGATCTACCATGAGGTAACAAGTTGTTGGTTTCATAGTGCAACCATGCATTCTTTGAGCAAGAAAGGCTTGTTAATGGCCAACCTGATAGCTCGCTTAATTTTAGCCTTGCTAAAAGCTACCGTTAAATTTAACCAATGCTCTCGTTACCTTGGCACCTCAACACACAACACCTTCTCACTCTCTCAAGCTCCCTTCCCAAGGTTTGGTTGCCTTGATTTATGAATAATTGACATGTGTCAGTATTGGCACTGGGTTATGTACTTCCCTCATAAAAGCATTAATCAACACATGTCATACCCCCTTATAAATGGGATGTACATTTATTATTGCTATTTAAATTGGTGTCATTTCTAACTAGAAACTCCTAGTATGGATGATCATTTGGATGCAAATTGGTAGATGCTAAATAAACTAGCTAGTCATTATATAGATTCATCATTAATGACAAAATGGTTGTGTAATACTCTATAAGTGAATTGGCAGGTGTTAAAAATTGTAATAGAAGCCTTTAATATTGCTCTAGTACCTCTCCTGCTATGGATGAATTCAGAAATAATTTCCTCCCACTTGAAGCATGGAAGGTCAGGGAAGATCACTCTATTTAAATCAAAAGGGTTATACCTTTTCTATCCTTCTTCACATAATTGGTTAGCATGCATGCTAAGAATGGACACTCCTATCCATCTCACAAGCTCGTACTTCCAAGTGGCCTTCATAAGACCAATAACAAACTAGTGCTTGAAGGTGATAATGAAACACCCCATGAGAAGGGACTTAAAAGTGGTGAATATGATCATAGGCACCAATTTTATTAGTGTAGGTGAGAGATACAAAGTAAACATGGATATTACTTCATGCTTTGTGGCTTCCTTGCTCAATTTAGGAGAGCAACAAGATATGACGAGGGAACTAGCCTCAAAATTGTTCAGAAAGGACAACCTTGAAGGGCTGGAAGAAACACTTGCTTCAACAAGGCTTGGAGTTAGTATCCTATGGCTAAAACATATCCGATGTGTGTGTGAGGAGGTCAGTAGGGTTGAATGAATTCTATTTATGGGAAATTTTTGCACATCACACTAGCACAACATAGAGCTTTGGCGCACATGGGGTTTTAATTATTAAAGAAAGTAAACAACCTAGAGCCTATGTTGGACCTCTAGGATAATGGACTTTGACATCTCCCTTGATGTCGTGTGAAGGCTTCACCCAATCTCTTGTTCAAAGTATGACATTTTTATGATTTTTCTTATACTCTTTGTTTGGAGGTGTATGCCCTGTTTTGGTCTCTCTAGGTCTTTCCCTAGATACTTGGGATATTAAATCTCTTTGTATTAGTCCCTCATAAATACTTATTTTGTATGTTTCTATGGTACTTTTATGTATTTTCACTTTCTATTAATATTTATTTAGTTCAATATTTTTTCCTTTTATCTAAAAAATAACTTGGATTACTAAATTAAATGAAGAGTTAGTTTAAATTTAAAAAGGAATTGAATGGACATTTTAAAATTAGTTTTAAATAACTCATGATGCAAATATTTTTTATTTTTTATTTTTAACATTTAAAATTAGCACATATTGAAGCTATAACACTCGACATGGGGTATTTAGTTAATGCATATAATGGCACGTCGCTCCCACTCTTATGTAAATTTCAATTCTACTCCCTCCCATCTCTCCCACTCCCCTACATGCATGCTTCCCATTTCTCCTGAGTCTGACTTGATCATTGATCTCTTCATGGATGCTCAGTCTCTGGGCATGAATTTTTCCTCTGCTATTGATTATCATGCTATCTTTTAGTCCTTGACTATGTGTTGTTTGAAGGAATCTCCTGTAGAGGGCTCTCTTAGTTCTGCTCAAGCTACTAGATCCTTTGTTGAGGCTATGTGATCTGGCAATGTGGGTGTAGGCCTTGAGCACCCTCTTTTGTGTGTGTGCGGTGCTCCTATTTCTCTTTGATAGGAGGTCTTAGACTACAAATTAATTATTTCTCAAAGTTGGGTCTTATCTATAGATTTTTTTGTTTGTGGCTTTCTCTTCAAAATTTGCACCTCAAGATATTGAAGTAGTGGATACCTTTAGTGGAGGATACAATAGAGATTTACCCTTCTATTAAAGCATTTTTATTGTTTCCTTTCATTCTTTTTTGTATAGACAGACTACCTTGGATCATGGTGTGTGGGAATGGGACTCTCATCCTCTATCCATGAGGCTTTGGGTTTATTCCATTAACCCTTTGAAGGAACCCATTGATCATATGCATGTTTGGGTGATATTGATATATCTTTCTTTATAGTTCTTGTGCCCCTATACTTATGAGAGAATTTGTAATGCTCTAGGTAGGTTCTTGAAAGTGGATAATGCTTCCAAGAAATTTACTCACACCTCATTTTCTCAAGTTTTTTTGTACATTGACTTGTCTTAGGGTTTACCCTGTGAGGTTGTTCTTTAGGTTAATGGTTGGCCTTGGACTTAGTTGGTGGATTACGAAGGTATCCCTTTTCACTGTAGACATTTTTTTGCTACTAGTCACTTGGCTTGTGACTATCCTCATGGCTCTCATCTTGTTTCTTTCTCCACTTGGTGGAATACTTCTCACTAGGAACATTTAATGGTGTACCCTAATGTTGACTCTTCTTATGACTATGAGGATTCCAAACCTCCTTTTCATTCTGTGTAGATGAATAATCCTATTGTTGAGGGTTTTGTTTCTCCTAGATGGCTTTTGGTGTACTGATTCTAGACAAGGCTTCTCCTAGTATTGTGTGTTGCCTCCCATAAGGCCCATGCTACCCCAATTTTGAAAAAGGTTGTCTTATCTATGAATCCTATTGCTTCAAGATTGGACTTGGATGGTTCACTTGAATTATATATTATTCCAAGGTAATAGTACAAATTTGTGTCACACTTTTAACCAACTTATTAGCACAACTAAATTTAAGTATTTCTAAATAAAAATCAATTTTGGTCAAACATATGATCAAGTAAGATTCATTCTAGCTAAGTTAGATATTTCCACAACCTTTCTAACAAAAAATGTTGGATAAATGCATATGTAGCACGACTGTAAGGCCAATTTACCAAAAAAATAAAATTATTTGAATAGCACCTACTCATGTAAATAACACCGTTTTTAATTATTAAAACACCCTTTTGTAGATTAATAAGTGCAGTTTTTAAAAATATATATACTTTAATAGTTTAATTACTATTACTATTTTATTTTTTATTTTAACTAAAAGTAGGTTATCAACACAAAATATTAGGTTGATTACCACACCAAGAAAAAATAACCAAAACTTATTAAAAAATCTTGAAAAAAATACAATGCACTAGATAAAAAAATCTATATCAAGATGGTATATTTTTTTTTGTATTTTAGATTAATATTTAATATGAAAGTTGGCATTGAATGGAAACAAATAATTTTTAATACACACATTTTTTAATATTTACTTAAAAATATATATATTTATCAAAATTGGAAAAAAATATATCCATACATTAAAGTTTCAATTTATAAATACACACAAAAGATTCGAAAGAAAAAATAATTAATATAAAAAGATTGGTGTCTCATGTAACTTTATTTTTCAACATTTTATTAGCAACTAAATTATAGTGTCAATTTATTAAAAAATATTTTAAAATATATATATATTTTTTTTAAATATAAATATAAATATACACATTTTACTAGTTTACATCATTTCAAAATTCAACACATATAAAATAAAAAAAATTATTCCTTTTTCTTTTAGTATAATTATAAAATAAAATTATACTTAAAAAATACATTTTAAAAAATCATAAAATAATTTACATGGGGAATTTTTTGCTTTACATCTCTCTATTATGTATTTAATAAATAGATTTTAAATAAAATTTTAAACTGATTTTATGATAACAATGTTGGTTTGAAAATTATGCAAAAAATGGGATATAAAGGAAAAGGTTTGGGAAACCATGGGCAAGGAATAAGAGAGCCCATTCAGCCAGTTATGAGGCCCAAGAATGTAGGCCTCTGATATGGTAAGCAAAATATAACTGATGTTGCTAGTGTTACAAGATCATGCAAATCAAGTAAAAGAATGGAATGTTCGTATTGTCATAGAGAAGGGCATAACAAAGAGAATTGTTGGGATCTTCATCCTTGTTCTATTTGTAGTATGAGAAATCATTGTGAAAACACATGTTGGAATAAAGATTCCATGTTAGGTTGTATGCATATAGATTGTGGATGGGCTTTTGGATCAAATTGGCAAAATATTACAGGCATGATAAAAAAATTGTTCAAGTATAAAATTTTGCATGTAAAAGGTGATGGAAATCATGGAAAGTTTGAAGGCACAACAAATACTTTTGACAAGACATCTATAGATGGCAAGTTTGCAGGAAGTTCAAGATTGAAGTTTTGGAAAATAAAGGTTTGAGAGATTGCTGCAACAGTTGGACAAACACAAAGGCATCATCAGGCATGAAGATCATCAAGATGACAAAGAAAGGATTCGAGAAGTCTAAAGACTTGGTTGCAACCACAAGGAAAAGAAGATAAGAAGAAGACAACAGTCAATGGAAAATGAACAACAAAGGAATTGGAGAGTGTCGTAGCATTCGTAATAAGATGAGGTAATGACAATAGAATTGAGAGTCGTTTGAAGCTATGTAAGAAAAGAATTTTAGGAAGTCCGTAGACTATGTTAGAGACAAAGGAAAAGAATTTGCAAAGAATAATATTTCATTAACACAATTAGTGCTTGTAAATGGGTACCTAACAAGGCTTTAAGCCGAGACCCATCTATACTAGATCATGGCATGTATATCTAGAGAAATTGATTTGTGGTAGAAATTAAGGGGGGCAATTGTAGGAATTAATTTCTACCACCACCAACCTGCAATTAATGCAATTAATGCTTAATCTAGAAACATCGGTAAAACAAATAAGTTGGCAGGTAAAAGAAGAGTTCAGAAGGGAAGACCAACAAAGGATTTTCCATATGTTTTAAATGAATTCTAGATAGTTCTAAATTCCTCTTTAAAAGAGGCATCATGTAATAGGTTTGTGTATCGGTGGCAAGATGAATGTATGAAGGTAGGCATGAGCATCGACGGCTCTGTATTATTCCAGACATTAATCAAACTCTATTATGTTTTAATGTTCTCTCCTATGTTGTATAATTGTTGTGTGTTTGTCCATGTCCATCCACCCCTACAGTTTTAGTTCATACTTTGATAACAAGGATGTTTTTTCATCATGTGTCAAATTATGATATTTTATGAAGATTCCAATACATGGTTTTAGAGTCAAACTCATTGACTCATATTTTATGAGTAGTGGTCCACACAAACCCATCTCTCCTTAGCATTAATGGTTAACTTACTTGTCATTAAATCTAGGCGATGTTAACAAGGTTGGGGATTTCAAAATTTTTGAGAGGTCACCAATCTAACATTACTATAATTATACCATGCTTAACCATGGATTTCAACAAAAGATCAGGCCCACTTAGCTTTCTGTTGCATTTGCAAATTCCTTAGCAAGTCTTGTGCCTTCTAAAGCATTCATTGTAGATCTCCTTTACCTTGTACATTTATAAGTAGGAGGTATCTCTTGAAGTGTGTCCAAATTTAATATTTCATAAAAAATCAACTTCATATTTTTTTATGTAAAAATCATTGACCCATATTTTATAAAGTAGTGGTTTACACAACACATCTCTTAAAACATAAATGATCAACTTAATACTCATTACATCTAAATAATTAAATTTAGATAAAATGTATAACAATCTCACTATTTGTCCTACTAGTATTTTACTGCAATATTGTAAAAAGAATTCAATCAATTTTGAATTCAATGGCAGCGGAATAAGAATTATTTAGTTCCATTCTGACCGATAGCAAAAATATATTAGACAAGATGACAAAGTTACAACACGGATACCAGGAATCTCATAAAACCATACAAGTTATTAATATTGAATTGGAAAAGATTAATGGTCGGTACGCGGAAGAGGATCAGCAAATGAAGTTGCAGGAGAGTAGACCAATCTGCCATCTATGCGTTTCACCAGTTCTTTCTTTCTCCTAGGCCACCACTCAGAAGGGATTTGAAGCCTTTCAATCAATAAGTCAGTGTATTTGTTGACGAGAGCTGGATCTCTTCCCGAGGGCCTAAAGGGTAGATTGATACTTCCTTGAAAGCCATCAAGTGCGTGCAAATAAACCTCCAAGTTGTGGAAGTTTGTAGGATTATACGTTTGTTTCAGCATAGGCGAGCTGCTACTGTCTAAAATAATCTCTACTCCCACATGAACATATGCCCAGGGAAGCCGGTGCAGAAGCCTTGTCAGCCATCCCATCCTTTCATTGATAAAAATCCCAGGAACTTTAGGAACCAAGTCCTTGGTGTTTACCAAACGTAACACTTTGACGCCAATTTCTTCCATGTGTTGGGCAAATGACAGATTCCCTACCCGAGGAGAAGCGAAAGAAAACACAGTTACCTGAATTGAGCTCATACCATAATCATTCACCACGATTTGTCTGATATCGTATGCGCTTAGGGTTGCCAGTGCAGCTCCCAAGCTATGTCCAGTAAATGTTATGCTCAAATCTTCTTCATGCCGTTTGTATTCCTTTACTAATCTGGTTATCTCACCCACTACAATGTCCCTCGCACTAATCCTGCATTTGACAGAATCCTCACTAGTGGACGTATAACATCTGAGAAAGCCCTTCTCTATCTTGGCATCTCGATTTGAAATGCTTTGGATGTTGGAGCATGTTGTAGCCTCGGATGTAACAACAGGAACCAATACGTCTTTGAAGTTTTGGATCCATTCATAAAGAGTTTCCGTGCCTCTCCACGCAACAACTATGTCACGTCTTCCCAATCTCTTTATCTCATCTGGGTCAGTGCAAACCGCAATAAAACCCATCCAAGCACCGCCTTCTCTTGATTCCTCCCCAAAAATCGAGTTCAAAACACTCGTATTGGCGTATATATATTTGGTAACTTGATAACCACGCCCAAAATTTAGGGATTCCATTCTCTGGGTAAGACAGCTTTTGCTGCGCTTACAATTCCCATGGTTCGGGGAAGTCCGCGACATGTCGAATACGTCATAGCATTGCTGTGCAAAATCACCATATCTGAGTATCTCTGCTTTGACAAGTGGGTTAATTGGATTGAGCAAGCCATTCCAGTTATTGGCACCGTGGATATCTCTCCATCTATCACGAACCTTCAATTTGCCTGCACCTTCTACATCTCCATCAGTTTTTTCGTTTGGAGAAATGGTATTACATTCTGATAAATAATATTCAACCTCTCTCCAATGATCAAAAGCTAATCGAGATGTTGACATATTCTCGATTCTAACAATTCTTACACACACTTGCAGCTCTGACAAGAAATCTCTTGTTGGACGGCCTGATTCGCAAACTTTGGTCGTTTCAAAAGTTTCCCGTAGTTGATATAAATAAGCAGTGGGATCATAGTAGAATTTTTCATAGCATTCTAAATGGAGGATTCGTGAGATGATTTGCTGAATAAAGGGAGGCGTTTTCTTCGCAACTTCTCTTATATTTGTCAAACCAACTGGTCGTTGGGGTTTTTTCAAAGAATTTGGTGAAGAACCTTACCCTAGTGCTATTCTTGTATTTTAAAACATCTTAAAGATCGAAGAGATGTATATAATAAAATAAAGATTATTAGTTTACGTTACGTATACTTATGCATCAATTGGATGTAAATAAAAAATTGAAATTAAATAAAACTATCAATTTCTATATTTTCAATAGTAATTTTAAATGAGGTATTTATCTATTTTGGATTTTCTTGTTGTTGTGAAGTTAGTAGATGGATCAACTTCTTTAATTTTTCTACATTTTTATTTAAATTGATACAAAAACTTTTCTTTCTTTTTTTAATTTTAAATTTTAAGTTCTAAAATCTCAACTATATTAATTATAGTTATGCCATTGAAATCTTAGGATTATTGTGAAGTGTGGGCAATCACTATATATGTAGGGTATAGACTCATTAGTAGGTGATCTTATTGTTAGAATGGAAATATTTTAATAAAAATATTACACTTAACGAATTTTATCATCATTAAATTTTACCAATGTCTAAAGTTAAAATTACACATTCTCAAATCTTTCACATTGTGGAAACTTCATTTTTATACTTCGATTTTCAATATGATTTTGACTTGTTGATGTCTATGATATTCATTGCCTTTGCTATTACTAATTGTTTACTAGGATGTATTGAACATGCATTTTGTAATATGTGTCAAGAGTGATCTACATGGTTGATTTGAATAGTTAGTGTATTCATGAATTCTCTTTTAATTTTTTATACTTTAACTCAAATTGATGAAAAAAACAATTATATTCTTAGATTTTAAATTTATTGTGCTAAAATTTTAACCATATTAATAATCACTATTTCATTGAAATGATAATAAAATGACGAGTTGGGAGCATTCACCAAACATGTAAGGTGTAAAATTATTAGTTTCATTAGAAGGTGGCCTTATTATTGTCAAGATGGAAATATTTCAAATATTTTTTTCTTTTTCACAAACATTATCAACATTATATTTTAGCAAATTCTAAATTTAAAATTACATAATTTGGAAATCACTTGTATACATGAATTTTTAATACAATTTTAGTTTATGAGTGTTTCTGATATGACTTCACTTTGTTTTTATTAGTGTTTGCCTTGTAAGTTTTATTGAATGTGGATATATTATTCTATATTGAGTGATTTGATGGTTCAATTTTCCTGTTTGATATAAGTTGGTCATTGTAAGGTGCTTTGAGCAAATTCTAAATTTGAAGTTTAATTGAACATGACTATTACATCACATTCCAAGTGACCTCATTGGATGGATTTATTGAGCATGGTTTCTATTTACCACTATAATTTTGTGTATTTTCTAGGATAGATTAGGAGATGCTATACATATAAATCAATGACATCAAACAATAATAGAATGTCTTTACCATACCAATTTATTAGAGGCTTATATTTATTAGGACACCATGATAAATACAAGGAAAAGTAAATAAAAATGAGATATATGGTAATACCTTAAATGAGAGGAGATATTATGAAATTTAGTGAAGTACATGAAAATTATTAACATCTTAGGGGAAAAACCTAACAAGATGAGGAGATTAGAGTCACTCTAGAAGATATCTAGTTCATCTCACTTGAAACATCTTACATTTGTCAAATATCAAAAGTATTTTGTGCCCATACACCAAATGGAGTTTCATAATCAGTATAGATATTGTGTAGAGATAAAAATTCAATATTCGATCTATCAATATTGAATATTAGTGAATGCAAATACATAATTAATGGATTATTATTAAAAGTAAAAAGGTAGATTTGTAGAGTGGAGAAGTGTTGTCAAAGTATCTGAATTCTTATAATTCTCATAACAACCTAAACAATGTAATATAATAAATCTATGCTAACATTCACCTCCTTATTACATTTTTCCTACAAATGTACCCTTGAAAACTTAAAATTCACATTGCCAAGGGACCCCCCCTTAAGGATTGCATAAAAAATCTATCTGATTACAAAATATATATACATAATTTAGAAGATATTTCTTTGAGGAAATAAATCCTAAATCAAGTGGAACTTCATCAAGCTACCTCATGACACTTGAAAGGGTGTAGCTTCAAGTTCAATTCTCAATTCCTTAGAATACCATTTTCCAAAACTTCTAAATCACAGATTCTCAAATTATTTGACAAAAGTCCATATTGAGTTCTACAAACATACGGCTTCATCAAGCTATCTAATGACCCTCATAAGGGTTTAATTCTCAATCATAGTCTCATAAACTTGCTAGACAACAATCCATATTAAGTTCAACACCAAATCCCTTGTCTTAAAAAATTAAGCTTCATAATATATGTATTCTTCAAAACCATCAGCATCAATAAGGAAAATAAGAAAGAAAGAGAAAATAATTCACATGCAAAGAACCATCTCAAAGTGATAAACTAACTTGAAATGATGGAAATTCCTCTATCCTCTGGTGCCACTAACCTAAATAATAACCCTATTACATAATATTTGTTTGATGTCTTGGATGAGTCATTGGAGGCCACATTAGGAGTAACAAAGATATCCTCAAAATTCCTAGAATAACTCTTAGAAGATCCATTGGTAACATTGATAAAATTTGCTTAAAGATACTCATCAATTGTTTTAATGTTTTGGAATGCCCTTTCCCAAGCACCAATAGTAAGAACATAAATTACTTAATTGACACATCCTCAAATATTGCAAATGAATGATTGTACCACTCTTGGTTGGATGATTTGGTGGGTCCTCATTATCTTCACGTCTAGATGAATAAACAATTTTTAATTAGCAACCAATTTTTAAATCTTACACAATGTGTCACACACCATATTTGCATAAAAAGGATAATAGTTGTATCAAAGAACCTTGTTAAATATATTTTTTAGTGGTTTCAACTACCTGTGAAAAAATTATAGTCTTCATATAAAACAAGATGCTCAACTATAGATGTCATAGTGTACTAAGGATCTCTTCAATAGAACTTGATGCCCTTTCTCCAATACCGGTTGGCTAATCATTGAAAGTTCATTTACTTTATTTTATTCCCAAAAACTTCCAAGTATCACAAGATATTAACACACACTTCATAAATAATTAAACCTCCTCTCTAAAATCCCTCAAATATAACTCTAACTCAAAATTTATATAAAAATATGGAGTCCCTGTCATTAACTCAACAAACTTCTTTCATATCTATAAAACTCTTAAAAATTTCTACCAAGTGAAAAGATCCATTCTCCTTAGATTTTTTTTAAAATAAAAGATCCACTCACAAAATTTTATTCACTCAAACAATGAAATCAATGAAAATTTTACCACAGATGTAAGCTCATACACTTATGTGCTTTGATTGAGGTCCAATCTTATGGATTACTTGTGATAGAGGAACAACCTCATTTGATGCTAATATTCATTCAATATTTTGGTTGATATATAGATTTTACAATCATCCTCATCTATCTTCTAACTATGGAACAAGCCCAACTATCCCATTAATTCCATCTCACATCTCAATATCTTGCTTGAATTGTTGTTTCCAACAATCTTGGGCTTGAAGTTAAAGCCAATCAAAACTAAGGTGGTTAGTAATGATTAAACTTGGACTTTAAGGGAATTGAGAGGATACTTGGTGATTTTTTTGGGTTTTTTTTTATATGAAGTGATATGGGACTATGGGAGGGAATTTATGGGATGATATGAGCTTGATTTTGAATAGGATATGCTTAGGAATGAATTGGTAAAATATTTTTCTATGGTTTCATTTTTTTTGTATTGTGATTAGGGAGGAGGGTTCATCATGGAAATACTCATCAAGTTGGTTATACAAAGGGATGGAGGACTCATGGTGGTCATGTTGTTTTTTATTAGATGGTTTTAATGGGTTGGATGAGGTTATATTTAATTGGATGAGGTTAGGGTCTTGGATGGTATTGGTAGAGTGATAATCCCATTCACTTAATGCAATTTTTGATATTAGACTTGTGGGGTAGTATGAATCCATAATATCATAATTTAGGTTTTCATTTTGGATATATTTATCCATGAATATTTTCATAAGTTTTGCATTAAGTGCTGGATTAGTAATATATAGATGATTAGATGAATAATTAAGTGTATTAATTTTTAGATATTGGTAAATATGAATTACATAAAAGGCAGAGCCAATGGTTATGTTTTGAAATATGGAGCTTGATACATGGATGGGGGATATTATAGTCATATGAATGGAAAATAATATAGGTTTCCTATATCAAAGGTATCATAGGGGTGACCAATTTTTATAAATTTAGGTATCATAGGGTAGCTTGGGATATCAATTTCTTGGTCACACAATGATTGATTGATGGGTGAATGATGGAATATTGAATAAAGTGTACTAGCAATGATATTATCAAGGGATTTAATTTTATACTCATCTTGATCAACAAGACTAGCCATCATCATTAGTTTGGAATATATGTTCAAGATGGTTATCATGAGTAGACTCATAAAAATAAAATGGATTCATGATGCTCATTTGATGAGTTGGAAGAAGATAAAAGATGATATTAGATAAAATGATATTTGTTAAAGGAAATGTTGAACATATTATAATAAATGTGAGGAAAAAATATTATATTTAAATCTCAAATATGGATTATGTTATGGTTTGAAATAATTTTGATTGATTTTGGATAAATGAATGGATTATATCAGCCAAATTAAGGTTAAAAAGTTATGGAACATGGTGTTGGAAGAAATAAAATTTATTTTGGGTAGAAATAGTGGTTAAATAAGTAAAAATGTGATTTTGGGTAGAAATAATAGTTAAAGAAGTATAATTAATGTTAACACAATTAATTAAAATAGTGTAAATGAGTTGAAAGGTGAAATTATTTCAAAAAAGTAGGTGCCCTAAGGGATTATGAATTCATATTAAGCTATGGATCCAATTATTTGCACATTTTTAGGGTTCTATGAAGTGTATGGATTGAAAAAATCAAGGTTGGTGTGAATGTGATAAAGGATACAATAACATTAATGAAAAAATGTTGTAATATCATATATTCATTTATATAAGATGAAAATCCCCTAAAGCATGAGATTTATCATAAGCATATGCATTGATTAAATATAGGTTCATTGAAATATGGTATAAATTCTACAAACTATGGAATTTGAAGAAAAATGTTTTTTTAAGGATTTTTTTTGGATTTATAATGGTTTAGACCTATCACCTTAGAATGATGATTTTGAGGATGAATTAGATAAATTTATTTGAGAGTATGAGATAGGTGAATAATAAATACCTTAGATGGTGATTCAATTGGATTTGATTATACACCTATGATAGGCTAAGTTCTTAAGAAAGTATCATCTAGATTACCTACTTGAGATATGTTAATTTCCTTAGAAAGAATTGAATTGATTGATTTGATTTAGGTATTAATTAATGAAATCTATGGATTATTATTTTAAGGTAGAATTAGTGATTGAATATGGAGATGATAAAGAAAATGAAAGGGGTTTTACTAGGATTCTAGATTATAAAAAGTATTAGGAGGAAGGTAAGGTTCTTAAGATTTTCATGATGAAATAAATTAGATTTAAGGGATAATAGGATGGTTTAAATAAAATGATTAGAAGGAATAGTTAGAGTATTTATATTATATGTAATTAATGGAAAATAACTGCAATTCATGTGGATGAATATGTTTATATTGAATGAATAAGTATGAGATGGATTAGAAGATGGATTGGATTGGACTATATTGGGAGACTTTGGTTTTGACAGGGAATCTTAACCTTTTATAAGATATGAAAATAGTTAGTTCTACCAACATTTAGAGGTACTTAAATTATTTGGTTCTTAAGGATTTAGACGTACACACGATTTTATGCATTTTAATTATGAATTCATCAAAAGAAAAATAACAACCTCTGATTATTTAATTGGGTGTATCTATTGAATGATTGACAGTTAGAGAGTACAAAATTACATAGAATCCTTCATCATTAGAGGTTCCAAGGCCTTACCCAAGTTAAATTATTCCTATAAGCACTTGAAATCATCTTGTAGGTAACTTCTCAAGGCTAACTACCTAATGATGCATGAAAAGAGAGAACAATTGATGCAAAAAAAATGTTTGTCTTATTAGATTGACATAATTCGCAACCAAACAAATTGGATTGACAATTTCATTTTTCAATCAATTCTCAATTTAAAAATCTAAATAAGTATTAATAACCATTCAACAATTATTAATTCCAAAAAAAATCAATTTGTATTCACATTCAAGTTTAAATATAAAGAAATTATGAATGTGATTCAAATGATTTTATTGATTCACTATGCATCAACCAATATTTACAATTTTCCAATTGAACATTGTTTCAAATTTACCAATAGTTTACTCCTCTTCTATACACACTCATCTCCACACCATCATCTCCACTCAATCTGCATTTAGATATTTTCCACATCCTACTCCTTTCCACACCTGTATCCACTTTATTTTTTATTTATTTACCTAAATTTATAGTTCTAGATGACATCCATCATCTCCTTGAACCCTATCCCATATTTTATCTCTAGACTTTTATTTTGTTCTAAATTTTAGACCATCTTCTTCTCCATGCAATCCTCCTTTTTTCTCTCTGCTACTTCTTCATTAATACTTCTATCTTACATGGCATAGCCTAGTGACGAATCCTCTACAAATCATCATATAATTTAAATTTCCAAACAAAATTTTCCATTTTAATACTTCACCAAATGAGGTAGGACCTCCTCTTTTATACTCTATTTTTTTTGTTTGCTTATTATTTCCCAATACACCACCCATCTACCTCTTCATTTCTTATCCTATATTCACCTTTTATTTTCCTCTGCATTCCTTAATTTCATTCCGTTTAGATGCTTAGCCTTTCCCTTATTATCTCCCTAAAACCAATCAAGCCCCTCCATATGCTGGCATAAAATATTTCAAATTACCTTCATTACATTAAAACCTTAAGATGCAAGTCAACATATAACATTTTGTCAATTGAAAATGACAATATTTTCACCTCAACCTATCACTCAAACCATAAATCCAAAATTTTATTGTCATATCAAAAATAAATATTGAACTGCAACAAAAAATAAACTAAAATATTTTTTTGGGTGATGTAGATCGCCAATTCACTTAAATTCTTTTGCAAATGTTAGATACACCAGGTAAGAAGTTTGTGAGCTTAGCACAAAAACTGGAGCTTAGTATAACTCCTCTTCCATGTTGCAACAACTTGTAGCACACTCCAATTCTATTATAGGTACCCTATAAATTTTATTTTATTTTTCTTATTCTCTAGCACTTAATTGGAACACTCATATTCCTCCACTAAATCTGCCTTTCACTATCATATCCCTTTATGAAACTTCTTTGGCCATGTAAGATGATTTATCTTGGAAAATATGCCTTCCTCTCATCCTCCCTCTTGTGGGATTCAACCCACCAAAAATCATTATATTCCATCAAATTTTATTCTCATCTTCCTCCTTTATGAGAATTAACACACTACAATTTGGCCTCCTCCTCCAAAAACATTCTTCAGCTTCAACCTCTCTTCTTGCAAGAAAGAAAGATCTTTATCCACTTCATACTTTAGACACTATGAGACAAGTGGAGTGTCTACACAAACTTATACCATTAAACTTCACAAGCTTCTACTAGCACAAGTATTCAAACATTTTCTTTGATGAAGAACAAGGATCCAAAACCAACTATATCACTCTGCCACTTTAAAAACTAAACTTGTGGAGCACTAGATCACTTGAAACTTCAATATAACATACTTTAGACATCATTGATTATGTCATCAAAACTGCTTGGCCAAATCTTCATGTGTACTAGAATGTGGAGCATTCCAACAAGCCTTCTGAACCACTTTGCACTGTCCTAACGTAGTCTAGTACTCTATCACTTATAACTTTCTATGTGGAAGTTCTATTGACATGAAACTTTGGATATAACACCTTCATGTCTCAATGAACTTAACTTATGAACTATAAGATTAGATATTTCTTTGAGGAATGATGCTGACAAAAATACTATCTCTACCATAGAATATATGTTGTGAAAGCCTTAGATTAAAATTTTGTAACTTGTCACTAAGTGTGGCACACTAAACTAACAAACTATCATTGTAGACATCTTGAAAACATATCAATACATGTGTATCCACATCTGCATCATACTTAGACATCAAAATGACACTTAGTCTTACACATCAATGTAGTGCTGACATGCACCATTAGATATCTTTTTACATTAACAATTTCAAAAGCATATATAATCGTAAAGAAACTAGAAATCATGAAGATACAATTCAAGCATAGTGAACACACTAAAAACTATATGCAATAAATCTGATATATTAGATAGTCAGTGGTGTACATACAAAGGAGATTATCCAAGCATGAGGTGTTGAAGTGCATCGAAACCTCTCCAATCTCCAAACCAGCTAGATAGCTCATGAGGAATAGGTATCAAGAATGCCAATGAGTCATAGTGTCTACACAATGAATTCCTAAGTAGGCTTAAGTTAGCCTATGTCTATGAATGGAATAATGTACACACTAACACCACCCATTAAGCATAACTTAGGCTGGCATGGATAAAATGGGTCCCAACTACTAGCATGGTAAGGTACCCATGTACAATACAAAAGAAAATGAGTCCTAACTATGAAGCCTGATAAGGTACTCATATATAATGTAATCTCTCTAAAAAATAAAGTAAGATAGAAAACCTAGTGGGAAAAGAACTATCCTCCAAAAAGAGAGATGTGGAGAAGACTAGAAATCCCTATAAAGGATGGTGATGATGTTGATATAAATCACACACCAAGAATAAATCGTAGATGAATGAACTTTCTCTCAGTGAAGGTTTTGGTGAAGATGTCAACATCCTACTCTAAAGACTAGCAAAAGACTAAGTTGATGATCTGAACATGAATCAACTTTTGATGTAATCCATATGAATCTCTATGTGTTTGGTTCGCTGATGCTAAACCAAACTCCTAAATATTTTAATAGTACTTTGGTTGTCATAATAGATGACTACAGGATGCTTGAAAGGAGTACCAAACTTAGAAATAATACCTTGAATCCATATAGCCTCAATAGTTGAGTTAACATCCCCCCTAAACACTGCTTCTATAGATGATATAGAAATAGCATTATGCTTCTTACTAGACCAACTAATAGGACCTGAACCAAGTGAAAAGTTGTAACCTAAAGTGGACTTATGATGCTCAATGTCACCAACCCAATCTAAATATGTATAACCAACCAAGTCAAGTGATGAACCAACTCTATAGTGAATCCCAAACCTAGGAGTACCATGAAGGTAGTGAAGGATCCTCTTAGCTACTTTACAATGTAGCTCATGAGGTTTTTGCATGAATCTTGAAACCATGCCTATAGTTGCATAGGAAATGTCTGGCTTGGTATGAGTCAAGTATATAAGACTATCGATAATTTTTTGATACAATGTAGCATCAACCAATGGTGTAGTACATGGAGTCTCAAGATTGACTCCAAAAAGAAAGGGAGTCAAAGATGGTTTGTAAGTAGTCATATGAAACCATACAAGTAGATCAAGAGTATACTTGGGTTGTGCAAGAGTAATCCCTAAAGCCGACTATGAAATATCAATGCCAAGGAAGTAGTGCAATAAACCCAAGTTTGTCATGTGAAATCTATCCTAAAGTGATGTCTTCACTACTACAATGGTAGATGAAGTACTCTTAGTAATCAAAAGATGATCAACATATAGAACCAGTATCAAAAGTAAATCATCTTTTTGTAGTAGATACACATTAGGATCGAAATGACATCTAGTAAAACTTGAAGATATGAGGTAGGAATCCATTTTGGCATACATAGCTCTTGGAGCTTGTTTGAGGCCATAGAGAGATTTTCTAAGTATACAAACTAAGGATGAATCCTGAACAAATCCTAGTGGTTGTCCCATGTAGATTTCCTCCTCAAGGTCTCTGTGAAGAAATACACTCTTCACTTCCATCGGATGTACATCCCATCCACATGATGTGGCTATAGCAAGTGTGAGTCTAATGGAAGTCATCTTAGCAACTTGTGTAAAGGGTTTTGTATAGTCAATGCCTATAACTTGTGAAAAGCCTTTGGCTAACAATCATGTTTTGTACTTATCAACTAACCTATTTGCTGCAAATTTAGTTTGATATATTGACCTACATCAAATTATCTTCCTTCCCTTAGGAAGTGAAGTCAAATCCCAAGTGTGATTTCTAATCAAGGAATCATATTCCTCATCGATAACAATATCCCACTATGGTGTGCTTAATTCATCTTTGAATTTCTATGGATTGGAAACTAAAGAAAAGAAGGCATGTGGCCCCCCTAAAAAATTTACTTGAATCAGTTTGTCATTTGTTGAATCTTGTACCCCTGTATCTGCCCTATGTAGAGTGTAAGATTTGGGTGAGTTTGGTGTAGATATATCAACTTCTAATGCAATCCTTGAACTAGATGAAGATGAACCCTCATCATTTTCATCATTGTGAGAAATGGAAGAAGAAGATACTACACTAGGAATCTATTGAGAATGATCTAAATCACCAATAATGTAATCAGGATCTAAAGAGCATAATATGTTGAGAAGTGTCAAGTATATTTTTAAGTAACATGTGAAGAAGGAAATAGCCTCTTACACTATCTGGATATCCCACAAAGATGCAAGATTTGTATTGTGGATCCATAGCCTTGCGATGTTATTTTGGAATGTGTTCCATGGTATGGAATCCAAAACTTTGAAATGATCAACTGTTGGTTCCCATCCTTTCCAAGCTTCAAGGGAGTGATACCCCTCAAGGCTTTATGTGGACCTCTATTCTATATGTAACATGCACAATTGACTACTTCTTCCTAGTATGATGGTGTGAGGCCTTAGAGTGAATCATACAATTAGCCATGTACTTTAAAGATATATTTTTTTAGTTCAACAATACCACTTTTTGTGGGGTATAAGGAACTGTGTATTGCAGATCTATCCCCTCTAATATACAAAACTACTAAAAAATATTGTTGATATACTCTCTCCCATTATCTATTTGAAGAACCTTGATGACTTTCCCTGATTTTTTTTTATAGGAGCTTTGAAACATTGAAATGACTCAAACACTTATAATTTATGCCTGAGAAAGTAGACCCATGTAAAAGATGAAAAATTATCAATGAAGGTGAGAACATATCTAGCCATTGTAAAATATGGATGGGGAAAAGCCCCTAAAACATCACTATGAACAAATTCTAAAACTCGTGTTTCCCTCCATGATTTTCCTTTGTCAAATTTTTCTTCTGGATGCTTGCCAAGTGCACAACCCTCACAAAGCCCTTTAGTAAATTTAACCTTAGGTAATCCCTTAACCATATTCTTTTGACATAGTTGTTCAAGATAGCAATAGTTGAGATGGCCAAACCACTCATGCCATAGTTTTCTAACTTCATGTGAATGAGTTAGTAGTGCTTTTGGAGAAATATCTATGGAAAAATTGGAGAAGGTATATAATTTAGATTCATGATTTTCCTCCCCTATTGCTACCAAATTGTTGCTTTGTAATTATCATATCTCAATTGAATATGGAGGGAAGTGTACAATCTCATTCCCTTCCCTAAATGAGTTATTTGATACATTGAAAGGAGATTAGTTGAGAGTGAAGGCACCCTTAGAACCTTTGCACATGTTCCTCCTTCAAGTTCAATAGACCCTCTCCCTTTTACCAATGTGGATTATCATCACCTAAGGTGATTGTGGACATACTTGATGGTTCTAAGGATGAAAAAAAAAACTATGAAGAACCCATATTGTGTGAAGCACTGAAGTCTATAATCCATGATAGAGATAAAGATGCATTAGTTCAACAAAGGATTTTCCCTTTTATTTCTCTTTATTCATAGTATTATCTTGATTTGATGAAGATGCCTTGATAGAAAGAGGTAGCCCTATATTATTCTTTTTGAGAATTTTTTTATAGAAATTCAATTTGTTTCTTCATGCATTGATGTTCATCATGTCCAAGATTTTTACAAAAGGCACACTTAACTCTCTTTTACCTTGAGAGTCCTTTTTGGAGTTGTCAAATTTTCCTTCTTTCTTGACTTCATTGTCCTTTTTAGTTGTCTTCTTCTCCCATTTTGAAGTTTGATGTGTTTCATTCCCTACAATTAGGTCTTTAGGTTTAGTAGACTTCAAAGTACCCATTTGAATTAACTTTTCTTACTCCCTTGTAAGGTCAGCAATAAAGTTATCAAGTGTGGGAATTGACCATGAGGCTCCAAGAGCCCTTTTAGTGGAGTAGAAAGTTGATAAAAATATAGAAAATTCTAGAACTAGCTTGGAAAGTACATAAAGGATTAACTGATCCTCTTTCTTGTCAATTCCACAATATTTTAAGTGTAATTTGAAAGATTTAAACTTTGTGAAAAATTCTTGTAAAGTTGATAAACTCCTAGGACTAAGACCTAAGAGTTGATTTTCCAATTTGTGGATTCTAAGATCATCTATTTTCCCAAATAATTTTCCAAGACCTTCCCAAACTTGGTTGGGTTTCTTCAAGTTCTCAACATGGAACAACAAATCAAGAGATAAATTTAGACATAGGAAGCCAAATGCTTGATCACACTTATTGAAAAACTTGTCTTTGTCTTTAGTTGTTTTAGGTTCTTTCTCTATTCCCATAGTTAACCTATATAATTCATTTTTTTTAAGTACAAGAATTACTTTCATCTTCCAATCATGATAATTGAAAGGTGTTCAGGACACTATAGTAACATCAGATTCCATACTACTTTGATTTAGATAGTTACTTGTAAAAATGCAAAAAAGAAGAAATTAGAAATGTGTGCAGAAGTGAAAGGAATACACAACACACACAAGCACTTCTTGAAGAAGTGTGAAAATTAACCACAAACAACACCCCCGTTGATTATTTTTTTTCTCCCCAATTTGGCACTTTATAGGAGTGCTTGTAAAACTTACTAAAAAAAAGACACAAATAGGCACTTTATAAGATGAGTGTGATTTGTGCTTTTTGAATTCATGGTGAAGAAATAGGAACTTTTGTAAAAATGGCACTCAAATTTGAGCTACTAAACAAAAGTTATGGCACTTTGAAAAAATTTAACCTAATACAAAAAACTATTGCCTCACAAAAAAAATCCAGATTTTTTAGAAAAAAATTATACAAATTTTGAGAAAGAAAGGGAAAATAGAATATATATGAGAAAGGGATTTTTAAAAAAGAAAAATATCTAGCAAGTTGCCAAATTGAAATGCAGATCTTTAAATCATAGCCATAGTGAATGCATTGTTACCAGAGAGTGAATTCCTACCCAAAAATTGAATCAAGGGCCTATGCATGGGTCAAACAAGATGTGGCTACTTACGTGCCTATTACACAGATCAGTGTCGTGGCCTTGGGAAACAAGGTCTTTGTTAACCCAAATAACATCACAACTTTTCTCGTTTCTGCCATGAATAACCTTCACCTCGTGTTGCTCAAGTAGGTTCTAGGAGACATCAAGATTTTGAGTTTGATCACCCTTAGTGTGCTCTAGAACTCATATCCTTCATCTATCGGTTCCTTCAAAGTGGAGCTCATTGACACCGTAATGAATCCCTATTGGTGCAACAAATTTTCCCCCATCACTACTAGTTTTGGGCATACCTCCTGCTTCTTAGAAGAGGCCCAAACTATATCATAATCAACAATTTAATCAACAAGGAATATTAGGAAAAAAATATAACAACAAAGAATAGAGAAAAAATAAGGAAAAACAGAGTTGAATCACTCAAAACATTATATTTTTCTAGCTTGCATATTACATCCAAAATGTTGTGTCTAGCAACTATCTGAATGTTGTGTCTACCAATAGTTTGGATGTTGTACCCATCAGCTCTTTACAATCACATATATATAGCTACAATTTCCTTGAAGCTTGTAAGCTTCTTTTTTTCTAGATAATTCTAAAACCTGGAATGTTCATTTTTACAACAAATTTTATAATGTTCTTTCCTAGAAAAACTCTAGGAATGTTCTAGCTTATGGAAGAATCTAGAAACATTCTACCATTTTCTAGACAATCTTAATCCTTAACATCCCCCCTTAAGATTGGCTAGAATAATACAGAGAAAATTCAAAGAAGAGGGGAAATAAAAAGAAGAGGGGAACATTACACTAATATCCCCCCTTAATGTTCACCTCTATCACACCAAGCATTCTTCTATCATATTCCTCTTTCATGTATTGCTCCCATTCTTGCTTCCCTCTAGCTTGTTCATATGAGATTATATCTTTGAGCCTTTTCCTATATATTTATTCGATACTCCTTGTCTTTTGTCTAGCTCAAAAGTCATCCTCTACCAATAATACCTCTAGCTTGTTCCAACTTGGATTTCAATAGCTCCATCTAGCCTTTAATCTCAAAGCGTTCTTGATTGCAATCTTCCAATTCCAACAATATAACAACCTTGTAAATAAATATCACTTCAACAATGTATCAACCCTACAAACAAATCACTTCCAACAATATATCTTCCATGCAAACAAATAACTCCAGCAATATATCTACCTTGCAAACAAATCACTCTAGAAATATATTTCTAGTTGAATCTCTAGCTGAACCTCTAGCTGAATCTCTAGCTAAATCTGGGTCTAATACCATGTTAGAAAAGGCCCAGACTATATCATAATCAACAATTTAATCAACAAGGAATATCCGGAAAAGAACATAACAACAATGAATAGAGAAAACACAGGGCAAAACAAAGTTGAATCACTTAGAACATTATATTTTTCTAGCTTGCATATTACATCCAAAATGTTGTGTCTAGTAGCTATCTGAATGTTGTGTCTACCAACAATCTAGATGTTGTACCCATCAGCTCTTTACAATCACATATATATAGCTACAATGTCCTTGAATCTTTTAAGCTTCTAGTTTTCTAGATAATTCTAAAACCTGGAATGTTCTTTTTTACAACAAATTTTAGAATGTTCTTTCCTAGAAAAACTCTAGGAATGTTCTAGCTTATGGAAGACTATAGAAACATTCTACCATTTTCTAGACAATCTTAATCCTTAACATTCCCCCTTAAGATTGGCTAGAATAATACAGAGAAAATTCAAAGAAGAGGGGAAATACAAAGAAGAGGGGAATATTATACTAATATCCCCCCTTAATGTTCACCTCTATCATACCAAGCATTCTTCTATCATATTCCTCTTTCATGTCTTGCTCCCATTCTTGCTTCCCTCTAGCTTGTTCATATGAGATTATATCTTTGAGCATTTCCTATATATTTATTCAACACTCCTTGTCTTTTGTCTAGCTGAAAAGTCATCTTCTACCAATAATACCTCTAGCTTGTTACAACTTGGATTTCCATAGCTCCATCTAGCCTTTTCTCTCAAAGTGTTCTTGACTACAATCTTCCAATTCCAAAATTATAACAACCTTGTAAATAAATATCACTTCAACAATGTATCAACCCTACAAAAAAACTAATTCTAGCAATATATCTGCCATGCAAACAAATCACTCCAGGAATATATCTACCTTGCAAAAAAATCACTCTAGAAATATATTTCTAGTTGAATCTCTAGCTGAGCCTCTAGTTGAATCTCTAGCTAAACTTGGCTCTAATACCATGTTAGAAAAGGCCCAAACTATATCATTATCAAAAATTTAATCAACAAGGAATATCCAAAAAAAAAAACACAACTACAATGAACAGAGGAAACACAGGGCAAAACAGAGTTGAATCACTTAGAACATTATATTTTTCCAGCTTGCATATTACATCCAAAATTTTGTGTCTAGTATCTATTTGAATGTTGTGTCTACCAACAATCTGGATGTTGTACCCATCAGCGCTTTACAATCACATATATATAGCTACAATGTCCTTGAAGCCTATAAGCTTCTAGTTATCTAGATTATCTAAAACCTGGAATGTTCCTTTTTACAATAGCTCTTAGAATGTTCTTTTCTAGAAAAGCTCCAAGAATGTTTTAGCTTATGGAAGACTCTAGAAAAATTCTACCATTTTCTAGACAATCTTAATCCTTAACATTGCTTTTGGACATAACAAATAGAAATGTCCTTTTTTGCGCACACGAAATTGCCTTCATAGATCTACAATACCAAATTAAATCACATGTATGGAATAAAAAGTTGTCACAATAAAGGAAATATGCACCACAACAAAGGAAAATAATGCCACAACAGATTGATACAAATGTGATTTTCAAATTCTCCCTTTACATAGACAATCAGCCCACCCAATTAAAATTGCAGCCTCTAGATGCTATACATGGCATGCAAAGAGTGATTATGTGTTTTCCAAGAATAAAAACCTCAAAGATCTACAAAAAATGCCATACACATAGCAAACAAAGTTACTATAGTGTTTTGGGACATTATTCCCTCCAAATGGATTAACTGTGCAAATTTTTTTACCTCCGCAAACCCTTGATGCATCCTGTAAATAATTAGTGGAGACAAAAATCCATTAAACAAATAGAACACAATCGGCTAGTTCACCTTACAACATGGAGATATCTTAGACATCTTTGATACCATGAAGAAACCAGCAATCACAAAGAGACAATTCAAGCACAGTGAACACACCAAAAATTGTATGTAGTCAATCTAATGTATTGGATAATCAGCGGTGTACATATAGAGGGGATTATTCAAGCATGAGGTGTTGAAGTGCATCGACACCTCTCTAGTCTCCAAACTAGCTAGGCAACTCATGACAAACAGGTGTCAAGAAATCCAATGAGTCATACTATATGCATAATGAATGCCTAAGTAGGCTTAAGTTAGCCTATGTGCATGCAAGGAATAATGTACACACTAACATATCTTAAGCACACTTTTGACACCAATTACAATCAAACTTTTCAAGCTTCAACATATAGGAAAGGTCAAGGCTAGGGCATGTCTAAAATGAATTAATAGACAAGTTACTAAAGTGAGTTCCAAAAAAAGTGTTAAATTGCACTTTCACCTTAAGGGAGTACAATTTATGATGGTACACTACCATCTATATTATAATCTCTATTTTGAGATAGACGCCTTCACTTCACTCTTGTATTTGTAATACATTTTTATTTATTTTAACCCTTGAAAATTCTCTCCTCAAATTTATCTCCATAATTTAATTCATATTTTCTATTCTTTGTTAAGTTTGATCTTATACATAATTGTTAGTTTTAATCTTATAATTCCAATGAGTCCTTATAAAGATAATCCTCTCAATTTTGGTAATAATTCAAAATGAACTCCTATTTAAATATTTATATTAGAAACATCACATGTAATTACTCATTGGTTTGAAATCTCATCACTATAACCATTATGATAAAGCATCGTAGTTAATGGTTTAGAAACCACAACTATCTAGAATGGTTATTTTTACATTTAGCAAGCTTCATCTTGTGATAGAAAATATGAACTAGAAAAAATAATAATTTGAATGACCAATAAAAGAGAAAATCATTGATAAAAAGTTTGAAATCTAGCACTGGTAGATGCATGGTCATCATGGCACAAATAAAGAGGTTGTTCAACTTAATCACTTGAAAATTTTGAAACTAACCACTTGATTTAATATTGATTGAATGGTAACTACATTAGGCTAAGAAGATCAATATTAGTGAAGGGGATAAATATAATAATATGTGGTCAATTTAAATTACCTTCTAGGGATATTTTGGGTACTAACCAATAGTATGAGGTCACATATCTTGTGGTGATCCCAAATACCTACATGGGAGAGGGAAAAAATTATCATGTTGTGTGCCATCAATTGAATAAATAGCACAAATCTAATAGAGATTTAAAAATGACAACCAAACTAAATTTCTTGATGGATAAAGTGGCTACCAAAACTCTACTATTTTCCCAACCAAGCAATTCAATAATGTAGCAAGGTTATAAGTGAAAAAACTATCAATAAGAAGATGGGTGGGCATAGTGATGTGACAAGATTGGTCAAAACCTTAGTGATATAGCATACATGATAATAGAAGCATTAGTGCATAATAAAATTAAAACCATAAATATTAGGATTTGTCTCTCAATAATGGAAAGGAACCATAATGAAGTTGGATGACCTACAATATAAATTTATCAATAAATTAAAAAATAGTGCAACCAAATTATTTGAATAAATTAAAAAACTAGTAAATATCTATTAAAACTTTAAGCATCAATGTGTATATTTAAATAAATAAAATAAAATCATATAAGAATTTAAATATAAAGAGTATCAACTTATGAGATCATATCATAATGACCACTAATTAGATAAATGAAAAAAGGACTAGGATCCTTTAATGAGGAAGATATTGACTCCCATTGGTAAAATATACAATGGTTCTACAAGTAGCAATGAAACATAAGGAAAAGATTAGGATCATAATTTAAAAGTGCACATAAAGGGGCCAAAATTTTAAGATAATCATATATTATATAGTGAAAGTAAAAATAAAATTTCCCTAAATAGAGTCAACATCTTTTGTTAATCCTTATCCACATGATGATCTAAAACCTCATCTATTTTGTATAGTGGCGTCTATACAATTATTTTTCATAGATATTTTCTTGATAGAACTTTGATTGATTATAAATTATGGATTCTTGGGTTGTGCATACCAATCATTCATCTATAATTATAAAACTTCATATCTACACTTTATCTTTTTATATAATTTGATAGGGTGAACTATTGCATTAAATGATTCATATAAAATATACTTCATAGAGATATTCATAATTTTGCATATTAATATATGACATATACACAAGAAAACATATTTCATGAGTCATAAATGTCCATTTAAATCAAAATTATATAAGAAAATTAAAATTCCATACTCATATTCAAGTGTTTCAAAAATTCCAATTTAAAGGAATTTGTCATAACATAGTACAATGATCAAGGAATAAGTTTCATGATATAAGGAAAATCATAGTGGAGATTTAAACTCAACTATTTATATAAAGAGAAAGTGTGCATGAGAATGTACATGTCGGTGATATGTAATCAACTAACAAGTTATCCCTACACAAATATTATACTATTTTTTTTAACCTATGTCATGCTACATGAATAAATTTATTAAACTTATATATAATACTATTCATATTTATTGTACAGTATGGAATAAAAATGAGAAAAAATAAAGAGATAATTATTTCTCATGAAAACTATAAAAAGAGGAAAACTAGTTGGAAGTAGTGTAATTACACATCTTCCAAGAATTTCTAATGAGCTTAAAATAATTCCAAATTGAGAAATTCACATCATCAATTTATTATATTCATAGTTCTCTTTGTATTAGAATATTCCAACATTTCAACTTATATATTATACCTAGAATGCCTCTTATATGTATCATGCTCTGACTCTTTATAGACTATGCTTGGTAAATTAATCTCTTTATTATAAATTAGATTGCATTTACCATGGGATATATCCAATTATCTAATCTGACCTCCTCTAGCCATTCAATAGGGAGTCATTCCAACACTCTAGAATGGGAATTGAAAGATTCAAAAATAATATTTTTTTTGTGTATTCTTATTACCACCACCATGATAAGGAAATCCCTTCATGATAATTATAGGTTTCATGATTTCCCCTTTAGTGAACCAAATTTTTTGAGACCATCCCTATTAGAATAGATAGTTTTTTAGTACTACTTCTTAATGTGCATTCTAATATTTAAAAATATAAAGTATCTCCATTGACTAATATATCATCATTTTTGAGGTCCTAGTGTATCACATCTTCACTTTTAGAGAGAACATTGGTTCCAAAAAATGTTTTAGTTGAAATCTACCAAAAAAAAAAAATTATTCAACTATGTCTTGGAGCAATGATCTTCCAGTACCTAGGTGTTTTGAGACAAAAGGTAGTGGATTTATACATCACACTTTAAATTTTGTATATTTAAAATTGATGTTTTCATTGGTGTTGTTTTCATGATCCTCTCAATAGCTAGTCAATAAAAACCTTTATGACGCAACCCCCTATGACACAAAAACCATTCTATGATGGTTACCACAATGCCATAATTAAAATAATATGAGAACATTTGTTATCATGGTATTTTATCTCGGTGAAAGGCTTTTATTTCCATCACTTCTATGCAACATGGGTTCCTTAGAGCAAACTAGTTTAGACATCATCCTGTAATGGTTACTTCTCCTATAACTAGTGCAAAGAATAAGATACCAACATTCGTGTACAACATATAGTTCCCTCTTGCAATTGAAATAATATAAATTTTACCTTTAATATAGTTTATTCATTGTCCATATGATTAATTACCCCTTTCTTGGCTCAAATGGTAGAGAAGTAGATAGAATGTGATCTCACATTTCTTCTTTATATCTATTCCTCCATTTTGAAGGTTACTTTTCCTTTTCAGGCTTCTCTTTATCTTTTAAAGTAATGTCTTGCTCCTCTATGGCTTTAATAGTTGTTCATTCTTTGGAGACAACTTACAACTATGATATGGCTTCAAAAAATAAATAATAATAAAAAATTTATATACTGTGGATTGTTCTTGATTAATGTATCACATAAGATCACCCTTTAAACATCCTCAAAGATTTATATTATCATATCCAAAACCTAAATATTAATTTTTTTCTTCCTCAACCTTCCTTACCAAATTCTCTTCTATGATAAATCATTTATATTAATAACTTGAAATTTATAAACATACTAAAATTTTAAAAATATACTATCAAAACTTACCAATAATTTTTTTAATTTTAATATTTCCAATGAATACAATTAATTTTAATATTTCCAATAAAATGTATTCAGAAGTGTCATATTGCATAGTCATTTTTACAAAAGCTAATCCACTTTCCTTTGTAGATTCCTCTCTCTTTCTTGACATTTTTTTTAAAGATTTTAAATTGATTAGCCTTTGTATGGTTTAGTCATTTCCTTTCTCACACATGATGAAATTATTTAGCCTTTCGTTAATTTATATTCCAAACCTAAAATCTACTATTATTAAATATCAAAGCTAGGTCTATAGAAAAATTCATGTAGTTGTCTAGGAAAGCAACCCATAACTATCCTTCAAGGGAGATAACAATCTTAAAAACTCCTAACCGTCTTTCAAAGTCTTCCGTTCTCTGCTGCCTCATAAAAAATAGACCCAAAATCCATGTATTGATTGTCCTCAGATTTCGTAGAATTGGTCAAAATTAGCCGCCTTCAATCACAGCCATACGAATACAAGTCTAAGCCAATTTTCCTACAATTTTCGATCTCAAAGAATTTAGATAAGACAAAGGAGATAATGTTTAAGAAAAAATAGAAATTAAAATAAGATTTTGAGATTAGAATCGGCCAGTTGAATAGTGCAGTTGCACATTATTTCCTGACAGTTTCTGATCTCCTTGGACAAACTGGAAAAGAAAAGTTAAACCGACATTGAAGATAAGATAGTTTAAAACAAAAAGAAGTTAAAAATGACATTTCAAAGACAGAATATGGATAAGATACAATTGCACATATTTTTTGCAGATTTTTTTATTTTAATAGAATAGACCTTTCTATATAAAAAATATTATAGAGAGAGAACCAGTCAAATTTGGCAACTTATATCAATAATAGTTAACCATCCATATTCAATGCTAATGCACCTTCCTCACACTTACTATGCTGTAGAATTGGAGTTTCAAGGGACTAGCAGAAACAAAAATGGTCAATCTCAGGCCAAGGCCAGAACTATCACTTCCAAGGTGGTGAGTTATACCTCGTCAACAACATCTAAACTTCATTGCATCAAAACTTAGAAGAAGATGCAAGTCAAAATATAACATTTTGTCAATTGGAAATAACAATAATATCACTTTGACCCGTCATCCAAACCACAAATCCAAAATTTTATTGTCAAATAAAAAATGAATATTGAAATGCAACAAAGAAACAAACTGAAATATGTTTTTGGGTGATGCAGATTGCCAATCCACCTGAAGGCTCTTGCATAAGATATACCAGGTAAGAAGTTTGTGAACTTAGCTCAAAAATTGGAGATAAGTAGTGTGACTACTCTTCCATGTTGCAATAACTTGTAGCGCACTTGGATTCTATGATAAGTACCCTATAAATTTTATTTTATATTTTTAATATTTTTGAGCACTTAGCTAGAACACTTGTTGTATTCCTCCACCAAATTTTCCATTCACTATCATATCCCTTTATGGAACTTCTTCAGCCATAAGTTGATTTCTCTTGGAAAATATACCTTCCTCTCATCCTCCCTCTTGTGGGATTCAACCCACCAAAAATCATCATATTCCATCAAATTTCATTTTCATCTTCGTCCTTTGTGGGAATTATCTCACTACAATCTGGCCTCCTCCAAAAACATTCTTCCTCTTCAACCTCTCTTCTTGCAAGAAAGAAAGATCTTTACGCACTTCATACCTTAGACACTATGAGATATGTGGAGTTTCTACAAAAAATTATACAACTAACCTTCACAACCTTTTACTAGTGCAAATATTCAAACACTTTCTTTGATGAAGATTAATGATCCAGAACCAATTGTATCACTCTAACACTTTCTATGTGGAAGGATTATTGACATGAAATTTTTGATATAACACCTTCACATCTGAATGAACTTCTGTTCTAAACTACAAGACTAAATATTGCTTTGCAGAAGGATGCAGACCAAAATATTGTCTCTTCCTTAGAATATATGTTGTGAAAGCCTTAGAATAAACTTTTGCAACTTGTCACTAAGTGTAGTACACCAAACTAACAAAATATCATTGTAGGAATCTTGAAAACATATTAAGAAATGTGTATCCACATCCAAATCATACTTAGATATCAAACTAACACTAAGCCTTCCACATCAGTGCATTGTTGACCTGCATGATTAGACATCTTCGCACACTCACAATCTCAAAAGCATATACAATGTTAATCACACTTTTGACATCAATTACAATCAAGCTTATCAAGCTACAACATATAGGAAAGGTCAAGGCTAGGGAATGTCTAAAATGCATTAATAGAGAGGTTACTAAAGTGAGTTCCAAATAGAGTGTGAAATTGTAGTTTCACCTTAAGGGGGTATGAGTTACGATGCTACACTACCATCTACATTATAATCCATATTTTGAGATAGATGCCTACATTTCACCCTTGTATTTGTAGAACATGTTTTTTTTTACTTTAACCCATGAAAATTCTCTCCTCAAATTTCACTCCATAATTTCATTCATATTTTCTATTTTTTGTTAAGATTGATCTTGTAGACATTAAAAAATGTCTTGGTCTGGAAATGCCATTTTTTTGCATCAATCTCTCTTCTTCCCTATATAATTAAATAATTTTAATTATTTGATTAATTCATTATCTTTATTCTTCTTTGATTAATTAAATAAATGAAATATTTATTTAATTATGTCGCCAACATCCTATTTCTTTCTATAATTAAGTAATTATTTTAACTATTTTAACTATTCATTTAACTTCTTCTCTCCACTATTAATAACTAATCTAATTTAATTATTTAATGTATCTTATTCCATTTCCTCCACTTTTAATTAAATGGTCAAATAGTAATCTATTTAATTGAATGTCATTTCCCCTCTTTCTCCATGAATGAACAATCATTTTTTATTATTCATTCCTCTGATTTCTCTCCCAAATTAAATAATATGATTTAATTTCCAAGATTCCTTTTTCCAATTAAAAATTATTATTTTATTCCTCCACTTTTCCCCACACTCCCTCTTTTGAATTTCAACCTTTGATTCCCTCTGGTTTTCTTTCAATCTTGATTGTCTATCCTTAGCCGTCCCTAACCCCACTACTCTATGGTGCATGAAACCTCAACCATTGATCTTGACATCCTCTAGACTTTCAAACTTGTCTATATATTTGAGAACCTTTTCTATAAAAGAGAGTTGTCTCCATTTTTTCTTTACAACCACACTATTTGAAATTCTTTCTATCAATCACTGTCACTTGTAGGCACTTGGACACACGAAAAGTGGATGGAAAACTTGCAACTTGAAAAGAATGGATGATAAGGAAGGAAGATAATCAATTTTAGCATGGGGAGTTTACTTTAAATTTGCTTTCATTTGATTTCCTTATGTTATTTGTACTTTCATGTCTTGGATTTCAGATTCTTGACTTAGATTTTAGGTAGAGTGGTTGCCACTTGATCTTTTCCTTCTTATTTAAAAATTTACCCTTACTTACAGATCTTATACATAATTATTAGTTTTAATCTTATAATTCCATTGAATCCTTATAAAGATAATCATCTCAATTTTGGTAATAATTCAAATTGAACTCATATTTAAATATTTATATTATAAACATCACATGTAATTACTCATTGGATTGAAACTCTCATCACTATAACCACTATGATATAGCATCCTAGTTAATGGTTTGAAAACCACAACTACCTAGAATGGTTGTTTTTACATTTATCAAGCTTCATCTTGTTATAGAAAATACACTAGAAAAAATAATTTGAATGACCAATAAAAGAGGACATCATTAATAAAAAAATTCAAAATTTAGCACTAATAAATGCATGGTCATCATGACACAAATGAAGACTTTTTTCAAATTAATCACTTGAAATGTTTGAAACTACCCACTTGAATTAATATTCATTGAATGGTAACTACATTAAGCTAAGAAAATCTATATTAGTAAAGGGGATAAATATAATACCATGTAGACAATTTCAATTACCTTCTGGTAATATTTAGGGTACTAACCAATAATATGAGGTCACATATCTTTTGGTGGTACCAAATACCTACATGGGAGAGGGAAAAAAATATTATCAACTGAATAAATAACACAAATCTAATAGAGATCCAAAAATGGAAATGGTTTGATGGATAAAGTGGTTGCTAGAACTCTACTTTTTTTTGGCGATCCAAGCAATTCCATAATGTAGCAAAGTTATAAGTGAAAAATCTAGCAATAACAAGATGGGTGGGCATAGTGATGTGACAAGATTGGTCAAAACCTTAGTGATATACCATAAATGATAATAGAGGAATTAGGGAACAATAATCTTAAAACCATAAATATTGGGATTTGTCTCTCAATTATGGAAAGGAACCATAATGAATTTGGATGACGTACAATATAAATTTATTAATAAATTAAAAGATAGCATTACCAAATTATTTGAATAAATTTAAAAAAGATTAAAAATTAATAAATATCTATTAAAACTTTAAGCATCAATGTGTGTATAAATAAATAAAAGAAAATCCAATATGAATTTAAATAGAAAGAGTATCAACTTATGAGATCATATCATAATGACCACTAATTAGATTATAAATGAAAAAAGGACTAGGATCCTTTAATCAGGAAGATCTTGACTCTCATTCGTAAAATTAAAAGAAATAAAGGGAGGCCTCATTATAGTGAAAAAATTAAAATAAAGATATATATACATCCTTTTGACACCACAAATGACATGAAAATGAGAATGTGAATAATGCATTGAGACCCTTCCGAAGATAACTATATACACAAGAATTCAATTAGCATGCAATGGCTCTACAAGTAGCAATGAAAAATAAGGAAAATATTAGGATCACAATCTAAAACTGCACATAAAGGGGCCCCATTTCTAAAATAATCATATATTATACTAGACGTAAAAAGAAAATTCCTTAAATATAGCCAACATCTTTTGTTAATCCTTATCCATGTGATGATCTAAACCCTCGTCTATTTTGTATAGTGGCATCTACACAATTATTTTTCATCGATAGTTCCTTGATAGCACTTTGAAATATTATAAACTATGGATGCTTGGGTTGTGCATACTAATCATTCATCTATAATTATAAAAATTTCATATCTACACTTTATCTTTTTATATAATTCAATAGGGTGAATTGCATTAAATCATTCATATAAAATCTACTTCATAGGGATATTAATAATTTTGTATATTAATATATGACATATACACAAGAAAACATATTTCATGAGTCATAAAGGGCTGATGCAAGAAGTTGGGTACACAAAAAACTCAAAAAGTGGAAGTGTTTTTGTTGTTTTTTCAGAATTTGTCACACTTGGATTGAAAATTTGAGGCACTTACACAATGAATCTTAAAAAAATTCAATAATATGAAATTTAGCATTTTGAATCTAGTTTCCAAATATGTAAATTATTCAAATACCCAGATTATAGAAATTAAATTTTGATAGGGATCTATAAAAACCACTTTTTAAAAGTCCCTTTTTTTTACCATACCAAGCACGTGTACGTACACCAAGTTTTTGACCCAAATAAAAGTATTTTGCTAATTTATTTTTGGAAAAGAGAGCTAACAATATGAATATTGATGTGGATTTTTTTTGTAATTTTTGGTTGAATATTTGTTTTCTTATTGAATTTTTAATGGTCTTAATTGTTATTTTTAAAAATCAATGTGTATGGACAACATAATTGGACCTAAACTAATTTTTTTTTTATTTTTTTGTTTTCATTGTGTAGAGAATTGTCTGAAGTTTGATGCCATATAATTTTTTTTACAAGAAACTTAGCCAAAAAAAGTTATTAAAAAATCAAAAGGCTTGATATTTCAAGTTTAAGGACCAGTTTGCTTAGAAATTAATTAAAAAATAGAAAACATAATCCAATCTTAATAAAAATTATATATTTAGAAATTAGACATCGTGTTCTCTAATGGGTTTTAATTTTATAGATTGATTTAAAAAAAAATTCCATCAACCATATTGCCATAGTTGGACATTCTTCTTCAATCTGCCTTAGTTTTCTAGTTGCAGGTCAAAGGCTAAGGCTCAGATTTCCAAGCCTTTCCCAAGCCTAAAACCAAGGTTTCATATGGGTTGGGAATTCAATTTTTAAATAACATGTACATGTTACTAAAATGCATACACATTATTTAAATGAAACACATACGTATTTAATAATGCATACGTGTTATCTATTTACCCGTTTGGTAAAGGTAACACATGCATTATGTAACACGTACGCGTTCCTAGAACAGAATGCGTATGTGTTTCAAACCACGTACACGTTTCTGATATAGCCATTTTTTCCTAATTTAGTAAATACTAATAAAACATGTTTTTCTTGGAACATTCCTCTTTTGCAGTACGGACCGAAAGCATCATTTTCTACATTTTTTATTGCAAATATGTCTTGTGTAGGGAATATTCTATTCAAATTGTTGGAAGAAACAAAGTGCAGGTTGGATTTTCTAAAGTGGAATTAAGTACAAGAACTTTTTACAAGAAGATTTGGGAAAAGAGAATTTTTTAATGCATTCATGACTTTTTTGTCCTTCAGAGTTCAAAGAAAAAAGGATCTTCATACTACATAGTTTTATTTGAATATTTGAAGGAGATAGCAATTTGAAAATAGGTTGTATTTGAATAATTTTTTTTGTCATCAAAGAGGGTTTGGTAACCATGGGTGATAAGCAAAGACAAAGAAAAAGATCTAGAAAGTTAATGACACCTAAAGAAATTCAAGCAAATAGAGATATGAAGGCAAAAAGACAAAGTGATAGAAGAGAAAGGATTCGTCAAATGAAATATTTGCAAGCATCCTGTATCAAGAATGTTGAAGAGGAATCCATGAATGATTAAATGAATGTAGATGATCCAAATGTGGAGATGGTGAATATGGAAGAAAATGCAATTATGGAGACAAACCCAACTATGCCTTCAACTTCAACTTTGAATCATATGGAAATAGTACCTATGCAAACAACTTTGGGTATGTCTTCAAATCCACCTCCCAATGATATGGAAAATTCATCTATTCATACAATCTATCCAGGTATTTTTTCAAACCCAAGTTTTGATAATATTGATATTGCTTGTTTAGATGAAGTTGGATACACCATTGATGATATCAATAATTCTAGAGTTGAAACAATGCAAAAACAAAAAAATGATGAAATTATATCTTATGAGAATGCAAATGAGAATGAAATCCCTCATACTGATGAAAATGTGAATAAAATACCTTTTAGATTTGAAAATGAAAATGAAAATGAAACCCCTTGTGTGAATGAAAATGAAACCCCTTGTATGGATGAACCTGAAAATGTTTTTTTTACAATTGAAAGAGATGTGCTCGATAAACTTCATGGTAAAGTTTCTTGGAGACAAATTAGAACTTATGGAAATAGAATATATAAAAAAAAAATTTATAGAAATAAATTAGGATTCCAATGTCAACTCATGATGCAATTGATGATAATGTTGAAAATGAGAATAGCAATGAAAAAATTAGGTGTTTTTGTAAAACCAAAAAAGAAAGATGATTCAGTAGAACAAGTCATATCTAGTGTTGCTAATGCTATTGATTTTATAGGTATGAAAAGTTGATCAAAAGATAAGAATGTGTCTAGGTGTGCAATAACAACTGCTCTAGTTGATAAAGTAGCTTCAAATAAAAGAATGTTAAGTAATATTAGTAAATGTATAAAAGTAAATCCTAGAACTTTGATAAGAGCTGCTAAAAGAAGAGAAAGTATTGAAAAGCATCCAATTAATCAATGTTGGAGATTTAGTGGTAGACTCCCAAGATCAGACATGAAATTAACTAATGAAATTAAATCTTTAATCGATTTTTTTTGGCATGATAATACAAGAGTATCACCTAACATTAGAGATGTCTTAAAATTAAGGGTGGGTTCCAAAATTCGTGAACCATATCCAAAGCATCCCTTAGATATGAATCAAACTAAATTATATAAAAAAAATTTGATGCTTCAATCTTACCATTGAATATTAATATAAGTCAAAGATCATTCAAAAATTGTAAACCTTGGTATGTTAGAATTAATAAGCAACAAAAATATTTTTGTTGTAAGACCTATGTACAATTTTGTTATTATTATGATAGTTTTCAATATATACGATGCACTTTGCATGTTAACCAAATTATGCAGGACATTTGTAGTATTAATATGTGACCTGAAAGAATCAATGATTTTATAGTAGGTTTGTTTTGTGAACCCTCTAATGGAAACTTATTTTATTTAAAAGCATGTATTTCTAGAGAATGTGATAGATGTGGTAACTTTTCATTATTAGGAGAATGTATGCATGAAAGTAGTTTAGATGAATTTGGAAAACAATTAGTGGATGTAAAAAAAATTAAAAATGTTGAGTATTCTTTAAAAGATGGAAAAACTAGAAAATGTTGTGAGCTAATTGTGGAAAAATTTAGTGTGCATGCATTTATTAATGAATTTGAAGATAAGAATGTACCTAAAAATGTTCAACACTCTCAGTATGCTCATTAGCTTGATAATCAATTTATTCTATACATGTAAAAACACATTCCCAATTGGAACTATATTGTCAGTTGTTGATTTTGTTGAAAATTATACTCTTGCTCCACAAGAAGAAATTCAATCACAGTATTATAATTCAGTTCAAGTAGCTATATTTGTTCACATTGTTTATAGACATGCAAATGATAGTACAAAAGATAATAGAAATTTTTTGAGAGAGTACCATTTTTATGTAAGTGATGATCGATTATATTCATCTGAGTTTGTTCAATATTGTTTTGACATATTTTATAAAAATTTAAAAGAGAGAAGTATTCAAATGCTAGAAAATCTCATATGGTCGGATAATTGCACGGGTCAATTAAAAAATGCTAGAATGTTTTATTGGTTATGTAGACTTCATAAGGAAAATAATATCTAGCACATATGGAGTTTTTTTGAAGCTAGTCGTGGTAAGGGAGAACACGATGGAGCAAGTGCATGTGTGAAAAGAGCTTTTGCTAGAGAGAAACTAAAATTTGAAGATGCTGCAAAATTTAGAGATGCACGTGCAATTGTAGATTGGTGCAATACCAAATTATCAACAAGAACAAGTGAGAGCTCAATAATTCAACACTTCTTTTGGCTAGTTGAAGAAAATGATATTTTTTCTTGACATGATTGTGAAACAATTAATGGATCTATAAAATGGCATTCATTTAAGAGTTAGAATGGAAACACATGGACAATGTGGACAAGGGAGTTGGCATTCTTTTGCCAATTTTGTATTGCAGGTGATTGGGAGGCATGTCAAAATATGGAATGGGTCGAACAATGGCAACAAATTTCCTTAACGCCTACATTGACACATGTTTAACATGGAATGACAATTGAAGATAATCAAGTGTTTGCATTAGATGATTATGATCGTGTTTTAGATCTTGTACAAGAAGGTACATTATTTATTGAGTTGAATTTTATATGTATGCATGTTTAATATATGTGAATTAAATATAAGTCAATCTTTATTGAATTATCTATTTATTTTTATAGGAAATGTGTATGTTGTTGCACCTGAGGCGAATGAAGAGGAGACAAAGTATTGGTTGGCTAGATGTGTTGAGAGAAAACATAAGTTGTTACAACCTAGAGTGGATGGTGACAACTTTTAGTATCCAACTAGCTTAGTGGTTGTTGTTGGCACTTGGCTTCAAAAATATTTGATGAGAAAGAATGGCTTTCCTGCATTTGAAGATTATAAAAGACACAAAAATATTATACATTATTCACATTTGATTTTGGCAACTGATATAAAACTAGCTAGATATCAAGGGAGACCTGCTAATAAATTTTTATGGACACTTCCAATGGATGATCATGAGACAAGCATAGATGGATTATAAGAAAGAGAGGATGCAGATGGCACAACAAAGTAAAAATATTATACATTATTCACATTTGATTTTAGCAACCGATATAAAACTAGTTAGATATCAAGGGAGACCTGCTAATAAAGTTTTATGGACACTTCCAATGGATGATCATGAGACAATCATAGATGCATTACAAGAAAGAGAGGATGCAGATGGCACAACAGAGTAAATAAATATTGGTATGTATATAGTTATATATATTTAATTTATATATATGTTTGTCTTTAATAGTCATTTCCTAATTAAAGTTTTATATCATTTTTTTTTAGGTCTCCCAAAAATAGATGCTTTACAAAAAAGAGAGGAGATGCATATAGTACAATGAAAATAAAATCTAGAGACATGTAACTATATATAGCTCTAGATACATTTAATTGATAGTATAAATATAAAACTAAATTTAATTCATTGTCATTTTATAAAAAGTTTATAATTGATTTCATATCCCCTTAAGCCATTTTCTTAAAACCCCTTAAGCCATCCTCTTATGTACCATTAATCCATCCTCTTGCATCCCCTTAAGTCTATCTATTAATTACCCTTATGCCATTCTATTAGGACCCCTTAATCCATATCCACGTATATCTACCCTTAATCCATCCACTTGCATCCCCTTAAGTCACTCTCTCAACACCCCTTAAGCTATCCTCTTAGGACCCCTTAATCCATATCCTCGTATATCTACCCTTAATCCATCCACTTGCATCCCTTTAAGTCACTCTCTCAACACCCCTTAAGCTATCCTCTTAGGACCCCTTAATCCATATCCTTGTATATCTACCCATAATCGATCCACTTGCATCCCCTTAAGTCTCTCTAGGGTTCATGAGATTCTTAGAATAACAAATCTATATTGGTTAATGGTTTAGGGTTCATCTCCTAGTCTCTAGGTCATATGGTTTAGGGTTTAGGATTTCTAGGGTTCATGAGATACTTAGAATAACAAATCTATATGGGTTTTAAGGGTTTAGGGTTCATCTCCTAGGATTTAGGTCATATGGTTTAGGGTTTAGGTTTAAAGGAATTCTCTCAACTTTCCTTAATCCACAATCTTGTATCCCTTAAGTCACTCTCATAATTCCTATTAAGCCATCCTCTTAGGGCCTGTTAAGCCATATCGTAAGGTTCATGACATGCATCCCCTTAAGTCTCTCTAGGGTTCATGAGATGCTTAGAATAACAAATCTATATGGGTTAATGGTTTAGGGTTTAGGGTTTCTAGGGTTCATGATATGCTTAGAATAACAAATCTATATGGGTTTTAAGGGTTTAGGGTTCATCTCCTAGGATTAGGTCATATGGTTTAGGATTTAGGGTTTAAAGTCATTCTCTCAACTCTCCTTAATCCACAATCTTGCATCCATTAAGTAACTCTCATAATTCCCCTTAAGTCATCCTCTTAGGGCTCGTTAAGTGATATCGTAAGGTTCATGACATGCATCCCCTTAATCTACTATCTTACATTACTTTAAGTCATCCTATCAACTCCCCTTAATCCACCCTCTTACATCCCTTCAAGTCATTCTATCAACTCCCTTTAATCCACCCTCTTGCGTCCTCTTGATCCACTCTATTATATCCCTTCAAGTCATTCTATCAACTCCCCTTAATCCACCCACTTACATCCCTTCAAGTCATTCTACCAACTCCCCTTAATCCACCCTCCTGCATCCCCTTAATCCACTCTCTTACATCCCTTTAAGTTATTCTATCAACTCCCCTTAATCCACCCTCTTAAATCCCTTTAAGTCATTCTATCAACTCCCCTTAATCCACCCTCTTGCATCCCCTTAATCCACTCTCTTACATTCCTTTAAGTCATTCTATCAACCCCCCTTAATCCACCCTCTTACATCCCTTCAAGTCATTCTATCAACTCCCCTTAATCCACCCTCTTGCATCCCATTAATCCACTCTCTTATATCCCTTTAATTCATTCTATCAACTCCCCTTAATCCACCCTCTTGTATCCCCTTAAGCCATCCTCTTAAAGGGACCTTAATTCATATCCTCTTACATACCCTTAATCCATAATATTTCATCCCTTAAGTCACTCTCATAATTCCCCTTAAGCCATCCTCTTAGGACCCATTAAGCCCCTAGGTTTCATGACATGCATTCTCTTAACTCCACTTAAGCCATTCTCTTAAGACCGGGCCCTTAAGCTATATATCATCTTATGTCCCCTTAATCCATCCTATGGCAAACATCATTTGAATTTAAATGGAATTTACTATATATTATTCTTTTCACACATGAATTTTTTACTTAAATGACTCATAAAAATTATAGTTTTACTTACATTAATTAGTTTTGTAGGTTCTCATCAAGTCAATCTACCATGTGATTGTCACTGAAAAAATTATTTTATCAAGAGACTATGTAAATATCAATTTTTGGTCTTCACCTAAAAGTTGATAAGCTTTAATTGTATCTACATGCACATATGTGTTTCATCATGTTATATAGTTGTATTGAACATCAATATACATTAATGAGCTTATTAGTCACTTTTTAAATATCTTGTTCCAGTTTTATAGATTATACATTTCATGTCTTGTATTTACCACATTGTATATAATTGTTCAATTGTATAGATTATACATTTTATACATACAAGGAGATAGATTTTTGTTTATTGATTCAAATATTTGCTAGAATTGGAAAATAGTTAAAATTACCTACCCTTAATTTATTATGTACTTATTATCTAAACTATTTAAGGAATTTTTTTAATTTGTCACCTAACCATGTGATAAATTATATATATGAAATTTGATTCTAGATAAGAATTTATATAGTGCATGTATTACTTGAAAATTAGATAATTTATATCTATACATACATGAGTGCATATAATCATCAAAATGAACATAACATGATCATAATTGACTGCATATATAATCACCATGTATTAAAGTCAACTGATATAAATAAACACAAATATGATAATAACATGCTCAAAATAAAACTATAGATAGATCTATAGTCCATAAAATTTATATGTCAAGATGTATATGTAAAGTCCAACACATATATTTAAATAAAACTATAAAGATCTATAGTCCACAAATTTTAAAACCATCTAGCTATCAGGCTGATCAGTCATATCAAGTCTCCTCTTTGTTCCATGCCAACTAGATGTACGTGCATCATGTTGTAAAAGAGTACAAGAAACTTGAAATTAGATTTAAATTTATTTAGAAATTTTGATATAATTAAACATATTTAAACTTGAAAATATAAAATTTAAGATAAAAATAAATTTATTTAAAAATATCTAGTAAATACAATAAAAATAATTTTTAATATGCATAAATTACCATATGATCATGTGAATATACTGACACATTTTGTTCAACGGGTAGCATAAATATCAATTGAGAAGATCCAAATGCTTGATCTACTATATCCTGCATATTCATATAAAGTGAACAATATGGTAAAACCTCAAATATATACATACATATATAGGGTATGTGCAGGATCATGATGGGCCAAAAGTGGCAATATGATGGGTATGTGGCTGATGACTATTTTTTTACCCAAAATTGATGAAACAAAAAGGGTTTTTAAAGGAGATTCTCATATTTCCACCAATATAAATTATGTTTTACTATGAATTTAATAAGTAATTATTATTCATTTTCTATTCAAATTATGACTAAAGTCCTGATTGATAGGTCGATTGAAAAACATCTATAGCTTTCAAACAATATCACATTTTTTGAATCCAAAACATGTGTCACATTCTATGCTTCACATACTATAGGATTAAATAAAGAAAATTTTAATTTCATGAAGTTTTGACCAAGTTAAAGTGGTCAGGCATACGAGTTTTTTATATTTTTTAACAAGTTATAATAAAAAAATCATAATTAATTATTTACTCAGAAAAAAATTACTAAAAAATAGGCATCACTTTGGGGCATGAGTCCTCTACTTATATATAAAATATTATAAAAAAAATTATCATTTTATTGTGGTTAGGGTGGTCATACAGACACCTACTTCTTTTTTTCCTTGAAATTTAAGTACCACTGCATTGAAATTTCAAATTTCCATCAAATAGATTTTTTATTTTTTTAAATAAACCCAGTAGTTTAGAAACTAAATTCAATTTTCTAGAGATTCTATTCTTACATATTTTTGAAATAATATAGATAACTTATTCAAATTTTTACATCAAGTTGCCTAACTTTGATTTTTCTGAATTTTTTGCCACTTAAGGGCCTATTTTTTCCATGATGATCCTGCACATACCCTATATATATTTAAAAGGTTCATAAAAATTGTATAGGAGATTTAGTAAAGTTTACAACATCGAATGATATGAGCTCATGATCACACACTTGAGATTTCCCATGCATAAATGTCGACGACATCTCAGGTGCACCTGTCATGAGTATCTCATGAAATTGTTGCATGTATAGATGTACAAAATTTTGTATAGATCATTCACACATGTGTATGTAAATGAAAAAAAAAAAATTAGATCTATGATGTGTATTTAATTTAAACTTAACAAACTTTTGAAAGCACACACTTGAGCTAATGATGTCTTAGGAGAGCTCACCACAACTTGTGGTTGGTCAGTACTAGGTATCGTATGACCTCCCTGCATCTAGATACAATATTATATTATCAATTCACACATGTGTACAAATTGAAATTAAAAATCAGATATATCCACACAAATTATTTAATATATATTGGTTCAAGTACCTGTCCAAAAGGTGAGCCCATATCTACATCACTCGACATATAGACACAATGATCATATTGAGTTTTAGGCAACATGTGATCATGCGTCTACACCAAACACTTATTGGAATAATATTATATTATATATATAATTTGATGCTATTATTTATATGAATTTTTTACATTTCAAACTTGAATTAAGTTTAAGTTCAAAAGATGAACATACCCGTGTAGGATGATCCTTAGAATATAGTAAATTCATGTGTGACTGCATCCCAGATGCATGTGGGTCACCTGAAGTGGATGTCTGAGTATTCCTATAGCCCAAGCCTCCATGCTCTCTATTGGCCACTTCAGTTGCCACGTTTCCACTCTGATGAGTGAGATGTCCTGAAAGAAAACTCAATGCTCCTAATGTTGATAACGTTATCTACTGTTGAAATACAATGAGAACACTAGGAGGAGGAGGAACAATAGGAGCAATCAGATCACATCACTGTGGATTGACATGTGCTCCTAGTCTATATTGGGGCATGCCATGCCCAACTCCCTGAAATGACCTCATATAAAAATAGTTGGGTTTTTTACCCAATTCAAACTCAACCCATAACTTTCTGAAATATAGCGGGAACACCAAGAGAAGGAGGAGGAACAATAGGACCAATCAAATCACATCAAGGTGGATTGACACGTGCTCCTAGTCTATGTTACGGCATGCCACACCCAACTCTCTAAAATGACCTCATATCAAAATAGTTGGGTTTTTTACCCAATTCAAACTCAACCCATAACTTTCTCAAAAATTATAGGGGCACCTCACGTTTGCCATGTGGTGGATTATCAAACACCATCCACCATCTATCCCAAAAATGTGCAGCTATTTGTGGGTGCCTACACCATAAAATTCAAATTCATTTTTTGGTGGGTGGAATTGGTTGGTTTGTTTGGGTGTTAATAAAATATTAGCACATGGCTTGTTTGGTAATTTTAAGGTCATTGATTTCTTTGTAGGACAATCCATCTACATAGAATTGTGTCCTCTCTTCTCTCCATTGATGGAACCTATCTAGGTTCGCATAAATGGATCGAACATAATCGACAATAGTTTGCATTGTAGATGAAAACCATGAGAGATGGGGAGGGATTCTAGGCTCATTTTTTATCAGATCTATATTTCCTTGAATCATAATAAGGTTTGAGCGGATGCTCTCTCTTAATTGATCCTCATCTACTATAGGGGGTGGGGGGTTAGGCAATGGAGATTCTGGAGGTGTGGGGTTTTGTTTGGGTGGTGGATATGGATGAATTTGTGGATCAGACATAAAATCCTCTATATTAAATCCTGGATCCATGTGAGAAATTAAAAGGCAACTACATGTTAAAAAATTAAAAAATATATATCAACAAACTAATTAAATAATGCACACAATTTGAAAGTTATTTAAAAATCACATTGAATGTGTACAAATTCAAAATACATTCCATTTAAAGACTATTTGATTTATAACATTAAAAAACCCATAACATTAAAAATCCATAGCATGTACACCCATTAAATTGAGTCCAGTGTGTGGTTGTTAATATGAAGGGTAGAAATGAAATTAGGGGGTTTTATTAGAACCCTATTCAAATTCATGCATGATGTCATTGGTTTATTAAGTGAATCTCGTAAAAGAAGGCCCCATAAACTTATTTTAAGCTCTAGATATCACTTGATAATTAAACTATAGCCAAATTTGATGATCTATACATTAATTGATTTATTTAAAAATAAATAAAACCACATGGATTAAGGTAAAGACTTAAGATTTATTTAATTAAATTGTAAGGCCCCATCTTGCATGTGATTAGTAAAGCTCTAATATATTTTATGTGTTCCTAAATAAATGGTAAGATGTATTGTGGATGAAAAATAGTGTGATTATTTGATAATATTCTTGCTTATCATTTTGAAATTTTAGTTATTCTACCATAAAGGATATTGGAATTGTAAATTGTAAATATGAGTTGGAATTGTAAATGAAATGGTTGCAAAATTAAATCTTATTTCAACTATCAAATTAATGTGATATATGATTGTTGCTTATGGTTTCAATGATAATGTGCAGGAAAGGAAGAGCTAGTATGAGAAGGGAAGAACGTTGAGTAGACCAAAAGGCATCTTCTTGTGGTGATGAATTTGACCCCCTTTCAAGGCTTAAAAGGAAATAGAGTTAACAACTTGATAGAGTAAGGTGGTGAGGATTGATAAGATGATTTATATTTTGGGTTGAGAGAGTATTTATTTGTGTTCCAAGTGAGTTGTAAGTTGAGGGAAAAGGTTTAGAAACCATTATCCAAGTTGAAATTCGGATAGATATTTAAATGGGTCTTTAAAGAGGGTTGTTGGTCAATTTCCTTGGTTGGGGTGCAATAATAGACCCTCTAGGGTCTATACCATAGTGGTAGGGGTCAAGTAGGCATACAATAGTGCCCTTAGGACATGATTTGACCCCTGAAAAGTCCTCATTATGGAGAGTGACGAGTTTTGAAGAGAGGATGTGATGGAAATATGGAGGGGATGTCCATGGTTCTTCAATAAGGAAAAGACTCTCATTGATGGAGGTAGGTACACTTCACACCTTCCCATTGAAGGGTTGTAAGTTGAAATTTCTATATATCTTAGAGAGGAAGGAAGAGTGGGGTGTTACCCACTTCTCCTCTTGGAGAACTTGAGAGAAGATGGTAGAAAGGAGAAAAGGAGAGGAGTCCATCCTTTTGAAAGATAGTGATGAAAATGGCTTGGTTTGGAGAAGAAAGGTGGTTACTAGATTCAGTTCCTTTATCTAAAGAAAAGATAAGTTCTTTTTCCTATTTCCATTTACCTTTGTTTATTGGTTGTAAGAAAGTGACATACTCTATGGATCATGGTTGAAGATAGAAGGTAGAGAACCTAGATGCATAAAATTTATGTTATGTTAGTTTATCCTTCATTAAAATGAGAAAATCCTCCATTTATCATCATGGAGCTAAAATATATCCTTGCTCGGGTGTATGGCTAGAGCCCACGAGGCTCCATGATACCATTACGGTAGGGTGGAGAGCAAGCTTTAATTTTTTGTGTGTTGTTCATTGTATTCCCTAAATTTGTTATTAATATGGGAAACTAGTGTTCAAGGAAGAGTATATTAAGTTGAATTTTTATTCGTTTATTTTGATGCATATAAAAGGAAAAGCATGTGTAGTGTTATTCGTGTTTTTATGGCCTGATGCAACCAATAAGAGAATGGGTATAGATTGATGAAATTAATGTTAAATTTCTTATACAGTCGAATGAATATATGATGTATCTTATGGTATTAAAAAAAAATGCATTGCTCCGATTTAGAGACTGTAGAATGTTAAGAGGGAGAACAATAGAAAATATAATAAAGGAATGAAAAGTCTATTTTAGTCTGTATTTATGGTGTAATACATGTTGTTGTGATAATGTGTTTCTTACTTAATGGATGAAGCTAACTCATTGCTGCAACAATTAACTAAGCAATTAAAAAAAAAATGTTAGGAAAAGAAGCGACTATAACCTGTAGCCTCAAACAATTAGATTTAACTTGGTGGGTCTGTAGTTAGTTCTTCCAATATATCTGCAATACTAACGTGGTTCTAAAATACTTTACCACGTATTGATTTCCATATCTAAGTTAATATCTCTAGATCTCATTTGGAATGGAACCACTGTCCTCTATTTAGCATTGTCAACCCTCTCAACACAAGCAAAGCCTCGTCGTTTTAGAGCTTTGAGGCAAGGCCAAGAGTTTGGGCGCCTATTTGACTAATGGCTCCAAATGAAAAATATGGTGCTCTGCAAGTCATAGCCTCGGTTGTGTGAAGAGTTCTAATTGATTCCTTGCACCTCTACAGCCATATAGTGGAGGTTACACTTGACAAAGAGTTGGCTTTCAAGAAACTCATCTTGAAATGATGTACACTAGATAGTTTCCTCCTACAAATTTCTCAAAACTGTGGGTGAAGTAAAGGTATTTTCAGGAATAGCAAGAGTGGTATTATCAAAATGTTAGTGATGGAAATGATATTGCCATTGTCTCTGTAGGAAGCCCGTACACTACGCATTCCACTACAATTTGGCATCATCACCTTACATGCCTCATTTATGTATGTTTTAATTGTAGTTGCATGGTAGATCATGGTGTTTCCTTCCCCATTAAATTTTGGTGCACCTAGGTAATAGCCTCTTATCGCAGAGATTATAGGTAGGGAGATGAGGGCGGGAAGATAATGTCTGAGCATCATAAATGCAAGATAAAAAAAAAGAGAGATAAGATCTCATAAAAGATATGCCAGACCATTTTTGGATGTAGGAGTTTGAAGGGTGATAAAAATAATAATTAATTAAATTGATTCAAAGTTGTTGTGGTGGTGTTTCTGCTGTCATTTCCTAACTACCAAGGATAAATGCATTCCCAAGCCTACACGGTAGCCTGTCCCGAAGTTGGCAATAGTTGCAGATGAGAAATGAGGTTAAAATTATGTAGATGGCTAATACGAGAATAAATTCACCTCTTGCCTCTTCATTAACTATCTGAGTAGAAGAAAATTATACACACTATTACTTGGTCAAGTTGTGCACAGTTCCATATCCAGAATAATGTTGAACTCTGTTGCTTAAAAGAACTTAAAGCTGAAGTAATCAACACTTTTCATTTGCACAGGGACTGACATTGGAGCAGCACATCAAATATAATTACGTAAGATGTGAAATATACTCTAGTTCGCTAGTGTATATAGAGCAGCAACTGATCCAAGTCATTGATCGCAGCCTATAAAATAAATAAATAAATAAAACTTTCTCATCTGCCATGTACCTGCTGCTAAACTAGAAGTGGGTGAGGAAATGTAAGAGCGTTATTTGTTAAAAATAAAATAATAAATAAAACAAAAAAAAAGAGAGTTAAAGATAATAAATAATAAATAGAATGGATAAATTTTTTATTGTTTAACAACTCTCACTAAATTCAATTTGGATCATTGCAAAAACATTGTACTCAAGTGGTAGTGTACCATATAGTCTAGTTACTCCCTTTCCCATTTCCCTTAATAGCATTAAAGGCTTTGTTAGGCTTAGCCTACGGTGCTGAGATAATGATATCATTAAATTTTGCACATTAAACGAATGCTATTCTATAGTTCTCATATTTTCATTTAAAGAAATACTTCGAGAGTAAAATGATTCATTATGTAACATGTTTCACGCTTTTGAGGTGGAGATTTCACTAATTTATTTAAGAATAAGAACTGCTTGTATTTAAAAGAAAATATACGCTAAAACTCATATAATTGCCTCCAATTATGTCACCTCATTTCAGAGATTATTTTGCAATATAAAAAGGGAGAATTTCTAGACTCATCATGTTCTGTTTGTGCACAGGAAAACATTACTAATAAATAGAATAATATATAATTTTTAGATTAACATTTTAATTGTTATTTTATTTCAGTTGTGAGCGCCAAAAAATGGTGGAGATTATTTTGCAATATAAAAATGGAGAATTTCTAGATTCGTCATCTTCTGTTTGTGCACAGGTAAACAATACTAATAAATAGAATAATATAGAATTTTTAGATTAACATTTTAATTGTTATTTTATTTCAGTTGTGAGTGCCAAAAATGGTGGCAAAATTCTAGTCTTTCAATTTTTATTATTTTTAAATGTTAAATCAACCATCCAGATTACTTAGTATTGGTTTTAAAGAAAATAAATAAATATAAAGAATTAGAAATGATAGTAGTTGTAATATTTCATAAATAGTTATATTCTTGTTGGTAAAGGTGATAAGCGATAAATAGTGATGATAAACTTCTTATTTAAAAAAATAAATAAATCACCTTTTCACATGACAAGTTAAAAATTGATATAGGGAGTAAATTTACATAGAAAAGATCCCAATAATTAATGAGAAAATAATGTATTATATGGGAACCGAAATCAATATTATCTTAGATTGATTTTTAACAAACTTTTTCTCTTGCACAAAATAATAATTATAATAAAAGATTATTAACAAAGGAGGTACTATTAGTTATATATATTTTTTTGGATAATATTAATAGGGAAGTGAAGAGGTGGCCCCACATTTATTACCTTCTTTCATGGTGTCTTTCCTTAAATGTAGTTCTCTTAATATATATATTTCCTTGGCGTGGGAAATATAGTAATTTAAAATAAGTAGAGAAAGAATCACAGATTATAAACTTTACTATTCAAAAAAGAAGAATAGAATTGTGTGAGAATTAGCCTTTTAAGAGAATAAATTATATTAGAAGGAATAAAATATGCATGATGATTATATGGTATTTATTATTATTTATTTTACTAGCTATTTAAATAATAGGGTTAATAAAATAATATACATTTGATTATGTTTTTTTTAAATAAAACATAATAAGAAATTTAGATAATAAATAGATAGTTACGGAAATTGGTAGTTGTAAGAAATTGGAAATTATTATTTTGTATATGTAATATTTGTGTATATAAAATGTGAGAGTTTAATAGTCATTATTTTTAAGAATTTGAGAATTTAAAAGATGATATTAACATCAATATTAATATGTTTAGTGGAGAGTGATATTTTTAAATACCGACATCCTTTAATATTGTAAATGTTATTATTCAAAATAGAATATCAAGAGAAAGAACATGTCAACCTAGTGTCTAAGTCATGATTTTATCCTTGTTGATGTGTGCCATTTGCTTCCATGCATGTGTATGGTTGTCATTTATTATTGTATTATAAGATTGTAAAAATAATAATAACAATATTAGTTAATAAAAAAATAAAAAAATAAAAAAATTGTTGTGTTTTTCTAGTGTAAAATTATAGGCATGACATAAATCACCATCAAGGTAAAGACTTAAGATTAAGGTAAAGGACTAAAGAATGAAAAATAAGAAACATGTAGATATATAACTTTGATTTTTCAAATTGGAAGTTAAAATATAAGGTTAGGGGTTGTTTAGAGTGTCTTCTATTACATATATAAAGGTGGAAAAAGAGAAGGAAAGGTCCCCAAGCTAGTTTATGTTATGAATAACTCAAGAATGAGTGTCAAAATGGGTAAATGATGAAATCCATGTAGTTTATTTCAAGTAAAAATTATACTGGATTCTATTTATATTAGGATTATTGTTAGACAGGGGTGCTTAATGGAGCTCATAAATATCAAGCCTATCATTAATTAACTAATTCATCAATAAGTAATTTATTCTTCTAAGTTTTTATGGGTCTAGAGCTTTATCTTTTGAGGCGAGGGGAAGTTTACTCATAGGTTTGGTTGTTTCCCAACAAGAGTATATCTATAGAGGTAAAGTATATCTATAGAGGTAACATATATCAAACAAGAATACATGTAAATTATTCAAGTATGGCATAGAATTTAATTTAAAAATCCAATAAAATATATTGATTTATCTAAAATTTCAAATTTCATGATAAGAAGCATATGTTCTTTATATTGAGACAAAGTAGTTAAGAAGAAATTATAAGTTTAACATGGACATTAAAATTTATAATCTCATTCATTATTTTCAAAGAATAATAAAGATAAGAATGAAAAATTAATAGAATACATGTTCAAAGGGACACATTGATATATGCTAGTGACCTAATTGCAATGTACAAAATAAACAAAGATGAGCTTGAGCTCTATTCACCAAATTTTGAGAACTTGTTTGATCCCCTTTAGAAATGTCATATTAGGACCTCTTAAGACATTGATTTATGATTTAGGGTGATAGGATGGCTTAAGGGGATCTATACATTCTAGTAAAGTCCTAGGACAAAATGTTCCATGGATTAAGGGAATAAAATTTGGTGGAGTTGCCTAAGTCAGATAAATTTCATTTTAAGGTCCTACAACAAAATGAATGATTTAGGATTTAGGGTTTAGATTTTAGAGTTCAGGGTTTAGGATTTGGGGAACTTAGGGTGAAGTTTGGGTGGCCCTTAGAATAATGGACTTGCAAGTTAGTGAGCAACATTTTCTTGTGGAATAGTGTATTGAGATAGCTCTTGTTTCCCAATGAGAGTATATCTATAGAGCTAAGGTATATCAATTGTGAATACATGTATTAATCAAGTATGACATAGAATTTAATTAAATCTGAGGACATAAATTGATTTATCTAAATTTTCAAATTTCATGATAAGAGATACAAGTTCTCTATAGTGGGACAAAGTAGTTAAGAAGAAATTATAAGTTTAACAAGTTAACATTAATTCATATTCTCATTCATTGTTTTTAAATAATACTAAAGATAAGAATGAAAAATTAATAGAATACATGTTCAAAGGGACACATAGATATATGCTAGTGACCTAATTGCAATGTACAAAATAAACAAAGATGACCTTGAGCTCTATTCACCAAATTTTGAGAATATGTTTGATCCCCTTAAGAAATGCCATATTAAGACCCCTTAAGACATTGATTTACAATTTAGGGTGATAGGATGGCTTAAGGGGATCTATATCTAGTAAGGTCCTAGGAAAAAATGGTCCATGGCTTAAGGGAATAAAATTTGGTGGAGTTTCCTAAGGCAACCAAATTTCATTTTAAGGTCCTACAAAAAAATGAATGCTTTGGGGTTTAGGGTTTAGATTTAGAGATTTGATGACATGATTTCAACATATCTATGTCAAATAAAAAATGTAAGAAACCTCCAAGGAGCCCTAATTTATGACACTACACAATGTGACAAGGATGTTTTATAAATTGGTCATTGAAGTGTAGCAATAACTGAAAAATCCTAATGTGAATTATTTGTAGCCTCAATCTCAATCTCAATCTTAATGAAAACTACCCAGAATATAGGTAACATTCCCTAGATACTTCTAAAATTATGTGAACTATTAGGGTTTTAGGTTTACGTTTTAGGGTTTAGGTCCAAGGATTAACCTGGGTAAATTAGTTTTTAGGGACCTATGTTTTTTGAAACCTAGGGTTTCTATGGTTTTGATTTATATGTTAAATGTGTCCAATTTAGGTTTAGTTTTTATGGTTTTCAATTTACAATTTAACGTTCTTTGTTTCGTTGTTGTTTTTAGTTTTTTAAATGCAATTTAAAAACTATAAAATATTGAATACAAAAAAACTAAAAAAACAAAAACTAAATACCAATTACAAAACAAAAATGCAAGATATAAAGCAAAATAAAGATAGAATTCAACCAACCCGGAGGTCGATGAGGTCGGTTGTGTCGACGGAAGGAGGTGGTAGTGAAAATTTTCTTCAATCAGGCCCTTTGAAATGCGTACACGATCTCTTCTCCTCTTCTCTGGCATGGCTAAAACTTGGAGTTAAAATGAATATAGAGTCACTAATTTAAAAAAAAGGTACCTCTAAGAAACGTGTATGTGTTTTGAAACACGTAGATGTTTGCGACTTGCATACCTGAAGCGGAATGCATACGCATTTGGATTTAGGCTCAAGTACCCAATCTGTAATGTGTATGCCTTTTTTGAAAATGCGTACATATTTCGAGCAATTTTTTTTGTTTTGGCCAAAACTTACTCTCTTTGTGTACCCAACTTCTTGCTTTTACCCTAAATGCCAATTTAAATAAAAATTCCATAATAAAATTAACATTCCAAACTCATATTCAAGTGTTTCAAGAAGTCTAATTTAAAGGAATATGTCATAACACAGTATAATAATCAAGGAATAAGTCTCATGCTACAAGGAAAATCATAGCAGAGATTTAAACTCCACTATTTATATAAAGAGAATGTGTGTGTGAGAATGTACATGTGGGTGATATGCAATCAACTAAAAAATTATTCCTACACAAATATTATACTATTTTTTTTGCCTATGCAATGCTATGCGAATAAATTTATTAAAATTCTATTGATAATATTGATATTTACTATAGTGTGGAATAAAAATGAAGAAAAAAAACAATAAAGAGTAAAATATTTCTCATGAAAACCACAAAAATAGGAAATCTAGTTGGAAGTAGTGCAATTACACATCTTCCAAGAATATATATGGAGCTCAAAATAATTCCAAAGTGAGAAATTCACATCTTTAATTTATTATCTTCATAGTTCTCTTTGTATTTCAATATTCCAACCTATCAACTTATATATTATACCTAGAATGTTTCTCATATGTATCATTCTTTGACTTTTCATAGACTATGCTTGGTAAATTAATCTATATATTATAAATTATATTGAATTTACCATGGGATATATCCAATTATCTAATCCAACCTCCTCTAGCCATTCAAGAGGTGGTAGAGAGTCATTCCAACACTCTATAATAGGAATTGAAAGATTTAAAAATTAGATATTTTTTCTCTATATTCTTATTACAACCACTATGATAAGGAAATCCCTTCATGATAATTAGAGGTTTCATGATTGCCCCTTTAGTGAACCAAAATTTTTGAGATATGTCCCTATTAGAATAAATAGTTTTTTGGTACTACTTCCTAAGGTGCATTCTAATATTTAAAAATATAAGGTATCTCCATTGACTAATTTATCATCCTTTTTTAGGTCCTTATGGACCACATCTCCACTTTTAGAGAGAAAATTGGTTCCAAAAAATGTTTTAGTTGAAATATGCAAAAAAAAAAGTTTTTTTTTTCAACTATGTCTTGGAGCAAGGATCCTTCACATTTTATCATTTGTTCTTCAATAAGATGATTAGTGCCTAGGTGTTTTGAGAGAAAAGGTACTGGATTTATACATAACACTTTAAATTTTGTATATATAAAATTGTTGTTTTCTTTGGTGTTGTTTTCATGATCCTCCCAATAGTTAGTCAATAAAAAACCTTCATGGCACAACCCTCTATGACACAAAAACCATTCTACAATGGTTGCCACAATGCCATGATTAAAATAATATCACAACATTTGTTATCATGGTCTCTTACCTTGGTGAATGGCTTGTCTTTCCATCACTGCTATGCAACATGGGTTCCTTAGAGGCAACTAGTTTACACGTCATCCTATAATGGTTACTTCTCCTATAACTAGTACAAAGAATAAGATACCAATATTCTTGAAAAACATATAGTTCCCTCTTGCAATTGAAACAATATAAATTTTACCTTTAATATGGTTTCTTAATTTTCCATATGATTAATTACCCCTTTCTTGACTCAAATAGTAGATAAGTAGATAGAATGTGATCTTCCATTTCTTCTTTATATCTATTCCTCCCTTTGAAGGTTTATTTTCCTTTTCAAGCTTCTCTTTATCCTTTAAGTAATGTCTTGCTCCTCTTGGGCTTTAATAGGTGTTCATACTTTGGAGACAACTTACAACTATGATAGGGCTTCAAAAAACTAATATTAAAACAATTTTTATATATTTTGGATTGTTCTTGATTAGTGTATCACATAAGATCAACCTTTAAACATCCTCAAATCTCTATATTATCATATCCAAAACCCTACTATTAAAATTTTTTCTTCCTCAACCTTCCATACCAAATTCTCTTCTATAATAAATCATTTATATTAATAACTTAAAATCTATATCATTAATATACTTTTAAAACATACCAAATATATTAAAACATTCTTTTAAAACTTAATAATATTTTTTTAATTTTAATATTTGTAAGAAAAAACATACTCATAAGGTCAAAGGTCATTTGCTCTTAGGACAAAAGCTAATCCACTTTCCTTTATAGATTCCTCTCTCTTTCTCGACAGTCTTTTCTTCAAGATTTTAAATTCATTAGCCTTTATATAATTTATTCATTTCCTTATTCACCCGTGATGAAATTATCTGGACTTTCGTCAATTTTATATTCTAAACCTTAAATCTATTATTATTATTAAATATCAAAGCTAGGTCTACAGAAAAATTCATATAGTTGTCTAGGAAAGCAACCCATAACTATCCTTCAAGGGAGATAATAATCTTAAAAAATCCTAACAGTCTTTCAAAGTCTTCCGTTCTCTACTGCCTCATAAATAAACCCAAATCCCGTGTATTGATTGTCCTTAAAAAAATTTCGAAAAGAGAAATTAATCATATGTTTAAAATCAAAATCCCACATTTACGGTGAGAACGTTTAAAGGAAATAAGAGAATGTCAGATTTCGTAGAATAGGTCAAAATTAGTCGCCTTCAATCAGAGCCATACTAATACAAATCTAAGCCAATTTTCCTACAATTTTCGATCTCAGAGAATTTGGATAAGACAAGGGAGATAATGCTTACAGAAAATAGAAATTAAAATAAGATTTGGAGATTAGAATTGGCCAGTTGAAGAGTGCAGTTGCACATTATTTCCTCACAGTTTCTGATCTCCTTAGACAAACTGGAAATGAAAAGTTAAACCGACATTGAAGATAAGATAGTTTAAAACAACAAGAAGTTTGTAGGTGGGGCAGAGGAGACAAGATATTTTCGCAAGTGTGCTGCTGCACACAATATCTATTGCCTGCTTAAACTGATTACATCTGCCTCTATTTAAAGAGGTCTTAGAACCATCTAGACTTCTGCATATTCAAAGCGCATGTGTTGAACAATAGACTAGAGGTCGGCTGTAGAAGTTTCTATCTTAAATGCTACGGCAGTGAGAATGATTGGGAGAAGCTTCCTCAGTAAATGCAGTAGTTGGGCGAAATTAATACTCTCCAACAAAGTTAAAAATGACATTTCAAAGATAGATTAGGGTACAGTTGCACAGATTTTTTTGCAGATTTTTTATTTTAATGGAAGTAGACTTTTCCATAAAAAAATCAGAGAGAGAGAGAGAACTAGTCAAATTTGGCAACTTATATCAATAATAATCTGTCATCCATATTCAAATCTACTGCAACTTCTTCGCACTTACTAAGCTGTAGAATTGGAGTTTCAAGAGACCAGGAGAGAAAAAAAATGGGTCAATCTCAGGCGAAGGACAAGGGGAATGAAGAACTTCTACTTACTTCTTCTACAACAACCACCACTTCCAAGGTGGTGAATTATACCTTGTCAACAGCATCTAAACTTGCGAAAGCATTACCCACTGGAATTGTGTTTCTGTTTCAGGCTCTCTCTAATCTTATCTCCAATGATGGAAACTGTAAGAAATTCAATCAGATTTTGGTAGGAGTTGTTTTGGGAGTTCTTACAATCTTATGCTTTGTTTTATCTTTGACTGACACCTTCACAGATGCCTCCACGGGTAAAGTGCACTGTGGGATCGCCACGGTTAATGGCATAGCCACTGGTAATAAATCTAAGCCTTCTAATAAATCTCAGTATAGGCTTAAAGTGAAGGATTTCGTGCATGCAGCTGTGGCTGTTGTAGTGTTCGCTGTAATGGCCCTCACAAACCAGAATGTTGTTCAGTGCTTGTACCCCTCTGCTCAGAGCACCATAACTAAGGTGATGCAGGTTGTTCCCATCGTCGTGATTGGTGTAGGCAGTGTGATAGTTGTTCTACTCCCTTCCAAACGAAATGGAATCACTAGTCCTGTTACAACTGATAGTAGCACTTAATGTCGAATTGTAGCTGTTTCTCATCAAGCCCTATTACTGATGAGTATAAAAGTTTTCTAGACTTAGTTAAGTACATGAAAGACTATTTGTATCTAAAGATATTACATGTCTGTGTTTACAAAGCAGACTTTCCTAGCCACAAGGGGGATATTTGTGGTTAATGTTTTATATAATGGGATGCCGTTATTTATAATCTTAACGACACTTTCATCTTTGCTCAGATACGAAATTTGTTCATTTCTTATTTGAATGTAGATATCAGTTGATTCTAGTTGTTCTTACGATTTTCTTGATGATCAATTAAGATATTTTGTGGTATATTGATTCTGGTTGTTCTTACGATTCTCTTGATAATCAATCAAGATATTTTGTGATATATTGATTCTGGTTGTTCCTACGACTCCCTTGATGATCAATCCATCTAGCTCATTTTATAACAGATTTGAACACCTCTTTAGTATATTAAATTATAGGCATAGGATTGGATTGCACCTCTTTAGTATATTAAATTATAGCAATAGGATTGGATTGGGTTGGGCGCAATTCAAGAAAACAATCTTCTGTCCCAAAAACCTAAAATATTGGAACAATAGATAGTGGTTTTATTTCAGACTTTAAAATTTGTATCTATCAAAATTGTTTTTTCTTCTATTTTCATTGCATAATCCTCTGAATGGCTACTGAATACTTATATTTTCATCCTGCATAACCCTCTATGACACCCAAACCATGCTATAATGGTTGCCATGATGCCATAGATTATTGAACATTTGATATAATTGTCTTTTTTCTTGGTATGTGTCTTTGCAGGTAACTCATTTGCATATTATCTTACAATGGTTATTTCTCTCATAACTAGTACAAAGAACAAGATACAAACATTCTTGCACAACACATAGTTCCTTCTTGTAATTAGTTCCTTCTTGTAATTGAAACAATATAAATCTAGAATGCTATGAAACATAGGTTCCATGCAAGTAACTAATATGCATATTATCCTACAATGGTTACTTTTCTCATAACTAGTACAAAGGATGAGATATAAACATTCTTGCACAACACATAATTCCTTCTTGCAATTGAAACAATATTAATTTTTCCTTTTGCATAGATTCTTGATTTTTAATTACCCCCTTCTCTACTTAACTAGTGGAAAAATAGACAAAGTGTAATCTCTCCATTTCTTATTTACATTGTTTTCCTCTATTATCATGTTTGGCTTTGTTTATCTTCTAAAAATAAAGCCTTGTTCTCCTCTACTTGCTTTGATAGGTGCTCACGCTTTGAAGAAAAAATACATTTATGATAAGACTTTCAAAAAAAAGTATTAAAAGAAAATTTACATTCTTGATTTACACATCATATAAATTCTGATATAGGATCATCCTTGATTGACTGGCAATCTTGCATCAACCAAACATATTGGACCTTATGATTAAACCTTACTGTATTTTGGGCTCATTTTAGTGGCATTTCAAAGAAAAATCCATGAAATATGCCTTCCTTGGCATGGAATTTGGTGGGGGCTACCTTGTATGACATAGATAATCTTTCATTTATGGTAACATCTCCAAAATGGGTGCCCAAGTGGTGATGGTTATAAAATTTCTAATTTTGACCTTATTCGGATGGAGCGGAGTCAAGATGGAGTCCAAACTTAGTATTATTCTTTGGAGAGTGGATGTGAATGCAAATGTTGTTTTTATTATTTCATTTAATGTTCTTTGGAGGCTCTTTTGTAGGTTGGGGTTGTGACATCTTGGGAGTTACACTTTTGGGTGTGGAAAATGCATTGAAAGAAGCAACAAAAGGTGGAAAATGATTCATTTTTGTGGAGGGGAAGGTGGGAGAGAAGAAAGGAGGTCATAGAACCTACCTTGGAGGCTCTTGACAGCCATGAATGTTACAAGTTTTAAGGTTTGAGAACATCAAATTAAGATTTGCAAGCTTGAAGAGAGACTAGATTAGGTATAGGAAGAAGATTGCAGGTTGATCTTTGGGAGAAGAAAGCAAGGTTGAAGGAGAGGATTGTGTTGCAGGTTTTGATTTTGCAAATAAATATGTGTTGTAGGCCTAATATCAGGCCCATGTGAGTTTTGAATTGATGTAATGAGAAGCCAACAAGATTGGCATGTGTTTAGTAAATAGTTTGTAAGTTTCAATGTAAAATTGTCTAGTTTTGCTTGCATAGTTTAGGGTTTTGAATCCATCATATTTTTTGTTTAGATCAGATTGTTTGGGGTTTTTGAGTGTGTGTTTCAGATGGTAATTAAGAGGGAAAATCAGATTCAAATGATTTACTAAATGGTCAATAGGGTTGCCACATCATTATGTAAACTTGGTTCAAATTTCAATACCAATTTCTGAATTATTGTTGCACTATTTATGCAAGTTTATGTAAGGTTTTTAAGAAGATATTTAAGTGGCATTGAAGGGTGTTACAGCCCTTGCATCAAATTCCCCTTTAAACATTCACCAATATTTATATTATCATATCGAAAACCCTCATATTAATAGTTGAGTATTCCTCAACCTTCCTTACAAAATTCTCTTCTATCATAAATTGTTTATATTATAACTTAAAATTTATAGCATCAATATACTTTTCAACATTACGAACAAATTTATCAATTTTTTTGTTCTTTAAAATAGAAGGTAATCCACTTTCCTTTATAGATTCCTCTATCTTCTCTTCTCTCCTTCCTGTTTGAGCTTTGACTGTAATTTTTTAATATTTTAAGTTTGTTAGGTAGAGCATATTAAATTTGAATATGATGATTTTTTTTGCTCCAAGTGTAGCATTAGCCTTTATATGGAATTTAAACATTTCCTTTTACACCCGTGATAAAATTATCTAGACTTACATGAATTTTATATTCCACACCTCAAATATAGGAAAATGTCTAAATGAGGTCTATAGATAATTCATAAAATTGTTGAGGAAAGCAACCTATAACCGTCCTTCAATGGTACATAATATCTTGAACTCCAAGCTGAAGTTAAAAATTACACTTTAAAGAGGGATTAAGGATATGATATCATTCCAAAGCATTTTTTTTTTTTTGATGAATATGCTTCTAATCTATATTAATAAAGAGATTGAATACATATTCACAAAAAAAAGTTTGGGTGGTAAGAAAGCACACCCCGAAGGTCACATGGGCACAATTATTTTATTTTGATATAAGTAGACTTTTCTATAAGAAAGAATCATGAAAGAGAAAATCAATAAAATTTGACAATTTAACGTCATAGTAATAGTAATTAGTTATTTATATTTAAATTTATTACGTCTAAAGCATTTCTTATATGAACATTATTGAGTGATCATGTTTCTAATTTTCTACTAATATTCAAAGTGTATAAATCATATTATAAAGGCATCAACAATTGAGAATGGGTTTCAGTTAAGAATGGGTTAGCATGATGCAAGACTATTGAAAAAGATATAATTGTTCAATAAACCCAATACAAAATATTCTAAGAAAGAAAGAAAGAAAGCAAAGAATTAGATATTATTTCTACATTTTCATTAAAAAATATGTTCCACATTCATAAACAAAAACAATATCAAATTATCATATTTTACAAATAAAAAAACTATTATATTTTAGAAAAACATATTTAAATCAAAGAAAGAAAGAAAGCAAACAATTAGATATTCTTTCTACATTTTCACACAAATATATGCTTCACATTCATATTATAAAGGTCAAAATAAAATTAAAAAAAAAAAAGCAAAAAAAAAATTCAAATTATTATATTTAAAAAATATATATTTAAATACACTCAATTTAGCTTATCAAAATAATTGTTACATTTTATAAAAAGAAAGAAAGTAAAGAATTAAAAAATATTGTTTCTAAATTTTCACTAATATTCACAATTTATAAATTATATTATAAACATGCAGAAATCCATCCACTAATTTACATGTTTTAAAAGAAATTCGTCTCTCATTTAATTATTGCATATATATTTGGTGGATTTAAAGATCATTTAAACAACTACACATTTACAATAGTTTTCATAAGACAAGTACTCATTATTTCTCTTCTTTTTAATAGGTTCGGCTTCCACAACATGATAATAATGTGGCATACAACAAATTCACTACTAGTAATTCACTGATAGAAAATTTGTGCCAACAATTCACCATGGAGAAAAAATCACTGCTAAGTAAATTTCACCACTAGCAATTCACCCCATTAATATTAATAATTAAATCAAAATTTTGCATACAAAAAAATTATCATCAACAATTCACCGATAGAAAATTCACTCCCAACAATTCATCGTGGTAGGAAATTCATCAAAGGAAAATTCACTGCTAAGTAAAATTCACCCACAGTGAATTGTTGACGATGAATTTTCCTAGAGCCTAATAATGTTGATGCACTATACAAGTCTATTATTGTTTACTTTTTTTATGAATAGGCAGATATCTATATTAATTCAAATATAAAGATACATATTCACAAAAAAGGGGTGTGTGGTGAAAAGGCACACCCCAAGAGTCAAATGGGCAGCACTTAGAAAAAGCAACAGATCACATAGGCTAAGCCTAGAAGTCCAAAATTACAAAGTAAATGAAAAGGCCATTAAGTGGCTAGAGTAGTGCCAACAGAGCAAGGAGGGTCTGTGTCATCCAAAATTTTCTCCCATACATAAGCGGGTGATTGTTTACTTTCAAAATTGTATACTTTACAAATTAGATTTTTGTAAAAAAGGGGACCAAATATATTTTTATAATATTCTCTTTATGCATTTATTCCACACTAACTATCTTCCTTACTTTCAAGTTACACAAAATTTACATTAATATCTATAATGTTTTCATCAATGGATGAGTTGTTATATTTCCAAACAAAAATGTCAAACATATCTCTATCATTTGTTCTTCATTTTTAGTTAAATGATGTTTTTTTTAAAAACCATTGCTTCTTTAATATTAAAATTTGATGTATCCACTCTTCACTCAATATGGTTCATTTGCAATATGATATGCACATATATAAAAATAAATAAATTATATTCAAAGTTATAAAAATGTTATTTTATATTTAAAATTTATAATATATTAATTTAATATTTTGAAAGTATACTTAATATTATTCAGTTTCAAACATTATAATAGTATATACTGTGATTCATAAGCACTTTTATTCCATTTTGCTACACAAAACAAGAAATTTTTTCAATTTTTTTTTCTTCTTAGTGCAAAGAATTTCACAATTACATTCTACTATACATAATGTCAAATACTAAGCTACATCCATACAAATTTTAAATTAACAAAAAAACCATCAACATACCAATTGCACACCAGAAAAATCTATTCTAAGCTCTCAAGCTTTAACAAGTTGTACTGTAGCTTCAATGGTTTTGTGCCTATTAAAACTTGTAGAGCTTATTCTTAGAATTTTTGAAGGTTAATTAAGAAAAAATAATATTATACTAGTCATGGAGATGTAAGTTTATGAAAATGATAATAAAATTGGAGATTCAAAGATATGGTATAGATGATCTATTTTTCTATTACTTTCAATGTCATTAATGTTTTTACTCATGATATTGATGAGGGGATACTAGAAAGACTACGAAAAATAACCAACAAACCTAAAGAAAGTTGTGCTAAGAAACCATGGGTCTAATCCATCAAAATAGAATTAAAAGTAAGATTTGACAGATCAAATATGTTTTTGAAAGAGTAAAAAATGGGTTTTACAAGGACTCGAAACCAAAAAGTTTACAAACTAAAGATAAGATCGTTAAAGACACCAAAAGAAGAAAGACTGTAAAAACAACAAGAAAAGTCCTCAGCCACCAAAAAGGCCAGCGAAGGCCATAGAACCAAAAAACCAAACAGAACGCCAACAACTAAATTTGGGCCTTTAATAAATCCATAGTCTCAGCTTCCAACTTGTTCATAACCTGAACCCCCCTCTTTAAAATTTGAACCATCTGGTTAGTAGGAGGCACTTTCCTTTTAAGGTTGGCATGGGTCCTTTTCAAAATACCTTGGTCCTCATTCTTTCTTTTATCCTTGTTCTCTTCCAGATCAACAACCAGGGAACCCTATTGCATTTTTTCTAGCTTTTCAGACATAGCGTTGATGATGATGGTATTGTGCTTAGCCATTTTATGGTTTTGTTCCATAATATTTTTCATGTTATTTTTAATTTTGACAATTTCAGCTTCCAAAGACTTGTACTTATCCTCAATGTTACCTTCTCTCGTTCCATTGTTCTTTTTCCATTTTCCTTCTTCATTGCTAAGAGTGGCCAACTTCAATTTTAACTCCTCTAACTTGCTATACAGAGCCCTATTTCTTTGATTAAGATCATTAATTTCTTGATAGACCCATTTCAAAACCTTGAAAATGTCACCAATTCCATTTCTTACAGAGGAAAGAATATCACCAGATTGAACCTGGTCTAATATGAGGTTAACATCATCCAAATTGGGGGAGCTAGGAAATCTGGTACCGTCAGCTCTGAAAGAGGTGGGAGGGGAGGGTACAAAATTTCTACTAGCTTTAGGATTCTCAGGTTTGTCTTCCAAGGAGTCTATAGAGTAGGAAACCAGCTTATTGGTAGGGGATCCCTTCAAAATAGGATTCTTTAAGGGGACAGGGCAGTCGGGGTAGGTCTCAAGGTTAGCTTTAGCAAGCTGGGGTCTTTTAGGCTGGGTTTTCCTACCAGACATCTCAAAGCACAGGTGGGCTTCAACAATTCTCTCCTAGTAAGGTTGATTCTTTGAACCCCCACTGTCTGTGTCATAGTCCTTTGACGTCATGGAGGCAACAAGTTTGGATAAAGTCGACATACTTTGATAGTGTTCATATATTAACCTAATAAGACTAGGATGAAGAATAGGGTATCTCCTGGGATTTTTCTTATGGTCCTCAAGGCTATTACTCAATGAACATAACAGGTAGTGAGGCAGAGAGATCTGTACCTTATGGAAAAAGTGGTTAAGAATGGAAAAATGATGACCATAAACTCTGGTGAATCTCCCGTCCAGGGTGATATACTCCATTATAACACAAAGTACCTTTCTTCACAGTGCCTTGATGGTGTCAATTTTGAAATAGTTGTTGGAAATTTTAACTAGTTTCAATTTCTACTTATCCTTTTTAGGAAATTTAATGACTGCCTCATCAGAAAACCTTCTGTTGTGATAAAACTTCACACCCTCAGTGAACATTCCGGTAACCTCCCCTATAATTTTCTCATCTAGCTTCACCTTTCTCCCAAAGAGAATTATTTCGCCATTGTTCCAATTCTTCTCAAAGTAGTTAGTGGCCATAGTATTAGGCCCATGAAGTTTTTCCAAAAATGGAACCAACCCACCTCTTACAATCTGCTTCTAGACCTTATCATTCCTTGTGTGCACCTCATAGATTTTTCCAGGCTCAACTCTTTTCTTTTCCCCCCTCATTTTTGTTTGCACCTTACTGTAGATTTATACAGCCATTTCAATACACCCACAAATTGTGCCACTTTTTCTTCCCAACTAAGTAATATGATGTGGCCCCATCAAATCTCTTGATTACGATGTACTTGGCCCCTTTCCCTTTAATCATCAAATGTATTTTCCTCTTTCTTAGGTGTAACATCATAATCTAGTCAGGCCCTGACTTTAGATCTCAAGTCCCTACAATTCTGCCACATGTTCAATCCTTACTTCCTTACCCCTTCATTCGCAAAGTAATCTGCCATGTTGTTAGCTTCCTCGTAGATGTGTGATAATTTTACTTTTTCTAACTTGTCTAGAATAGACTTTGCTTCATCAATCTAATTCTTTATCTACCAAGAGGGGGGGTCCTTCCTAAGAGACAATCAATGATATTTTTAGAATCCCCTTCTAGCCATAAATTTTTTATATTCAAATTATGAGCTAACTTTAAAAATTGAAAAGGTCTTATAGCCTCCACCACATGGTTGGTTTGATGACCTAGAGATATGGCCACAACTGCCATAAAATTACCATTTGAATCCCTTAACACACCTCCACTTCCAACCATGCTCAAGTTTCCCTTCGTGGCACCATCAAAGTTGGCCTTATACCAACCATTTGGAGGAAAGTTCCAGTGCACACCCTCCCTTCTTTTCTTGGTTGGCTTGGAAGCTAAAGAAACATCCTTTTTAATATTCCAATCCTTTGCTATCATTAGATCATAGGGAGTACACACCATTGTTTCAAGGTTAAGAGCTTTTTGGGGAATCACATTGAAGTTTTCCTTTATAAGCCTAAACTTTTTCTCAAAGACATTATTCTCTGAGATCTCCTTATCCCTAAAAAGTCTATTATTACATTCTTTCCATACTCCCCAAACAAAAAAATGAAATATGAATGCGCATAACATTTGAATGAAGGGATTTTGAGTAGGGGATTTCCATTGTAAAAAGAAATATTCAATGGTCTGCGGGAACACCCAACTCCCCAAATTAAGGAAATAAACAGACAGTGGAGAAACAGGTGGTTGGCTGACTCTGCCTTACACTTGCAGAGGTAACATCTATTGGGGATTTGAAATCCCCATTTACAAAGATTGTCCACCATAAGCACCTTATTCTGAAGCATAATCCAAAAGAAGATATTGACTTTATTAGTCAAGTGTTTAATCCATGCTTTTGACTAGAAGGAAGGGGGAGCTTGAGAAAGGGACAACAAAGAGACAACTGAAGAGATGGAGTAGTTACTTGAAGGGTTGTCCATCCAAACAAGAATATCATCCTGTTGGGTCTGTCCCAAACTGATAGCCTTTAAGGAGGATTGAAGCTGAGCCAACTCCTAACTAATCACACATAAGTTCAATCAGTCTCCTTCATACTAATAATCTTTGACAAGCTCCCCAAAAGTAGCTTTACATAGGTCTTCCCATCTATTAAATCTTTCAATTTGATAAGGGGTTCCTTAAAAGGCCATTTATCCTCCCAAAATCTAGCTTGATTGCCACTTCTAATGTGCCATCCTATCCCTGATTCCAGAATTTTTCTACCAACAATCATATCATTCTAGCAAGCTAAGCGAAAAGGGAGGATAGGAGAGTCCAACAAATCTTTCAAGAGGGACATATGATTGACAATATATTTACTTCTTCAAATGTATTTCCATTCTCTACCAGATGAGAAAGATCTCCATATTTTTTTGGCTAGAAGAGTATTGTTCATAATTCTAATTTTTCTGAGACTTAAACCCCCACAGGTTTTCGGTTTGCAAACCAGATCCCACCCTATAAAAGGAATTCTCTTTCTTTCCTCCACTCCAGACCAAAGGAATCTTTTTTGGATCTTTTCAATGGCCTTAGCGTATTTAGAAAGAACTTTGAAAAGGCTTAAAGCATAAATGGGAGGTTCTGAAGAGAAGCTTTAAGAAGTTGAATTTTTTCAGCTTGGCTCAAAAGAGCTCCTTTCCAACCTGCCAAATTCTTTCTAAACCTATCAACCAATGAACACCAAAAGGAATTTGGAGGTTTAAGGCATAATGAAAATCCAATATAAGAAGGTAAGGATTCCACTCTACAACCAAGGATTCTTGCAATATTGACCTATCTATGCTCAGGGGTACTGAAGAAAAAAAGGGAACTCTTCTATCTATTGACCATCTCTACAGTTGCCTTCTCATACACATCCAAAGTTTTTTTCAAAGTCTTAGCCTCATTCACCATAGATCTTCCCATCAGCATAGTGTCATCAACAAACTGTTGGTGAGAACAAATCAGATTAGTGGAAGGACTAAGACCTGCAAGAGACCCCTATTCAATCAATCTTTTAAGATTCCTTCCTAGGCTTTCAACCATTATTGTGAAAAGAATGGGTGAGATAGGATCACCCTGTCTTAAACCTCTTGAATTTTGAAAGAATCTAGAAGGAGATCCATTGACAATAATAGATGTGGAAATAGTAGTAACCAACTGATTCACTAACTGAATGACTCTACTGCTAAAACCAAACCCCCTTAGAATTTTGAATAAAAACTCCCAATCAACACAATCATAAGCTTTGGATATATCCAGCTTGAGAATAAATTCTTTAGTTTTAGATTCTACAAGTGAATGGATATTCTCATGGATGGTGACTATAGAATCTAAAATTTTCCTTCCAGGTACAAATCCATTATGCTGAGGGGAAATCAATGAAGGAAGGATAGAAAGCATCCTTGAAGTCAAAACCTTTGATATGATTTTATAGAGAGAGTTGCAAAGACTAATGGGTCTAAACACCTCAAACTCCATTTCCTTTGGTTTCTTAGGAATAAGGACCAAAAAAAGTAGCATTTAGTTCCTTAAGGAGCCTTTTGGATCCAAATAATTCCTTAACAACATTCACAACATCATTTTCAACAATATTCCAAAACCATTGAAAATAGAACAAAGGAAATCCATCAAGCCTAGGGGCCTTATTTCCTTCAAAAGAAAAGACAACTTTCATGATTTCCTCCTTAGAGGGGATGGCTACAAGCTTTTCATTATCTTCCCTATCAACAACCTTAGGGATAGCCTCTAATAAAAAGTATTGGTCATTTTGATTGATTTCCCCATTCACTGAAAGAAGGTTGTTATAGAAGAGGACAACTTGCTTTTTGATGTCTTCCTCCTCCTCAAATCTCGTACCATTAACTTCTATGAAAGAGATTCTATTGGCAGCCCTATTTTTTGACATAGATAAATGGAAGTACCTTGTATTTCTATCTCTAGCTGAAAGCCACAACACCCTCAATCTCTGCCTCTAGAACTACTCCTCTTTAGCTATTATGTCATGCAATTTCACCAGCAACTCATTTTATTTAACCTTATTATTTTCAATGTATCCTTCCTTTTGAATTTTGTCTTCGATCTCCACAAGCTCCATTTGAAGTTTGGATTTAATACCAAAAATATTTCCAAAGGATTATTTTTTCCATCTTCTTAAATTGTGTTTGACTTCTCTCAGTTTTTTAGCAATTTTGAACATAGCAGTACCCAAAATATCAATATTCAACCATTTCCTGATTTCATAAAAAATAAGGGGGTGGGATAGCCACATTCTCTCAAATCTAAAGGGAGAGTTTTTCTTCACCTTTATAGGATCTGCCACAAAAATTATAGGAAAGTGATCCCACCCAACTCTAGAGAGAGCTTTAAGAGAGAAAAAATAGCTTAAAAGCCACTGATGAGAAATTAGAGTTCTATCTAACCTTACTTGAATAAGTTCTGTACCAATTCTTCTATTCAACCATGTATACCAAACCCCTCAAGGCTTTATGTGGACCTCTATTCTATATGTAACATGCACAGTTGACTACTTTTTCCTAGTATAATGGTGTGAGGCCCTTAGAGTGAATCATACAATTAGCCATGCACTTTAAAGATATATTTTTTTCGTTCAATACCACTTTTTGTGGGGTATAAGGAACTGTGTGCTCCAGATCTATCCCCTCTGATATACAAAACTGCTCAAAACTATTGTTGATATACTCTCTCCCATTATTTGTTTGAAGAACCTTGATGACTGTCCCTAATTTTTTTGACAGGAGCTTTGAAACATTGAAATGACTTAAACACTTTTGGTTTATGCCTAAGAAAGTAGACCCATGTAAAACATGAAAAATTATCAATGAAGGTGAGAAAATATCTAGCCATTGTAAAATATGGATGGGGAAAAGCCCTAAAACATCACTATGAACAAGTTCTAAAACTTGTGTTGCCCTCCATGATTTTTGTTGATGGTGTTTTTATGCACTTCTCAACACAGGCAGTGCATAGGCGCACTACCTCTCTTGAAAGACAATCTCCCACAATTGAATTACAGAACACTATCCCAAGGTCTCTCGGGTGTCAGGTCATGACAGTGCTTAGATACCTCAGTAGTTGATGTGATTTGCTGGAATCACAAGGCGGCCTTATAGAAATACAAAGTGTGGACACAAAGCATAAAGTCAGATCTTGAAAAGGAGTCCTTAGGATGGAAAGCTGATATGCATCGGCTATAGGTTCAAACATCATTCTTGGACTCCATTTAGTTGTTGGGTTTTGTTGATGTGTTTTTTATGCACTTTTCAACATAGGCAGTGCATAGGTGCACTACCTCTCTTGAAAGACAATCTTCCACAATCGAGTTGCAGAACACTATCCCAAGGTCTCTCGGATGTCAGGTCATGACAGTGCTTAGATACCTCAGTAGTTTGATGTGATTTGCTGGAATCACAAGGCGAACTTACGGATGAGTTACAAAGCATGGAAGTTGGGTTTGCAAATACAGTTTCAAAGTGTTGAAAGTGAATGAACAATAGTTGTCCACTTAAAACAGCAAGCTGAAACTCATCAAGTTCATCTGATTTGGCTTCATGGTGATGCTTTGGATCCTAATCTAACCAAGGATTAAAAGAAACAGCAAAAGGAGAAGGGTTAAGAAAGCTATTCTAATCCTAAGCTACGGATGAACAGTAATAATGGTGGCTGCTAAAGTAGACAGGCTTCCTAAACTGGGTTTTGCTTGGCCAAGAGAAACCTACAGTTGCACAAAACCAGTGCAATCTTCTAAGGATTGCAGATTTTTAGATTACACACACACATAAGAACATGTAATTGAACTAAGTTGTAGCATTGGAGTAAAGGAGCCCAGGCTAACTTTGCACAGCAGCTTGTCATCAACAAGTGCTAAAAGTATGGGCTGAAAGCTCATCAAATACCAAAATAGCAATTTCTATTATCACCTCCATTCAGAAAACTAACATTAAAACTAACATGGAAGGAAGAACCATGCATGCAAGATGAGCAAAATCAAAGAGAACATCCATAAAATTTGCAATGCTATCTTTTATTGCTGGAAATGCCTCTTACATCAATTCTCCAACACTTACAAATGAGGGGCAAGCCCCTATTTATAGTTTTCCAAAGCCCAAATGAATGGCTAGGATCAATTTGTATTGAGTGGCTCAGATTCATTACAAGTTAGGGCTTCACCTACCCCACAATATCTAGCAATTTAAAATACATTCCTTGTCCTTTCCCTGTTTTGTCATCTAGTGCCAGTCACTGTAGCAATTTCATCATTTAGCTAATTTCCCTTTTACTGTAGTTGAAACTGCTTAAAAGCTTCCTTTTGCTTGATGTGCTTGCAGCGGTCTTCCTTGGATCAATGAGCTCATCAACAACTGGCATCAATGGAATGGTGGCCCCTAATCCGGGCAAAAAGCTCCTTAGAAATCATCATCATCTGGAAAAAGGTAGGACAACTCCTTCAATGGGCC